>CM028342.1:47588494-47975349 GCA_016618105.1 Dendrobium huoshanense
TAACACAAATATTTTAAACATTTTCTTTTTTACTTTTTTCTATTTTTGGTATTTTTATAGGCATATTTCATTTTAGGTTTTCTTCAGAAAACTAAAAATGATTTTGCGTTTTGTAGAAATGTAAGTTAATTATAGGTTTTCTAAGAAAACTTAATTATATTTTGAATTTTTCTCGTTTTTAATTTAATTTATTTGTGCTCTTATTACTTAATAAATAATTATTTATCATCTTTTAAAAATGTGTCGTTTACCTAATTGGTTAAATGCTTAAGCCACTCAACGTAAGTGTGTGGTTATGCTTACATTACCAGATTTTTTTTCCAAAAAAAGTATTTTTTTACAAGAGTTTAAAACATTATAGAGAGAGAGAGAGAGCTAAGAAGACATTTGGTTCTTTTAAAAGAACTCTATCACTTTGTATTATGGATGCTTATTCTGACATGTCAACATCATAATAATTTTTTTTTTTTTTTTTGAACGGTGGTATTTAGCTGATGCCACCCCCATAGAAGAGGTGCTTTGTGGAGTAACTAATTCCTCGGAGAGCCTAGAGCCAACCAACACTACAGGTGTCAAACCACGCACTTATTTTCTCCCCACTTAAGGAGTCGCACCGCTTGACAGAGGAGTTGAACATGGGTAGGAGAGTTCCCAACCACGCTCGTCCACCAACATAGCTAAGCCCGGTGGGGTATAATAATATATTTAATACATAAAAATAGCTATTTTACATTATATAACAATTAAAATACTATTCTTTTATTTATTCAATCTATTTTCCCCCCTTTTTGTAGTCTTTGTAAGAGTATTAGCCATGCCAAGGGTGATTGTTGACCTCTTCCTTCCCTTAACCCATATAATGTTGCTGCTCCTGGTGCCAATCCGGGTAATCTTAATGCTATAGCTAAGGGAGAATGTTGTTGAGATGGTTAATACTTTGGATATTAATGCTCATTTTTCCTTAAAGTTTCACCTGTTATTACTAAGAGGCTTATTGAAGATAACGGTGAGACAAACCATATGGTTAATGGTGACATTGTTGTTTCTTCAAATAATGATGGGGAGCATGATCTTATTTATGTTTCAATTGGGGTGATTGAGGGTCCTATTGATGCTATACATGAGCTTGTTCTTGCTATGGAGGATTTTCCACCTTCGATTACTTCTAGCGGAGCTAAGGAGGCTTTGGTAGCTAATAATTTTTTAGTTAACATTGCTAATTGTTTAGCCCTTTGGTGGAGGTGCCTTATGCAGCTAGAAATGATATTGTCTCATCTGGTAGCACTTTGTATTTTCTAGAATCTCTGGCTTGTATTGGTTCTATGGATGTTAAGGATTCTAATAAACATGTGGGAAGTGAAGAAAATTGTGTTACTTTGGCGAGCTTGACTTGTAACTTGGAGGTGATTGAGAAGATGCAATTTGTTGATATCCTTATTGAGCTTGTTTCTTCAGATGAACTGAAGACAAAGTTGTCTTCTTATATGATTGATAATAGGGTGGATCATTTAGATTGGCTAGATGGATATGGTCCCTCACCTTGCGAGGTTGTTGGTGGCGGTTTGGAGGAGGCTTTGTATGATTTTAATGAGTTATATGGTTTAAATGTGAGTGACATAATTCATAAAAAACTTTTCTAATTTTTGAAGCAAAAACTAAGAATAAATAATTACTGCATTTTCTTTATGCTTGGTTTGTTGCAGATCTGTTTTCATAGATTATGATTTTGATGATAGCTAACACTCTTATTTCCCTACGACTGTCTTATCAACTGATATTTCAGGTCCACAAGATCAGACTGCAATTTGGAACCAACTCAATATTGGGTAGACTAGGTTTGAGTCAGTTTGTACCATTTTTTCCTTTCTTGAGTCTATTATAATTGGTGTGGCTCCTAATGCCTTGTAACTTTGCACACATACACCTTGGAAGAATTTCTAACTGTGAAAGTTCGTTAGGGATGTTAAGCCCTATAGAACTGGCCCAAGCTAACTAAGAGTGGGATGAATTGGTATTTTAAAAAATTCTTTTCAACAAAAGCAATAAGATCACAAACCAAAACCAAATCACACCACAAGACAAAAACAATGCGGAAATTAAAGTGCGAAAGCAAGAAAATAATAACATAGAAATTTATAGTGGTTCGGTCAACTTGACCTACGTCCACTCCTTGGAGGCACCCTCCAAGTATTGCACTACAAAACGTGTCTCTCCTTTAGCCCCCACGGCTAGGCGGAGAAGCCCTCACAAAGAAGTCCTTTTTGCCACCCCGGCAAGGCAGAGAACCAATCTCCTTTTGCTTCCTCCTGAAGCTGGCAGAGAACCACAATCTAGTGCTGAAGACCTTACCTCTACCGACCCTTCAACGGACAAGAAACTCTAGACGAAAAAGAATCAGAGCGATCCTTGAAGCACCCTTGTGAATTCCCTCACAAGCTCCCCCTCACAAGAAACTCTCTCTCTCCCTCTCTCTCTTTCTCTCCTCAAGGCCTTCTCAGGTCAAGGCAGCAGCAAAAGATTATTCAAAATGTTGAACAAGAGCTCTTAAATAGAAGAGCTTCAAAGGAGCTCATTAATTTCAAGTTGCTGACTATATCGTCCAGGCCAATATGGACATCGGCCTGGCCGATCAGTACAAATCTCAGAAGATCGGCCAGAGCATCGCCCTGAATGCAAACTGGACGATTTAAAATTGGCTTGATCGTCCAGGCCGATCTCATGATCGTCCCGGCCGTTCAGTTTAAATCAGAGGAAAATTGTCCAAAAGTGACTAAGGTTTTTGATTAGATCCTCCTGGCCGATCCTACGATCGTCCAGGATGATATGATCGTATCAATCATCATTAATTACTCTCTTGATTTTCTGATCAATTAAGGCATAATTTGTGAATATCGTCTAGGCCAATTAATGATCGTCCTAACCGATTATTAAAAAATACAGTTACCTTAATTGTCTATGACGGCAACTTCTTTCTGTTTTGAGCTTATCGTCCTGGCTGATACACGTATCGTCTAGGACGATCTGTTAATGACGACTGCCTTAATTAAGAATCCTTATTTAGACTTTCTATTTTAAGCCTGATTGTCCAGGACGATGTAAATATTGTCCTAGCCGATATGAGTAAAAATAGAAATTTTAAGTATCTCAAGTGTGTGTGTAGGGTTACTTAGCATCAGTCTCTTGAACATTACAAATAGACTCAAGAAGAGAAAAAATAAAGTACAGACTGACTCAACCCTAAACCTACACAATCTTGAACTGGCTTCATTTGTTCGTCCGATCTTCGATTCCTGAAAAGTTAGAAGTAACAGGCAGTCCAAGATAATCAATAGTATTTGTCAATCATCTAAACATAAGTCATTTAAATAGATTTGCAACAATCTCTCCCTTTTTTATGATGGCAAACACAAGTAGGAAAAGCTCAGTAAGGAACAGCAAAATTAAAATTTCAAAGTTACAAGCACATCAATTTTTTCTATCACATCCTACTCCCCCTTTTGTCATCACAAAAAAGAGGTTCCTAGACACAAAAAAAAAGTAAACAACACAACAGAAACTAAAACAAACTATAGAAAATAGAAAACACATATTAGAAGAACGAGGGACCCTGATCATCAGATGGAGGTGGTGGAGGTGGTTGCTGAAAGTAGCTGGCAAGAGTAGTAAACTAAGCATTGAACCAGGCGATGTCCTGGTTATACTGCTGCTGCTGGTGAGTAATGTAGCTATCAAATCGGCCTAAATCCTCTGTGCGGTGCTGCTCATAGCGGGCAATATTCTCATAATGTTGCTGCTCATGTGCAGCAATGTAAGCATCAAAGCGGGTCTCCCATCAATCAAACCTCTCTATCAACTGATTAACCGGTGAGTGTTAGTATAGAGGAACATGATCAGGAATATGAGCGGGAGCGGGAGCCTCCTCATGGCTGGAACGGCCAGAATTTAAAGAAAACTGCCATATCGTCCAGGCCGATCGCAGAATCGTTCAGGACTATATGGCACAATAATTGCGTACAGGCCGAAAAGGCGGTCCTATAGGCCGAGCTGATCAGATATTGGTTAGGCCGATCAGATATCGGCCAAGCCGATTATAGACAGGAGATCGTCCCGAGGAGTCAAGTCGAACGACCATTGAAAAAGCAGATCGTCCAGGCCGATTAGGTGTATCGTCCAGGATGATGCACAATAATTGATTGTACCAGCCGAAGTTAAAATGTTTTAAATCTGTGCCACGTGTATCATCCAGGACGAATAGTGGATCGGCCAAGACGATTGTCCAATAATGGATCGTTTGGGGCCAATTTTATAGATTTAAACGTGCTGACACGTGGATCGTCCAGGATGATCTAGTGTATCGGCTAGGACGATGACCATAAAATGCATCGGCTAGGACAAAATAGGTTATCAGCCAAGACTAGCATCATGATTGCAACAGAGTTTGATCAGATCGTCCAGGACGATAAATGTATCGGCCAGGACGATTTGATTAGAATTTGAAAATTAATGAAAGATGGTGATGATCAAAGCTCTCAAAAATAAAACAAAATAAATGCAGAAAAAAAAAGAAAAAGAATAGTAGTAAAAAGCAAAAAAAAAAAACAAACAAATAAAAAAAAGAAAAAAACATTTTTTTTGTAGCAAGGCATTTCATATGAGAAAGTCTCAAAAAATTTAAACCTTAGAGTTCCAAGTGATCAAGGAGTTTAACAAATCCCAATCAGAAGAAGGTAGAATATCCGATTCTTGTAACACTAGATCGGACATCCTTCAGGGTACAAATTTTCTTTTGAAAAACAAAAGACCTAACTTAGAATACCTTAAAAGGATAAAAAGAAGATCCGTTCAAAACTTGTTTACAAAGAAAATATTTCATAAATAATAAAACAAAGTAATTTATCTCAATCATAGAATTTGAAATCAAGCCCTTGAAAGCATCAATTAATCAATGAGTTCTCTATATTTTAAGAGTTTAGAAAAGTGAGGATAGCTTACATTTAGTGGGCTCATTTTATGCCTCTTGTCACTTTGATTGGCTCTTTGAGCATCTTTTGATCTTTTGATACACTTTTGTGTATATAGTTTTCTTTTCAATTTGGCATCATTGACCTCTTTCCTTTTTAATTCTGACAAGCTAAAAACTCTTTAACAAACCCTTATAAAAATTTTAGTTGTGAGTATATTCTCTAAATATTAGAGAATAGGAGCTCTCTCTCTAACAAAGGGAAGAACAAGTCACAAAACAAAGTCATAGTCATGTGATAAATGCAATGGCAAGATTTCAATTAACATGAAAGATATATAAGAACTTTGACTATTATACATAAGATAAATTATTGTAGCAAGAAAAAGGATCTTAATTTTAAAAACCATTGGTTAAAAATGAGTTTAGACTTTTGTTTAGAGAAGAAAATCAGACCACTAAACAAGGTTAGAAGGAGGGAAACCATCAACGGTATTTCTCCCTTTAACCGATTTAGAAAAGCTAAACACTATCTCCAAAACTCCAAAATCTAAAAGCTTGAAAAGATTCAACATATGAAAAACCAATCATAAAAGGAAACGTGAAAATAAAATAATCTAAAATAACAAAAAGCTAGCACACAACAACTAAAAAACTTAAAACAACACTAATCAAAAACTCATTTCAAGAATTTATTGAAGCAGTAAGTTTAAGCATTTATGAGCTGCGAGCCTCCATATGTCCAATTATCCTATGCTCCCACAAGGTCTTTGGTGAGAGCACACCTACAAAAATACAACAACAGTCAGATTTAGAAACCCAACCTAGTTTGGGTCCCTTCTTAGAAAAGGTAGAATACAATGCAGGTATGGTATGCTGTGAATCATGAATTTTAGGTCTCCACACCCAATGTGTACTATGGTGAACAGTGCAAGTGTGTGAGATGTGTCCTAGCATGCCACATGAAAAACATCTAACTCCAGGAAAAGGATTTCTTAAATGGTTTGAGTTATAATGCCTCTTCCTAGGTCTTGGCTTTAAATCAAAAGTGGGTGTCTTCCAATTTCCTTTAAGTGAATTTAATTCGTTCTTTAGTCTCAAGTTTGTATTTTCCAAAACATTATTATCAATCCTCAACTTTTCTTCTATCCCTTGAGATTTCTTAAACTTAGACTCAAGTGAGGTGTGTGAAGCTTTCAATGTAACATGCTCATCAATTAATTCCAAATTCTTTTTATTTAAATCATCAAATTCATTAAGTAAAGTCATGTGATTTGAATCAATCGTAGAATGATCTTTGAGAATAATTGCATAGTCTTTTTATAAATTGGAAAGTTCTAACTTTAAACTAGCATGAGTCTTTTTAAGATTTTTGTATGATGCATGAATTTTCTCACAAATTTCAAACAATTCATCATAGGTGGGTTTACATACCTCTTCATCATCACTTTGCTCAAGATGATCTTCTCCCATTAAGCACAGGTTTGTAGTCTCTTCCTCTGGTTCAGTTTCAGAGGAATCAGTACAAGATTCTGCCCAGAACACCTTTTGAACTCTCTTCTTGTCCTTCCTAATTAAACTTAGGTTTCTCCTTGCCCTTTTCCTTTTCTTTGCTCGAGTGATCTTGAGGTGTAGGACAATCGGCTTTCACATGTCTAGGCTTCCTGCATTCATAACAAATGACATCAGAAGATCCTTTAGAATATTTATGATCCTTACCTTTTCTCTAATGATGCTTTTACTTTTTCCTTAGAAAGCTTTTGAATTGCCTTGTGATGAAGGCAACTCCATCGCTTTTAGATCCGAAAGATTCAGAATCTGATTTGTGTGCCTTTAGTGCAATTGTTTTCTCCTTCTTCTTCTCACCTGCATCAAGATTTCTTTGATTCACCCCTTGCTCATAAGCAATGAGTGAGCCAAGTAAGTTATCAATAGAATAAGTGTTCAAATCCTTAGATTCAGTGATTGCAGTGATTTTAGCATCATATGACGAAGGCAAGCATCTCAAAATCTTATTTACTTTTTCATAGTTTGAAAGTTCTTTTCCTAATGCATGCAGTGAAGTAACTATCTGAGTAAACCTAGTATACATGTCAGAAATTGATTAATGAGGTTTCATACGAAAAAGTTTATAGTCATGCAAGAGAATGTTCAAACGGGATTGTTTAACCTCATTAGTGCCTTCATAGGTGATACACAATTTATCCCAAATTTCTTTACCAGTTTTGCAAGTGGAGACACGCAGGTAATCCTCAGATTTTAAGGCACAGAAAAAATAGTTCAAACATTTTGCATTCAATTGAGTTAAATCTCATTCATCAAAAGTTCATTCAGTAAAAGCAACTTCAATTTTAACACCATTAATTTCACGAGAAGGTGGAGAATAATCTTCTTTGATAATCATCCACATGCGATAATCGGTAGATTGTAAAAACGTTGACATGCGGGTTTTCTAGAAATCAAAAGGTAGGTTATCGAACAGGGGAGGTCTGGTAATAGAATACCCTTCCGTAGTGTTACGATTCCCAAGGTTAATCATGGATCAAAATCAAAAAGTTTTCAAACTTAAAATTTTTAAATCCCACTTTGATACCACTTGAAAGTTCGTTAGGGATGTTAAACCCTATAGAACTGGCCCAAGCTAACCAAGAGGGGGGGGGGTGAATTGGTATTTTAAAAATTTCTTTTCAACAAAAGCAATAAGATCACAAACCAAAACCAAATCACACCACAAGACAAAAACAATGCGGAAATTAAAGTGCATAAGCAAGAAAATAATAACACAAAAATTTATAGTGGTTTGGTCAACTTGACCTACGTCCACTCCTTGGAGGCACCCTCCAAGTATTGTGTTGAGTCTTGTAATTAGGTTGTTAAGCCTAAGTTAATGTCCCAAAGGCTACCAAGAGGGGGGCGAATTGGTAGTTTAAAAATTTTAAGCCCTCTTTTAAAATTATGTTGAGCCGAAATAAAAATTGTTTCTTTTAAGTTTTATAGAAAAAGTTTTTCAACCACAGAGTTTTTAATACTTAAAAATAAAATACGGAAACGTAAAAACTATAAAGTAAATGACACCAGATTTATAGTGGTTCGGTCTATAACCAGATCTACATCCACTCCCTAGAGGCACCATCTGAATATTGCACTAATATCAATAGTGACTATCCTTTTGCACCCACAGCAAGGCGGATAAGCCTTTATAAACACTCTTTTCACCACTACCCAATGCGGCAGAGAACCGTCGTCCTTTTACATAATCTCTATGATTGGCAATGAACCATCCGTCTTTTTACACAATCCCCAGTGTTGGCAGAGAACCGTCCGTCCTTTAACACTCTCCTAGTGTGGGAAGAGAATCCTTTCATCCTTTCACACTCTCTTAGTGTGGGCAGAGAACCCTACCGTCCTTTCACACTCTCCTAGTATGGACAGAGAACCCTATAGCTGTTCACACTCTCCAAGTGTAGGAAGCGATTCTTTCGGCTATTCACACTCTCCAAGTGCCGGCAGCGAACCGGATCTTCTTGATAGATTTTCTCACAAGAAATCTAGAAGGAAGAAAGAAAAGAATGAAGTAATCCCAATTCACAAGTAGAGATTCTTACCTTTGAACTCCAAGTTAAGCCTTCAAGCTCAAGTGGTAGGAATCCTCCTTTGAATGCACTCTCACACTCTCTCCTTAGCTATTCTCTCAAGAGGCACGAAGATCAAGTGACAAAAAGATTGGGTGGCAGTCTAATTTGGACTATTTATACAAAAGACAAGAAAAACCATCCAAAAACTGTAAGTTTTCAATTCTGTACGCAGTGGATCGTCTCGTACGATCGTGGATCATCCTGGACGATTTTACTTAAACGCTTTGAAACGACCCTATTTGTATATGTGTACGAAATATCTTCGTACACGCTGATCATCCCGTACGAACTAAGTTCGTCCGGTACGAACGGTTATTACTAAGTCGTTCTAAAAAAACTGCTGAAAACCGTTCTAAGTCGGTTAATCGTCTGGACGAAAATTGGTTCATCTGGACAAAATTTTTACAGAGACCAGAATGTCCGGACGATAATTAATTTCGTCTGGACGAAAATTTTACAGAGAGCAACTCATTTTCTGACGATAATTAATTTCGTCTGGACGAAAATTATATAGAGACTAGATCGTCCTGGACGATAATTAATTTCGTCTGGACGAAAATTTTACAGAGAGCAACTCGTTTTCTGACGATGATTAATTTCGTCTGGAAGAAAATTTTACAGAGACCAGATCGTCTTGGACGATAATTAATTTTGTCCCGGACGAATAGGACTTATAAAATTTTTCAAGCCAATTCCTATTCGTTCTTTGTGCTTAATAGGAGATAACTGTCTAATCGTCCCGTACGATCTGATATCGTCCCGTACGATCAGTATAAAATTTTTATGATCTCTTTATGTGTGTGTGTATATTTTTATTCACTCAATTACAATCACTCACTTTCAATTTAATTTCAAAGAAGTGCAAACTTCAAATTTTACAAAGTATCTCATTCTGAATTTGATTTCAAGTCTTCGTAGTCTGGAGTTCGTTTTTCCTGAAATGTTAATACACACAAGAGCAAATACAAATCTTCTAAAATTATTAGGAGATAACTACACATTTGAACAATAATGTTTGGAATCATCAAAACTATACAAGTTGCAAAAATATAAAGCATGCAAATAGCAACTATTTTAACAATCTCCTCCTTTTTGATGATGGAAAAACAATTATTGTTTGTATGATTTCAATTTAAAAAATCTCCTTAACTCCCCCTGAATTGATGAATACATGAAAATAAGGAGGCATTTTGAAGCATAGAACAATATTTTTGTTTTTTTTTTTAATTTTTTTAAAAAATTTTTTTAACAAAAATCATCAAAATGCAAAATTCAAAATATAAACAAACAAAACATACAAATACAATAATTTCTCTCCCTTTTTGACAACAAGAAAAAGTGAAGAAGAAATAGACAAGAAATGTAAGTAATTATATGAAATTCATTTGAAAATTTAATCTAAATAGTGATTGATATAAAGTATGCAATCTAAAACTAATAATATTAGGTAAATCATCGATACCAATTTAAGAAGTGATATAACATTGTAAGTAAGAAGAATTTATCAAAAACATGATTCAATTTATACATTTGAATATAGAAAATCATTACAAGAGAGATGAATAAAAATTTTATATTTCAAAGTTCAATAGAATATAAATGAATATAAGATCAATTTGAATTAAGAGATTGAAAGAATTTTGAAAGAAGAGAATTACCACATGTGGCGCTTTGCGCATCTTTTTCAAATTTTTGGCACATTTTTGTGCATCTTTTGACATTGGACTAATTTTGTGCCTCTTTTTCATATTTGCAAACCTTTGCGCATTCCTTTTGATTTTTGTACTATTTGTACAATTTTCAAGAGTAATTGAAATCAATTCTTTCCAAAATCAATAATCTAAAATTTCAAATTTTTCTAAGTGCATAAATATCACTTGAGCAAAGAAATACAAAATAAGAAAACATCTAAATTGCAATAATAATATTAACTTTTATGTAGTCTAAATGAATAGACATGAGATTAAAAATTCTAATTATGACAAGTTATATACAAATTTTAAACTTAGAAAGACAAGATTTTCTAATGTAATTAATCTCAAATCACAATCTAATTTAAGCACAATTATGATTAAAAGACTAATGAAATTCATAAGAACTAAACACATTTCAAAAACAATCCAAAATTAAAATCAACTACAACATATATTGATATTTATGAAAAGGATTACAGAATCATTTAATAATATCAATACAAAAGAAAATACACTAAAGTTTAAAACTATGACAAACGAACACAACTAGAACAAACACTAAAGCAAACACAAATACAACAAACATAAAGAAAAATCATCGCTCATTCTCTATTCTTCTGGAAGTGGAGGAGGAATGCCACCAAAAACGGCTCTCAAAATGTTTCATATCACGCAAACTGAATTTTACACACATCGTCCAGTACGAAAAATTTCGTCCCGGACGATTTCCACACATTTTTGGATTTTTGAATTTTTTATTGAAGAAAAACAAACAAAACATTTAAAACACAGAAAACAAAGACAAAATCACATACTCTAAAATAAACTCAATCAAAACGCTCAGAAATCACAAAATTCAAAACAAAAATCAAAGACAAATAAACTAAGAAAACATAAATATCAATGTTGCAAAAACATTTTTATTTAAGCATTCAAATCAATAACACCAAACCTTGTTCTTAATGTACTGAAGGTATCAAAGGCTAAAGGTTTTGTAAAATTGTGCAAGTTGATTTTCAGTTGAAACATGTGTGAGTTCAATTTCTCCCTTGGATACATGATCCCTTATAAAATGATGTTTTATATCAATGTGTTTGGTTCTAGAATGTTAAATAGGATTTTTGGAAATACAAATAACACTAGTATTGTCACAATAAAATGGAATAGTGCCTATAATTAATCTTAAATCAATCAACTGTTGTTTTAACCAAAGTACTTGTGCCGCACAACTTCTTAATGCAATGTATTCTGCTTCTGTAGTAGATAGTGCCACTGAATTTTGTTTTCTACTAGACCATGAAACTAATGAATTTCCAATGAATTGACATGTTCCAGAAGTGCTTTTCCTATCCACTATACAGCCTGCAAAGTTAGAATCTGAGTAATCTATAATTTCAAATGAAGAGCTAAACTTAGGATACCAAATCCCTAAGTTTTGAGTTCCTAGTAAATATCTTAAAATCCTTTTCACTACTGTCAAATGTGATTATTTTGGATCTGATTGAAATCTAGCACATAAGCAAACACTGAACATAATATCTGGTCGGCTAGCAGTCAAGTAAAGTAAAGATCCAATTATCTCTCTAAATTTCTTTTGATCAACAGATTTTCCCTTAAGGTCCTTATCCAACTGAACTGAGAAACTCATTGGTGTACTAACAGGTTTAGCTTTGTCCATTTCATATTTTTTGAGGATGTCCTTAATATATTTAGTTTGACTAAGAAATGTATCTTCCTCAAGTTGCTTAATGCTAAATCCTAGAAAGTAATTTAAATCTCCCATTAGACTCATTTCAAATTCACCACTCATTGTTTTAGAAAAATCATCATAAAGATTTTTATTTGAAGATCCAAAGATGATGTCATCCACATAAATTTGAACAATGAGTATATCCTTTCCAAATTTCCTTAAAAAGAAAGTTGTATCCACACTTCCTTTTTCAAAAGATCTTTCAAGTAGGAAGGTGCTCAACCTCTCATACCAAGCCCTAGGTGCCTGTTTCAATCCATATAATGCCTTTTTTTTTAACTTGAAAACATGATTTGGGTATTTAGAATTTTCAAAATCTGGAGGTTGTTCTACAAAAACATCTTCCTCAATTACCCCATTTAAAAAGGCACTCTTGACATCCATTTGAAACAATTTAAAACCTTTAAAACAGGCAAATGCTAGTAAAACCCTAATTGCTTCAAGTCTAGCTACAGGGGCAAAAGTCTTCTCAAAATCAATTCCTTCAATTTAATTATACCCCTTAGCAACTAATCTAGCCTTATTTCTAATGACTACTCATGAGTCATTCATTTTATTTTTGAACACCCAATTTGTTCCAACAACACTTTGATTTTTTGTCCTTGTAGTTAATTCCCAAACTTTATTTCTTACAAATTGATTTAACTCTTCTTGCATGGCCAATATCCAAAATTCATCAGAAAGTGCTTGATCAATATTAGTGGGTTCTATTGTTGAAATAAAGGCTGAATGATTGACTTCCTTATTTAATCCACGCCTAGTTCTAACACTCTCACTAGGTTCACCTATAATCAATTCTCTTGGGTGGTTTTTAGAAAATCTCAAATCTCTAGGCAAAGGGTTTTGTCTTTCCAAATTCTCTTCCACATTTTCTTCCAAATTTAATCTATCAATCTTTTGGGAGTTTTCTTCAATCTCTTCTTCAACAATATTTGGCTCTTCCAAATTTTTAGATTCATCAAATACAACATGTGTGGTTTCTTCAATTACTAAAATTCTTTTGTTGAATACTCTATAAGATTTTCCAACACTTGAATATCCAACAAAAATTCCTTCATCTGATTTTTGGATCAAATTTTCCTAAGACAGGTTTTCCATTATTATGAATGAACACCTTGCAACCAAATACATGCAAATGAGACAAATTAGATGTTCTACCTTTTAGCAACCCATAGGGTGTTTTATTCAAATTTGATCTCACATTCACCCTATTTAGAACATAGCATGCAGTGCTAACCGCCTCAGCCCAAAAATATCTAGGAAGTGAGTATTCTGCCAATATTGCTCGGGCGGCTTCTATTAATGTTCTGTTTTTCCTTTCAACTACCCCATTTTGTTAAGGGGTTCTAGGTGCAGAAAAATTGTGATCAATTCCTTTTTCTTTACAGAAATTTTCAAATCTTTCATTTTCAAATTCTCCTCCATGATCACTTTCTTTGTAGTATTATCTCCAAGTGTAACCTTGCCTCCACTCCTGGCTTCCAACGTTATGAATTGAGTAGTATCTCCAGTCATATGCTTTGAACATCCGCTGTCCAGGTACCATATGCTCCCACGAGGTCTTGTGTGAGAGCACTCCTGCAAAAATATCAAACGTTAGACCTGGGAACCCAAACAAGTTTGGGTTCACTGTTTTGAAATTTATAATGAGATGCATATATGGTATGTCTAGGTTTATGCATCTTAGTTCTCCACACCAAATTAGTTTTCATCTTTAAAGTGCAGGTGTGAGATATATGTCCCAAAAATCCACAATTATTACATTTAACATTAGGAAAAATATTCCTAAGTTTTCTTCCATATGATTATCTTCTAAGGGATTTCATGAATTTAGGATAATATTTAGGATTTATAAAATCTTCAAGTTTAGGGGGTTTTCTATTATCCTCGAGAGCTCTTATTGTCAGTTTATAGAATGAATTCATATCTTCCAAGATTCGATTTGTATAATTGATTCGATATGTTTTGCTCTCAGATTCATCCTTAAAATTTTTAAATTCTTTTTCAAGATCAGCATAGGATGATTTTAAATTCTCAAAATTTTTATTCAAGTCATTATATTCATCAAGTAGTTTCATGTGGTTGTCATCTATTAAAGCATGATCTTTCCTAAGGATTTCATGTTCCTTCTTGAGCTCTTCCAGTTTTAAGCTTATACTAGCATGCATCTTTTTCATTTTCCTATATGCATCATGCATGTGTTCAGAAACTTCAAATAATTCATCATAGATTAAGTCACATACCTCTTCTTGATCTGAGTGATCTACATTATCTGCCATCAAGCAAAGATTGGTAACTTCTTCTTCTTTTTCAGTCTTAGATGAGTCTGAAGCTGAGTCTGCCCAGAAAGCTCTTTGAAACTTCTTTTTGCCCTTCTTTACCATTGGTTTTTCCTCTACTTTCTCCTTGCTAGGAGTGGCTTTGAGTTTTGGGCAATCAGTCTTGATATGACATGGTTTCCTGCATTCATAATAAATTACTTCATTAGAAATCTTGCCATTTCTGTTAAACTTACTTCTATTCTATTGCTGGCGTCTCTTCTGCTTTCTCTTTAAAAAGCTTCTGAATTGTCTAGTCATCAATGCAATATCGTCTTCATCCTCAGGTTGTGAGTGTTCACTCTCTGACTCTTCCACTTTCAGTGCAATATTCTTCTCCTTTCATGGTTCACTTGCATCAATCTTTCTTTGACTTACTCCTTGCTCATATGCAATGAGTGAACCAAGAAGATTGTCAATGGAGTAAATGTTAAGATCTTTAGACTCTGTAATTGCAGTAATTTTAGCATCATAAGCAGTAGGTAAACATCAAAGAATTTTATTGACCATTTCAGCATTAGTTAATTCCCTACCAAGTGCATGCAAAGAAGTGACAATTTGTGTGAATCTTGTGTACATGTCTGAAATAGATTCATTAGGTTTCATGCGAAATAATTCATAGTCATGTAACAAGATATTGAGTCTTGATTGCTTAACCTCATTTGTCCCTTCATAAGTCATACAAAGTCTATCCCATATGTCCTTTCCGCTTTTGCAAGTGGAAACCCGTATGTAGTCTTCAGATTTTAAAACACAAAAGAAATTATTTAAACATTTGGCATTTAATTGTGCTAAGTCACGTTCTTCTATAGTCCAATCTGCATAAGGTGTTTCTACCCTAACTCCATCAAGTAATCTAGTTTGTTTTGTGTAACCTTCCTGGACTAGCATCCACATGTGATAATCAAGTGACTGTAAGAATGTAGACATGCGTGTTTTGCAAAAATCAAAAGGAATATTGTCAAACAGTGGAGGTCTAGTTATAGAGTAACCTTCAGGTGTATTTCGGTTTCCGAATGTAGCCATCTACGTTAATCAAAAAGTAGTTTAAACTTATAATTTTGAAACGATGCTCTAATACCACTTGTTGAGTCTAGTAATTAGGTTGTTAAGCCTAAGTTAATGTCCCAAAGGCTACCAAGAGGGGGGTGAATTGGTAGTTTACAAATTTTAAGCCCTCTTTTAAAATTATGTTGAACCGAAATAAAAATTATTTCTTTTAAGTTTTGTAGAAAAAGTTTTTCAATCACAGAGTTTTTAAGACTTAAAAATAAAATGCGGAAACATAAAAACTATAAAGTAAATGACACCAGATTTATAGTGGTTCGGTCTATAACCAGACCTACATCCACTCCCCAGAGGCACCCTCTGAGTATTGCACTAATACCAATATTGACTCTCCTTTTACACCCACAGCAAGACGGAGAAGCCTTTACAACACACTCTTTTCGTCACTACCCGGTGCGGCAGAGAACCATCGTCCTTTTACACAATGCCCAGTGTTGGCAGAGAACCGTCCGTCCTTTTACACAATCCCCAGTATTGGCAGAGAACCGTCAGTCCTTTCACACTCTCCTAGTGTGGGCAGAGAACCCTTTCGTCCTTTCACACTCTCCTAGTGTGGGCAGAGAACCCTACCATCCTTTCGCACTCTCCTAGTATGGGTAGAGAACCCTACAACTGTTCACACTCTCCAAATGTAGGAAGCGACCCTTTCGGCTATTCACACTCTCCAAGTGTCGGCAGCGAACCATATCTTCTTGACAGATCTTCTCACAAGAAATCTAGAAAGAAGAAAGAAAAGAGTGAAGTAATCCCAATTCACAAGTAGAGATTCTTACCTTTGAACTCCAAGTGAAGCCTTCACGCTCTAATGGTAGGAATTCTCCTTTGATTACACTCTCACACTCTCTCCTTAGCTATTCTCTCAAGAGGCACGAAGATCAAGTGACAAAAAGATTGGGTGACAGTCTAATTTGGACTATTTATACAAAAGATAAGAAAAACCGTCCAAAAACTACAAGTTTTTAATTATGAATGCAGTGGATCGTCCCGTACGATCGTGGATCGTCCTGGGTGATTTTACTTAAACGCTTTGAAATGACCCTATTTGTATATGTGTACGAAATATCTTCGTACACGCTGACCGTCTCGTACGAACAAAGTTCGTCCGGTACAAATGGTTATTACTAAGTCGTTCTAGAAAAACTGCTGAAAACCGTTCTAAGTCGGTTAATCGTCTGGACAAAAATTGGTTCGTCTGGACGAAATTTTTACAGAGACCAGATCGTCCTGGACGATAATTAATTTTGTCTGGATGAAAATTTTACAGAGAGCAACTCATTTTCTGACGATAATTAATTTCGTCTGGACAAAAATTATACAGAGACCAGATCGTCCTGGACGATAATTAATTTCGTCTGGACGAAAATTTTACAGAGAGCAACTCGTTTTCTGACGATAATTAATTTCGTCTGGACAAAAATTTTACTGAGACCAGATCATCCTGGACGATAATTAAATTTGTTCCGGACGAATAGGACTTAGAAAAATTTTCAAGCCAGTTCCTATTCGTTCTTTATGCTCAATAGGAGATAACTGTCTGATCGTCCCGTACGATTAGTATAAAATTTTTATGATCTCCTTATGTCTGTGTGTATGTTTTTATTCACTCAATTACAATCACTCCCTTTCAATTTAATTTCAAAGAAGTGCAAACTTCAAATTTTACAAAGTATCTCATTCTGAATTTGATTTGAAGTCTTCGTAGTCTGCAGTTCATTTTTCCTGAAATGTTAGTACACATAAGAGCAAATACAAATCTTCAAAAATTGTTAGGAGATAACTACACATTTGAACAATAATGTTTGGAATCATCAAAATTATACAAGTTATGAAAATATAAAGCTTGCAAATAGCAACTATTTTAACATATTGCACTACAAAACGTGTCTCTCATTTAACCCCCATGGCTAGGTGGAGAAGCCCTCACAAAGAAGTCCTTTTTGCCACCTCGGCAAGGCAGAGAACCTATCTCCTTTTGCTTCATCCTAAAGCTGGCAGAGAACCACAATCTAGTTCTTAAAACCTTACCTCTACCGACCCTTCCACAGACAAGAAACTCTAGACGAAGAAGAAGCAGAGTGATCCTTGAAGCACCCTTGTGAATCCCCTCACAAGCTCCCCCTCACAAGATTCTCTCTCTCTCCCTCTCTCTCTTTATCTCCTCAAGGCCTTCTCAGGTCAAGGCTGCAGCCAAAGATTATTCAAAATGTTAAACAAGAGCTCTTAAATAGAAGAGCTTCAAAGGAGCTCATTAATTGCAAGTTGCCGACTATATCATCCAGGCCGATATGGACATCGGCCTGGCCGATAAGTACAAATCTCAGAAGATCGGCCAGAGCATCGCCCTGAATGCAAACTGGACGATTTAAAATTGGCTTGATCGTCCAGGTCGATCTCACGATCGTCCTGGCCGATCAGTTTAAATCTGAGAAAAATCGTCCAGAAGTGACTAAGGTTTTTGAATAGATTGTCCTGGCTGATCCTACGATCGTCCAGGATGATATGATCGTATCAATCATCCTTAATTACTCCCTTGATTTCCTGATCAATTAAGACATAATTTGTGAATATCGTCTAGGCCGATCAATGATCGTCTAGGCCGATTATTAAAAAATACAGTATACCTTACTTATCTATGGTGACAACTTCTTTCTGTTTTGAGCTTATCGTCCTAGATGATACACGTATCATCCAGTACGATCTGTTAATGACGACTGCCTTAATTAAGAATCCTTATTTAGACTTTCTGTTTTAAGCCTGATTGTCTAGGACGATGTAAATATCGTCCTGGCTGATATGAGTAAAAACAGAAATTCTAAGTCTCTCAAGTGTGTGTGTGTAGGGTTTCTTAGCATCAGTCTCTTGAACATTACAAATAGACTCAAGAAGAAAAAAAATAAAGTATAGACTGACTCAACCCTAAACCTACGCAATCTTGAACTGGCTTCGTTTGTTCGTCCGATCTTCAATTCCTAAAAAGTTAGAAGTAACAGACAGTCTAAGAAAATCAATAGTGTTTGTCAATCATCAAAACATAAGTCATTTAAATAGATTTGCAACAAACTGTTCCCCAGAGTTTATTATTTTTGGTAACATCGTCCAGGATGATATTTATATTGGCCTGGACGATCGGTTAAAAAATAGAAATCCTAATTAGGGCATCATCCTCATTAAGTCAGCCGTCAAAAAGCACATCGTCCTGGATGATTTTATATCGGCTAGTATGATAGGCTCAAATTAGAAAGAATCTACCGCTAGATCTATTTAGGAATTACTTATTTTGGATATCGTCCTAGTGGATTGGCCTGGCCTATCAGGATCGGCCTGGCCGATCCAGCACAATTTTTCTTAAATAAATCTGGCAATTAAGAAAAGCAATTAATGTTGCTTTGCACGATCACATCGGCCAGCTTCTTTTCAGGGCAATGTTCAGGATGATTTTTTCCTCATATTTGAATAAATCGTCCATGACCATATCCTATCGGCCTGGACGATATGACAAAAAATTGTCTAATTGTCCCTAACCGATCGGGCTGATTGAGCATAATTTACGCTAATCAGTCAGACTGATATTTATATCGGTCTGGACAATAAAGTAGACAAGTTGCATTAATATGCTCATTTTGATATATTCTATTTAAACTTTTGATTAGACACTTTTGTAAGTGTCTTTAGCAGCCATTGTACCTTCGTTCTTTTGGGGAAAACTTAAAGAGAGGGCTTGAAAGGGAGTGAGAAAAGGGTGAAGTTTGAGAGAGGGAGAAGATCCTGTGAGGGGGGACTTTAGGGAGTGTGGAGGGGGATTCCACATAGTTGCTCTATCAAGCTTGCACCTTAGTACCATCGGATTCAAGGCTTGTCTTGACGGAAGTTCACAGAAGAAGAAGATCTCTTTGGTGTCAAAGGACCCGGCATCTCCGCCGCACTGGGGAAGGTAGAAGTGATTTTATAAGTGCTTCTCCGCCTAGCTGTGGGGACTAAAGGAGAGACACTTAGTTTAGTGCAATACTCGGAGGGTGCCTCAGAGAGTGGACGTAGGTCAAGGATTGACCGAACCACAATAAATCTGGTGTGTTTTTTCCTTTCATTATTTTCACATTTATTTTTTTGCATTGGGTTTTATCTGTGGTGAATCTTGGTTTGTGTTTTCTTTGTTTATTTTAAAATACTAATTCACCTCTCCTTTAATTAGCCTTGGGCCAATTCAGAAGGGGCCTAACATCCCTAACAAACTTTCATGGTTATCTTCTTTATGATTGTTTAGGGGGATTTTATTGGATTGGATTGTGGTGCTGGAGGTTTTATGAACAAGGCAATGATGAGGCAGATTACTTGTCATCTGGTCGGATTGGCTTGTTGGTAACCATTGGTGGTGTGTTCTTTCTTGGTGACCTTTGTTTGGGTTGTGAGGCTATGTTTATCCATCTGGTGACTTTTTCTGTGCGAGCTGCTATTTGTTCCCTCCTCTAGATGGTCCTCGCCTTCCGTTTAGATGGTTTTAGTAATCCTTGCAATTAAATGAGTCTGACTGGCTTGTGGCCTTATGGTTTTGCTTTTGTGAGGTTTTTGTCAGGTTTTCGTGGATGTTTTTATTTTGTTATTTGTTGTTGTTTGCTATGTTTGAGTATACTTAGTTGGATTATTAGCTCATATGTTTCTCTTTAATACTATTTTTAGTGATCTTTTGATTTCTAAGGACCTTTCTATTTTATTTTTTGGAACGCGTAGATCCTTATATGAGTTTTATCAAAACAAAATGTCACAAAGTAGTTTGATTCAATTCGTGAACCAAGTTAAATTCAGTTATATAATTGTTCGATCCAATATCAATTTGTATGTATGTATATATTTGATTTTAATCTATTTCCGTACTTCAAGATAAAATCTTAATCCAGCATACATACATAAACTAAAGAGATTGTAATCTTTTTTAATCCTATGATGATCGATTTAGGAGGATTAAAACTCGTTATGCTGACAAATGAATTAGATTTCATTGAGTGAAAGGTGGGAGAGGCAATTATGATGAAAGCTCTCAACATCAAAATTTCAAAGATTGAGAAGAAAATAGCTAATATTCAGATTGTTTTCAATGATGTGCATGAACCATATTTTGTAAATGCATTGTTGATAACGTGATTCCGCCAAAGAATTATACAAATAATATTTCATTTGAAAATAATGAAAGCATGAAATTGGATGTCTTTGATGAAGAGCACATTAATGCTGAAAAGAATGGCAGGATTTCTTAGAAAAGTGTGGGGACCTAGAGATTTTCAAGTAAGATTTTCGAAGGGTCCATTAGACTTTTATTTTTAATTTTTTTTTATTTTTTTTTATATTTTATTTATATTTAGAAATAAAAAAAACTTATTTGGTATTCTAAATTAAGAACATTCGCCAGAAATCTATGGGCCTCTAAAAGGATTCTGCTTATGGGGTTGGAATGTAAAGGGTACGATCGCACTATCCCATAGGGCAAAACGATCGTAGGCCTTTATACTTGAGATAAGCAGGCCAATGGAAGTGTAGATGGAGTCATATATATGATTAGCCTTGGAAGATAGTGGCTTTTGCCTACGCACTTCGTTGGATAATAATATGCATAACCTAAAATATCACGAGATTTTCCCCATTCAATATATCAGCTCGAATGGGGTTTATTTGATGTGGGGATTGGTTTCCCACGGGCACAAGCCCCCATGGTTAATTACATCCTAGGCCTCGACCTACCCCCATGGTTAATTACATCCTAGGCCTCGACCTAAGAAAATTCTCGATTAAGGATGTTATATTATTCTCTCAAATGGGTTTGGTGCTTAGGAATTTCTAGGCTCTCCTAATTCAAAAGTTGATTGGCTCAATTGGCTACTTCAGCATACGTTGCTCACACAAGCACTCGGCCTGATCAAATTAAAGAAAAAAAAATGAAAAAAGGAATCACTTCATGCCACATATATGAGGGAAAGATGGAGGCAACGCCATTAAAGTGATGTGGAAGGGATAGGATTTATAGTCTTCGAAGAATGGAGAACTTACCTATTGATAAGACACACAACGGTACACCGTTACCTCCAGCCTTTGGTCCTAAATCTACAAGGGACATTCTGTAAACTCAGTACAGCTGTCCATGACTTAACTAATGCAAGTATCCCAAGGGGACTTATAGCTTAAATCCCGTAAGGGATCTAAGCAGCCCCGACTTGGATTTACCACCATGCTCAGAAAGAGGTACCAGCTAAACTCCACTTAGCATATCAAATCCATGTAGTTCGGTCTTATATAAATGCATGAGTGGTAGGAAAGCTCGGAAAAGGAAATGGGGATTCAAACTCGACCATGAATGATACTATTCTTATGCAAAATTAGTTATCCCTCTATGCTACAAAAGAAAATCTACATGCTGACTCAAGGCTATGCATGTATAGGTAGGGCCAATCAAGACTGGCCAATAGTCATTGTGAAGTGAACAAGGCTTATTATAATTTTAAAAAAAAGTGACCCTTTATAGAAGTCATGCATTAATTTTTTTTAAAAGATTGATTGATTTTAATTCTATGTTCACTTTTTATCTTGCTTAAATAAATTTTAACTTTATAGAAAATTTAACATCCTAAAGAGCCTAACGTTGACTCCGTCCAAGCCACACCCAAACAAAGCAATTTAAGAAACCTAAGAAAAAACATACAGTTTTATTGCACAATCAGAGTAAACACACCATTATAATGTTAATTAAAATGTCCAAAGTCTGTGGCAAGCGCCACTTTTTATACAACCCAAAAATTACTGAAAATTTAGGGTGGCCGGGCCCCACCGACCACAACCCGGATTCTATCCCTATGAAATGACGCAAGTCTTAGAAATGAGGTATTTCTTTTTTTTTGAGCTCCTTGTATTGTATCATCCAATAGGATATCCACATGAGAAGAAATTTCTCCATTTCATTTCACTTTGGATCCCTAACACATTAAAAATATCTCATTTAAAAGCTTTCGCAACACTTTAGATCAAATTACATTTTATAGAAATAAAGAAAGTTACATTGATCAACCTACAAAAAATACATATTAGCACAATTATAATAAAAATCATATATCGTCCAAAACCTAGTCCTTGGGCCATATTTCCAAGGGGTTTTTAGCATTCCTCGTAGTACCTATTAAAGAGTGCATTTATGATGACAACATTTTTTGTTGCCCTTTAAGAACATGGCCACCTGTAGAAGATATCTCTAAAAGATTTCTAACCACTTAAGGGTAAGTGCCCACTCATCAATCAAAAAGAAAAGAAAGCAACCAAAAACAAACCCAGCCAGAAACAATCATTATATCATCACGTATGCAAAATGTAAAAGAAAGAAAGTATCAAATGTTATCTTAGCTACACCCTATCTAGGATGCCTATAAAAAGTGTCCTATCTAGCACCTAAGTGTGTGCAAAAATGTGTACATAACTACCCCAAATTAGGTGAGTGGTTTGAGTTACAAGGTCGAGTTCTTATTGTTTAATTTATTAACCCTCAAGTTTATATTTAAGTGCTTAGTCATTTAGGATGAATTAATTAAAATTTGATCTTAAAATTAAAATTTGAGTTATTAAATTATAAAGAGACTAAAGGTCAGTCCTTAACCTATACTAAGATTATAAAGAATTGAGGGGTAAATGGCCCATCCTCAATCCTACTCCTAATTAAGGTCAAAATTATTAAAAGGTGAAAAGGGTTGGTTAATCCTTCCCTTGGTAGTAATCTAGGGCTCGAGGAATGGCTAAAAGGTGACACCACTAAGGTGGGCCCACTACCCACCATGAAAAGAAAATTCTAAGCCTCCTATGTCTAAGATAAATTTGTTTTTAAAGGCTGACATGAGAGTAGAATGACACACTATCTATAAAAATGTATATGGGTTCTACCTGACCTAAGTTATAATACTTGGGTGGTTAAATTAGTTGGCTTAGGTTCCTAAAGATGGCTTTAATTTTTAGAGAGAGATCAATTTATATAGACCTTTATATTATTTCTCCTTAATTTATGAGGTACGTGGCGTTGTCAGAGTGGGCTCGAGGAACTAGCCTCCTTAGGACACTTAGCCCCGCATCTCAAGGTAGTCCATCCTATATACCTCATATATATTAAGAGAGAATGTACAAAAGTGAATATAAATTCTACATAGGTTAAGGCATTAAGATATGACTTGAAATTCATTTGCTCCTTCAATAGGTTCATTTTTGTTTACTTATAATTAGGAGACTTTAGTTAAGGTTCAAATATTAGTGCCTTAAGTCCTTGTTAAATACAAGAAATAGTTGAGAGAGTTTTAATAATCTTAATTTAGTTTCACCTTAATTAATGTAGATTATCAAGTATTTTTAATAGTTTTAGATGTTATGCATGTAAAAATCCCTTTTGTTTATTTATATGACGGGATTGATAGTTGTAGTCAAGATAGTAATAGTAGTGTTGTTGATGAGGCAATGGTGGTAGTCAATGAGACAATGATAGCCAATACTGATTACTAGGGGTGGTCTCTGACAATGATGGTTGTGGCCACAACGGATGCGATAATTATCTTTTAAATACACTCAAAATATTTTAAAATTATATTTAGTGTTTTTCAAATAGCTTTATTTCTGAAAAAAAAAATTTAAAAAAGGTAAAATTTATATTAAATAAATATATTTTCTTAAAAAAAACAAAACAAAAGATAAAATTGATAAAAAATAAATCAAAAGTTACCTAATGGGTCAAAATAACATTCAATGTATTTAACACAACAAATATATAGGAGATTAAAAACATTTCTACAAAACCAGTTAGAACTACACTTCATTATCCAATTATTTTTCTCCTTTAAATTCATTTCATTTACCTTGTAACAAAAACTCCCCAATTAATTGTTATTCACTATATATCCTAAAAACTTTTGAAATCATACAATAACTCTAAGTGTTCTTCATCTATCCAAATAAATTATATTGGATTAAAAAAATTCAACATTTATCCAAATGTACATCAAAATATCTCAAGAGTTCAGTGCAAATAACATCAGGCTTGTTCAAGGCAATTTGGCAGAATAAGACGAGTAAGGTAGTGAACTAGCCTGGACAATGATAAACTTGTCAGGCTCATAATTAACTTGTTAAAGTGTATTTTGTCCAAAGTTTAATCAGGCCAACTCACCTAATCTAAGAAGCTACTTGCCCCATACTATACTTAGCTAATCAATGACCCAACAGTGAACAATCTCACTATATCTATTAATGAATTAAACTATCGAGCTAGTGACTTCAACTAGTAAATATCCATGTGTTAATTATCCACGTGTACTTTTATAATTTTGATTATATGCCTCATGTATTTCCATATTATTTCTTATCCTTATACAGATTTTTCTGTAACACCAAAAACACTGCCTAAATCTATAATTAGGGAGTATAATAGAGATTTTTGACACATGGAGTCTTGGACATTGAAGCTTGGAGCCTCTAAAACTCTCTAGTTTTCTTTGTGCTTTTGTTTTTTGTGCCTTTCTATTGGATGACTATGGCACCCAAAGAGGGGATAAATTGGAGTTTTTAAATAGTTTTGATTAAATTAAATAATTAGTATAATTTTGATGTTAATTGGTAAAAGGATATACAAACACACAATTTAATGATTTTACAAGTAAACAATAAAGAAAAATAGTTCTAAGTATAAAAAATAGCGGGTATTATATTTTTACATGGTTTTGCCCAAAAACTAAGCCGACCTACGTTCATTCTATACAACACTCAAGTTAGAATTCACTAATCTCAGGTTTGATGTGCAAACCTCAATTCTTTAAATCAAAAAGGTTTCTTGCAACCAACGTACTCTCCTATAAAGACGAGAACAACCCAAGCTAATTATAATATGAACTTCATTAAGTTAAATGGCTTAGATTAAAAAAAAAAGAAAAAGAAAAAATAAAGTTATTGTAGATAATATAAGTTCAAATTATCTTACAATAAAAGACTCAAACATTTATGTTGATTTTATAAAATATTTATAATTACTTCACCTATTGCAAATCGAATGTAAAATTTACTATATATATATCACTACTAAAAATTTAGGCGTTCGCAACACAAAATTCTATTTTTCCCGGCGGTTTTGCCCGCTTCTAATATTTTTGCAACGGTTTTAGGACTGCTGGATGTCCTCCGTTATTATAATGCTCTGCAAAGATATTCAGCGACGGTTTCAAGACCGGCGGGATAGAACATACAAATGCAGATTAATGCAGCAGTTATATCCGTTGTAATGTTACATAAATGAAGCGGTTATAACCACTACTGTTATTAAAAAAAAACAATTTCAGGTATGTGGCGGTTATAACCGCTACAGTTCTGCAGGGTTGTGGCGGTTATAACCGCCACAACATCCCAGAAATTAAAAAAAAAATGAATTTTATTTATGGCACTATCTACATAACAATAAAACATTATCTGAAATGATAACATTGGCCATGAATTGAATAAGATACAACCAAACTAAAGACATAAAGTAAACTTAAATCAAAACATAGTCTACTGTTCAAAAGATTAAAAAAAAAGGATTTTGGTGCAAGTATGAAATCAAAATAGGCCACCTTGTTAAGAGCAATATTTACTAAGCACAAAACCCACCCAAAATCACCAAAATAAACATAATCTCAACAACACTAATGTTACCATAATTCTCTGCAAAGATAAACCAAGATAATAGGATGCCATGCAAATAAATCAAATGTTCAAAGTGAAAAACTAACTAAAGTCTCCAGCTGACTTGCTTTAGGAAGAGTGGAAATCTCGAGTTCAAACAATACAAGAACCATTGTACAATTCAAAATCATAACAACATCAGTTCAAAAATACCTGAAATATCCAGTACAGTCCATACAACTCAAAGCATCAGAATAAAAACTACAGCTTATCAACAGAAGAAACTTAAGCTTGTAGAAGACTATCATGCATTGGATGAATCGTCATTGCCACCCTGAAAATAATATGAAATTAATGAGATATTAATAATCAAGTAGAATGCATTCCAAACTTTGCACAAATTTTTATCATGAGATCATACATTGCAATTAACAAATCAGAAAAGCCACTTGAGCGACCCGTACGCTGAAATTGCGACTAAATGGCGAACATGCATGAAAAATTTAGGGCATCACCAAAAACTTTTAAATGCATCACAAGAATCATTCAATAATTTAGTAAATTTAAGAATTTCTACAAAATGTAATTAGGACTACAAAAATTAGGGCAGATGAGAGGAGCTTGAAATTACCTAAGATCGAGCAACCGAATGGCGACTCAGAATTTGTCGGTGATGAATAATTCAGCAGCGGGAATGGGTTAGACGTCAACGCCGGTGGATTTGGTCATGGATGGCGATTCATAAGTGATGGCGATTCGGAGGCGATGATGAACGTTTCAGCGAGCGAATGAGCACTCATTTCATTGAGCGAACAAGAGCGGTCGAATGACTAGGTTAGGGCATATGGGGAGGAATATAATGCTGGTTTTAGCGGTGGATAAATCCGCTGTTTTAGTAATAGAACATCATTGGTTAAAACTACTGACTATACCCTTCTATAGCACCATTTGGTCGACCGTTGCTATTAAAGGCTACGAAAACTTCAATTTTTTAGTGTGTGTGTGTGTGTATATCACCTAAAAGTATTTTGCTTGTTGATTTAAATCATAACTCTTTAAATAAATTAAAGTGATTATATTAAATTAAACATGTACATATAATACTTGCAAAATGAATTAGATTTGAAATTGAAATCTATGACAAAAATAAAAGAATTTGCTTACAAATCTAATGGATGAAGGAAATTTAAACCTAGAAAACTTAATTTAAGATCCTTAACTAGTATTTCACCCAACAATAAAAATTATTAAGAAAAATATTAGGTTAAAAATAAAAGATTAGCAAAGAAAATTTTGGAGAAAGAAAAGAAAAATTTAGAACATCAAGAGAAGTTGCTCGATTGAGCGTGTTAAGGCTTTTGAACTAAAGATTTGATCTTGCAAAGATGTTGAGCAGAAACTAAATATGAGATTCCCCTAGCAAGATCTACCATGAAAAAAAAGGAAGAAGAAGGGAGAATGTTCTATAATTATAAGTTAAGAGTACCACATAGGAAGATAATGGGGGGAATTATAGAGAAAATAAATACATAAGTATACTTAATAAAATTTCAAGCATATAGGCTTATTACTTTTGATTACACTAATTAAGATTTTTTATAGAATTTAAATATATTTTATGCAATATATGAAACATTTAAAAGTATCTAAATCAACTTAATATTTATTTAATTAAGAAATATTGTTGTTTTTTAATTATATCTTATTATCCTTAATTAATAATATATAAATCACATTAATGAATATATTAATTTATGAACAAACTAAGTCATATAAGTAAGCTTTTATGGACCTCTAAGACACTCCTAAATAAATATAACTTGAATTATTATTTCTAAAGCACCAAGCTATCCATCATAAACCATATTGGGTTCTTTTATGCACAAATTTTGATTAAACTTGGGTTGTTAATGTACAACACAAACAAGCAGTCATCTTATACATTTATAAGATTAATGCGCCTAAAATACTTAACATACATATTAGAACATTTAAGCATATATTTGTTATCATCAAAATTAATAAAATAGTCTGTGTGGCTCGTAAAGCTGACAATCTCCTCCTTTTTTATTATAACAAACTTATGTTGGTCAGAATTAAAATGATGGTACAAATTGACCTTTCATCATAATTATATGGATTATAACAAACAAGTAATCTTCTTACACATTTTACGGTCATATATATATATATATATATATATATATATATATATATATATATATATATATATATATATATATATATATATATATATATATATATATATATATATATATATATATATATATATATATATATATATATATATATATATATATATATATATATATATTTCTTTCATTTTTCAAATATAAGTAGTATATAAAATAAATATATGCTTGTAGTAGGTTTATGACCACCACTTAATTCTTCTCCCCTTTTGATAGCATCAAAAAGAGGAATAGAATTCTACTATAAATTTAAATATTAGGGTCTAACTTACTAGGCATATGTATTAATATGCAAAATCTATCTTCTACTAATAGTTGTGTAAACATATCTACCAACAAAAAAAAAAAAATGAAGAAAAAGGACCCATGTAGCCAACCCCACTTAGTGGGATGATGACTTGTTGTTGTTTCTTCTTAGTTAAGATGCTTTTTAAAGTTAGAAGAAAAAAAAAAACTAAATATACATATAAATATGTCAAAAGTTTGATTCATGCAAGGTCAAAATTATTGTAATTGCATATAATAAGAAGAACGAAGATAATGAACACTCCTAGACCATAATAAACTTGACAAACTGATAGCCAACTCACCAAAGCCAATTCAATCCAATACTTAGCAAGAAATGCACACCCAAGCTTAAAAGCTACTTGTTCATGCCATACACATCCATTTAATGATTTCAACCATCAACTTCAAAACATCTTCTTATCATTAAATTACTTCAAGCATGCATGAAGTTGGAGACTTAAACTAGTAATTATCCACATGTTAATTATCTACATCTATTTTTATACATTTGCTTGCATGCACTATATATTTGGATGTATGTTCTTAACTTTATGTTGCTCTTTCCAAAGGGCTAGAACTCTAGCCTAATGTTTTTAACCTTGTGATCCAGGAGATATTTTGAGATATGAAGTCCTAGAGCTTCTTTTTATAAAATTCTCTCTTTCTCTCTCTACCTCTTATTATTATGTTTTCCTTCTGAGTATTAGAAATAAGATTCTGGTATTGACCATGGGAAAAAAAAATTCATGTAAATGCTTTTCATGTTTTTTTTTTAAATTTATTTAATTACAACAATCTCTAAGCAACACTTCTTGGGACAACAAATTTCTATACTTACATTCTACAACCCTTTAAATATTGTGATATAAATAGAGATTTTGGCTTCAAATGATATTTTATGGATTTTTGCTTCATAATTAAAGGTTTTTTTTAGATATTCTAAAATCTTTAATATGAATAATTTTATTATATTTATTAAATTACATTTTTTCTTAGTTTATTTTTATAGATTTTCAACTTAAATTTCATATACTTTGTAATTCATATTTCACTTCATCTATAAAACCATCATCTAAAATTACCTTTTTTTTTATCTGCTTTCAAAGTTTCATGAAGCTTTTACTTGGATTTTTCAAATTCATCTTTTATACTTACTACACAAAATTTGAAATCAACATTTCGTATATCCAAACAAAGTTGTTCAAGTATTTTCATCTAAAAAAAAATAAATAAAACTAAATCCATCATCAAAATAAATTGATTGATATTTGCATTGATGCTTAACATATATTTGTAATATCTTTACACAGCTCTCTATTTTGACTCCTTTGTAAAATGTATGTTTCATTGTTTGCTACAAAAAGTTATTTTATGAGCTAGATTTTTTATTGCAAACATCAATCTTGTTGGCCTACACTACAAGAAATTCATCAATTATTGACGGTCTAGATCGACGGCTATGTAATTGCCGGTATTAATGGCAGCTTAACCGGCAGGTAGACCGCCAGTGTTTACCGGCGGTTATTTAATTTAACGCCGTAGAAAATAGCAGCGGTCCAATAAATGCCGGTTAGCTTGCCGGTATTATTTCTTACCAACACATTACCGGCGGCGTAAACAGCTGGTGTTAAGGTGATTATAGCCGACGGTTAATCATAGCCGCCAGAATTTCACTATAGCCGCCGGTAGTTACCGGTGGTTCTCCGACAATAATCCGGCGGTGGCACCGCCGATAATTCCTTCAGTTTTGTCTGACGGTAAACCATCGATGATTTACCGACTGTTTATCGGCGATCGTCGTTGTAAGAACTATGATAATCTGGCGGTTTGGCAGCCAAAAAAATCTGGCAAAATTGGCGGTTAAACAACTGGTAAGCCGCCGATAAATAACCGGCGGTCACCGGCATTATGACTACCAGAACAATACTGTCAATATGGACCATCGAAAAACTACCGGTAAAAAAAAACCACTGGAAACAGACTGTCGGAAATGATTTCCTACGCGGTTTTTACCGACAGTTTTTGAACTACCGAAAAGCTGCCAAAATTTTTCCAAACCGCCGAAAAGCTTATGATAACCGTCGGAAAAAACTACCGGTAATTAATGATTTTCTTGTAGTGCTATGAGCTTCAATATTCAACATAATGATTTTGTTTATCTCAAAGATATGCTTTGATGTGTTCATTCATTTGCTTAGTATTTAAGTTGCATTAAAATAAGGATTATTTAAGTCAACATATTACAAAAGGTTGCATAGTATACTTGAACATATTGCTTTATTGCAAATAAAAAATAAACGTCACAAACCCAATCAAAAACAACAAAAAGCCAAAAAAATGGCCATTAAAAAAGAGAAACACTAAAAAAGTAATCATCCCCAAGAATTTTAAGAAATTCTTAATGCAAATACAAAGAATTATCATCCCCATATTTCCACAAAAAATCCCTTTCAATAGCTTGTTCAGCACAAAAACGGGCTGCTTTATTACTCTTCGTCGGCTTATGCACAAACACCACTGAGTTGAACAATTTTATTGAATTGAACTGGTCACTTTCATGAGCTTAATCTCTCCATCTAGCCTCTTTGCACAATTTCTGCATATGTACAATAACACTTGCATTATCCCCCTCAACCAAGATCCCTTGCATACCAAATATCCATCTATCAACAATTCTTCTAATGTATTTTAATGCAAGAAATTCCACCTCCAAACTACCCCAATGTATGAAAGTTTGTTAGGGATGTTAAGCCCTTATGAACTAGTCCCAAGACTAACCAAGAGAGAGGTGAATTGGTATAATAAATAAAATCTTTCAGCAATCAAAACATAATCACAACCAAGATTCACCATAAAGAAAACCAAAGTGCGAAAATTAAATGCAGAAATAATAAAGGAAAGAACACACCAGATTTATAGTGGTTCGGTCAAACCTTGACCTACATCCACTCCTCGGAGGCACCCTCAGAGTATTGCACTAAACTCAGTGTTTCTCCTTTAGCCCCCACAGCTAGGTGGAGAAGCCCTTAGAAAATCACTTCCACCTTCCCCAGTGCGGCGGAGTAGTCGGGTCCTTTGACACCAAAGAGATCTTCTTATTCCCAGAACTTCCCTCAAGACAAGCCTTAAATTCGAGGGTACTATGGTGCAAGCTCGCCTGAGCCACCGTGTGGAATCCCCCTCCACACTCCTTGAAACCCTCTCCAAGGATCTTCTCCCTCTCTCAAACTCCATCCTTTTCTCTCTCTCTTTCAAGCTCTCTCTTCAAGTTCCCTCTAAAAGAACGAAGCTACAATGGCCGGCAAAGACACTTACTAAGTGCCTTGTCAAAGCTTAAATAGAAGAGCTCAAAATGAGCTCATTAATTGCAACTTACCGACTTTATTGTCAAGGCCGATAGAAGTATCAGCCTGGCCGATCAGCATAAATTTTGCTCAATTAGCCTGATCGGTTTGGGACGATTAGACAATTTCTGGTCATATCATCCAGGTCGATAGTATATCATCCAGGACGATTAGTTCAAATCCGAGGAAAATCATCCTGAACATTGCCCTGAATAGAAGTAGGCCGATGTCAATCATCCACACTATCGTCCCGCCCGATCCTGCGATCAGCCTGGCCGATGTGATCGTACAATCAACCTAAATTACTTTCCTTAATTACTAGATTAATTTAGGTATAATTATGCTAAATCATCCAGGCCGATAGGATATCATCTTGGATGATATCCTAAAATAAAGAATACCTAAATAGATCATGGCGGTTGATTCTTTCTGATTTGAGCCTATCGTCCTAGCCGATACAATGGCAAACAGGCCGATCTGCTTAATGACGACTGCCTTAACCATGATGCCCTGATTAGGGTTTCTATTTTTGAATCGATCGTTCAGGCCGATATAAATATCAGCCCGGCTGATGTTACCAAAAATAGTAAACTCTAAGAAACAATTAGAAATTCTCCCAAGGTGTGTGTGTGTGTGTAAGGTTACTTAGCATAAGGAACCGCATTATTTATAATAGACTCAAGAAAGGGAAAAAATACAAACTGACTCAGACTTAATCAACCTAATCTTGAGCTGGCTTAAGTTGTACTTGATCTTTTGGACCTGAAAAGTTAGTAAGCAAGGCAGTCGTAGAAAATCATAAATATTTACTATCATCAAAATTTTAATCCATGAAAATAGATATGCAATAATGTATACTCCATCTAACCACCATCATCAGGTTGCCTTGACTATTTCTAGCCACCAACCCTATTCCTCCTGTATTATTACCATGAAAATAGGTTGTATAGTATACAAACCCATATAATGATATAAAAACTCATGGACGACTCATACTTAAAAGCTCTATAAGTTTTGTTATGTGTTTGGCATCTAGAAGTTATTACTTTATTACTTTGTTTAGAAATATCACAACTTAAAATCAAATATTGAATAGTTAGTTTAGTTGAAAATTTGTCTTATTCGATTATACATAGCTAAAACTTATGGTCATAACCACACCTAATTTAGGATTTCAAAATCCTAACATTTCTCTCACACTCTTTTTAATAATTGGAGAAGTTTGTAAAACCTACATACTATCTAATAATGGTGCAACCTAAAATATAGTACAATGAAAGTGAAGTCTATTGGAGATGAATAACCTTATGGAATCTTAGTGTGTTAAATATAGTTATTTAAATAATAAGTGCCCATAAATGTGTCAAGTAATAAGAGATAAAGTAATATTTACACTAGTAGAAGATTTGATCATAACATTCTTGTATGTCATATGTAAATAAAATTTTGATGATCAAAGGCTATAGAAAGTGTAAAAAGAGTACTTAAAAGAAAATAAAAATAAAAAATGTAAACACTTAAATGTATATAAATAAGATATCAGTTTACCCATAAGCAAATATTGGAATTAAAATGGCTCATGTAGAAGGATTGGATGGAGTAAAATTAACTACTACACATAAAAATAACTGACCCACCTATAGAGTAAAAAATGGAGTTAAAGTGGGAAGTCAAGACTCAAAGATGAAAGATTTGATTTTGGGAATGAAAATTAAAATATAAGCATGCCTCGAGAGGTTGTTAAGAGTGATTGATTTCCAATGGAGACACCTTTTTTTAGTTGATAAGGGTAAGGAGATGAGGGTGTTCTCATATAAGAGATTTCATGAGAAATGATAAGGAAAGTTGTCTAGTGAGGTAGGACCATTAAATCTTATATCAACTCATAAAAAAATACTCATAGTAAGTAATAGAGACCATAAGTCAAGGACTATTATCCAAATATGGTAGTATATGATTTGAATTGAGTTAGTTTATAAGGTAGAGGGTGAATCATCATAACTAAAATAATAATTTTTTTACATAAAAAAGCCTATATTATAATAATCATTGGATCACCATACACTCCATTCTAATATTGTCTCATTCTTTAAAAAGGATAAAAAATGACAATAAAAACTACTGATGAATATAATCTTCTTATCCATGATTTGAGAAATACATAATCTTTATTGTATCTCAATCACTAGATGATCAATCCCAGGGGGATTTAATATATTGGTTAACATCATTGAGCAGAGCTCTGACATACAACCTCGGATAGGTCAAACACCCTAGGAGGATGTCAATAAAATCTTAAATCCATGATTTGATAAATACACAATCTTTATTGTGTCTCAGTCACTAGATGATCAATCCTAGGGGGATTTGATTTGACCTCTTCCATATAGGTTAATGTCATCGAGCAGAGCTCTAACATACAACCTTAGATAGGTCAAACATCCTAGGAGGTTGTCAATCAAATCTTAAATCCTTGATTCTAGAAATATACAAAATTTATTATGTCTCAATCACTTCACTGGATGATCGATCACAAGGGGATTCGATCCAACCTCTTCCACACAGGTTAACATCATCGAGCAATGCTCTGATATATAATCTCGGATAGGTTATACATCCTTGGTGGATTCTCTCAACCTCTTCCACATAGGTTAACATCATCGAGCAACACTCTCACATACAATCTCAGATAGGTCAAACATCCTTGGTAGATTCTCTCAACATCTTCCATATAAGTTAACATCATTGAGCAATGCTTTGACATACAACCTCGAATAGGTTATATATCTTTGATGAATTATATTAATCTTCTCTCTTGTACCCATCGACAGACTTCTGATCGTCACTGAACTTTCATCATACTTCTACCCGACACTGAATTTTCACATATCGTTAGACTTTTACCCGTCACCAAGTTTTTATAAGACCTCTACTTGATGTTGAATTTCCACTTGTAGTCAGACTTCTATCTGTCATTAGACTTTTGTTAGACTTCTACCCAACACTAAATTTCCACCCATCGTCGCACTTCTGCCCGTTTCCTAAATTTCAACGGATGTTTACCTGACACTGAATTTCTACATATCATTGGACTACTACCCGTCGCCGAGCTCTCATCAGATTTCTACCTGCCGCTAATTTTCCACCCATCATCAGACTCTGTTCGTCATTGAAATTTCATTGGACATCTACCTAACGCTGGATTTTTACCTGTCATCAGACTTCTTCCCATCACCTGACTTTTGTCGGACTTCTACCTAATGCAGAATTTGCATGCATCATCAAAACTCTGCCTGTCACCAAATTTTTGTTGGACTTCAACCCGATGATGATGAATTTCCATCCATCATTGGAATTCTGCCCGTAGTCAGACTTCTACCCAACGCTAAATTTCCATCCATCATCATACTACCCATTGCCAGATTTTTGTCAGACTTCTACCTGACATTGAATTTTCACCTATAGTCAGACTTCTACCCATCATCGGACTTTCATCGAACTTCTACCCAACATCAAATTTCCACCCATTGTTTGACTTCTACCCGTCACCAGACTTTCGTCGGACTTCTACCCGACACTGAATTTTAATCCATCGCAGGACTTCTACCCTTCATTGAACTTTCATCAGACTTCTACCCGATGTTGAATTTCCACCTATCATCAGACTTTGGCTCATCGCTAAAATTTCATCAAACCTCTACTCGATGCTATACTTTTGCTTGTTACCTGATAACGATCATCCCTAACCTATATTGCTAAATTATGGTCCTTTTGACCTCCCTGCTGACTACGATCCTTCCAACCTCCGTTGCCTCACTACAGCCCTTCCTAACTCTATCTCTTAATAATGGTTTGTTTGACCTCAATAGCCAATAAACTACAAATCTCTCTTTGTCGTGGTATCTCTCAAAGATTGGTGATCCTCCATCATGACCTCTATATAGGGAGGGGTCTTACAGTCATATAAGGGGGGATATCACTTATTTAAAGATAAATGAAGGCCACCCATATAAGAAGAGGACTAAAGGGGAGATAAGGGAAAAGAGGGAAAGATTTCTTCAACTTAGTAAGGGGCCCTAGAACTAGATAAGGGATATCGCTTAGACAGGACCATGGGAAGGCCTCAATTTGAGGAGAAGAAAGAAGGAATATAGGAGGAGACTCTTACTCAGTAAGTGGACCTAGACTTGGATAAGGGATACCACCTTAACAGAACTAGGGGAATGCCTCAGCTTGAGGAAGAGAAGAGTGAACGAAGAGAAGTTTTTACATACCTTAAGGTGGTATTTATAGTAGGGTGGAGAAGTTAAGGAAGTTAAAAAAAGAGGTATAGAAAAATAAAAATAAAAACATGAGTATATATTTATAATTTTTGGCAGTTAGCTGACGGTTAGTAGAATCATCGGTGAACCACTACGATTGGTGCCAACCGGCTAGTGTAACCACGACTAGGAAAGCAGGCAGCATGGACAGCCATGCGGGCAGTAGACAATAGTGCGTGGTGAGTGGGCAGGCCGGGCAGCAGCGCAACAGTGGCACATCAATGATGGCCAAGTGTAGCCCGGTGCGTCTATTTTGTCCGGACACATCTTTGGGCTGAATTTTAAACCTAGAAATGTCAATTTTGACTTTTTTAGGGTCCTAAGGACCGTTTTTCAATATTTCGAACTCAATTTTGATACTTTCAAGGCTGTTTAAGAACTCATACCCTAGATTAAAATATTTTTAAATTTCAAATAGCATAACAATTTCCCCAAGAACTATAATGCATATTTTTAGACTTTCGAAGCCTTGACATCCAAAAAAAGGGGGGCAACTAATACATCCTCAAAATATTATCTTGATTAGGCATGAATCTTGAGGAAAAATTAAGTCTAAAACTTCTAAAATTAAATTTGGGATAATTCAAATTTCAAATTTGTCAAACTCACATATAAGAATTTCTCAAAAAAACAAACCCAACATCACCAAATTTGACTCAATCCAAGCTGAAATGGGTCCAAATCAAGTACCTGAAGTGTTGTAGGAAGGTTTGAACCATAATTTGGTTTAACAAATGATTTTCAAATGTGACATGCTTATAGTCGAATTGAGTAAATTGATGAGATGAACGTAATGAGCCTAAGAGCACAAAATTTTGACATCATTAAGATCTTCAAATGTCTAGCAAATGGTCTATAATTATGAGATTCAAAGTCAGTCATCCATCCAAATCACTCCCCATTTACCCTTAATCATCCTCTTATTTATGGGATATGCCACTCTAAGAAATTTATAAATAGATCCCCCCTTTCTCTTGAAATGGGGCCCTAAGCCTAAGAAAATAAGAGAGAGATTGAAGACCGCTCTTACCTTCTTGCCTCCTTGACAACTAACTGCCTGGAGTTCCGCTGGGCCACCACATGACAATAGAGTTTTGCTGGACAACAACCTGATGCTAGAGTTCCACTAGACCACTACCTAATGCCCAGAGTTCCATCAAACCACCTTATGATGTCATTATTCTTCCGGTCCACCATCTGAAGCTTGGAGTTATGTCAGACCACCACATAATGCTTGGAGTTTTGCCAGACCACCACCTAACGCCATTATTTTACTAGACAATCACATAAGGCCCAGACTTCTACCAGACCACCACCTTATACTCGACATTCTTCCAGACCACCACCCAACATTGAAGTTCTACCAAACCACTGTCAGGCTACCAACTGAATCTTGAATTTTCAAGTAACGACATACTTCTTCCAGTCCACCAAGTGACACTTGACTTTTATCTCCATTTATCACTTGATTTCAATTATATGGTTGATATATGTAATTTGATCGCCCTTAAGGATGACTCAACCCACTGTAATATACCTAAACACTAGTGGAATCATTTTAATTATGCAAGGCCCCATAATATTTCCCCTTTCTATGTAAAAAAATATTGTGTTCATTGTATGTAAGCTGGATATCTATACAACGCTACACAATATTATAACTCTATCACCGCATATAATCTAGCCCGCAACTTATATATATATATACAGAGAGAGAGAGAGAGAGAGAGAGAGAGAGAGTGAGAGAGAGAGTGAGAGAGAGAGAGAGAGAGAGAGAGAGAGAGAGAGAGAGAGAGAGAGAGAGAGAGAGAGAGAGAGAGAGAGAGAGAGAGAGAGAGAGAGAGAGAGAGAGAGAGAGAGAGAGAGAGGGAGACTCCCTCCTTGGACCCCAAAGATCTATATGCATGTCCAGGTTAGGACAACAAAGATATTCTGGTCTACGCTCATGGGAGTAGCTGAAATAAAAAAGAGTTTTATCCCCACTAAATTTAGGCTCGGTACGCCCATTTATTGTTAGGTCCAAGAAGGGCGCCACACGAGCTGCTTAAAAAAGAAATTCCCAGCAACTCTGGTATAATAATCATTTTTAAATTATTTATTTTTAAATAAAAAAAATAAATTTTAGCACAGTGCCTTGTTGAAGTGAGATAAAAGAGAGAGAAGGTTGTTCGAGGCTTTTTCATATATCCATTTTATTTAGAGATTTCCTCTATTTTTTATGTGAGTGAAATATCATTTAAATTTTTTATAATTTTGATTATTATATAGATTTTCTTGAAATGATCAGAATTGATTATTTCCTACTGTATTTTGATTATGGCATTTACATAAGTAAGGCTGGTTGTTAACACTATAAAATGGGTTGGTTGTTAAAACATAATATCCAACTTATGAGAGTGTGCTAACAGGCTTTCTTTAAAGATGGTTTATAGTGTTATCCTAATTGTAGCCTATAACAAATGACCGATTACACTAACAAGCAAAGAGTAATGACTCTTTATTAATTTTATGAAGCCACATGTAATGATAATTGATTAATTGAATATGATAATTAATTAATTGAATATGATAGTTAATTAAGTGGATAAGTGATAATTGATATAACTGATGACTAACTAGGAATTTGTTGGGATAAAAGATGTTGAAAACACCGCGTTAAAGTTAGATGTTCTACCTTGCTAAATCATCCAATATTGCATATGTTTATTGATAGCACTAAAGACATTGAAAAATAAATTAATATCATTGAAAATATTTGATGCATTGATAATACATAAATAGATGATGCATATGAATATATAAGTTAGATTCCTTTAGTGATTTATGAATAAGTTTTACACAATTATTTTATTGATTTATTAAATTTTATATAAATTATTAATTTTTAGGTTCATTATAATGATTTCCTACTTTTATTATTGATCCTTTTGAGTTTTATTGATAATATTTGGTCAGTAACTGTTTAAATAGTTGCTATTTGAATGATTTATATTTGTGCAACTTATGTAGTTTTGATGATTCCAAACATTATTGTTCAGATGTATAGTTATCTCCTAACAATTTTAGAAGATTTGCATTTGCTCTTGTGTGTACTAACATTTCAGGAAAATCAGACTTCAGACTACGAAAACTTCAAATCAAATTCAACATGAGATATTTTGTTTATTTGAAGTTTGCCTTTTCTTTGAATTAATTTTGAAAGGGAGTGATTGTAATTGAGTGAATAAAATCTCACACACACAAATAAGGAGATCTTAAAATTCTATACTTATCGTACAGGACGATATTTATCGTACTGGACGATATGTCAGTTATCTTCTATAGAGCACTTGGAACGAATAGGAACTTGTTTGAAAAATTTTTCTAAGTCCTATTCGTCCAGGATGAATTTTATTATCGTCCCGGACGATGGGTTCTCTGTAAAATTTTCGTCCAGACGAATTTTATCATCGTACGAGGCGACCAGTCCTCTGGAAAATTTTCGTCCAGACGAAAATAAATATCGTACAGGACGATCAGCTCTCTGGAAAATTTTCGTCCAGACGAAAACAAATTATCGTCCGCGGCGATTGGTGCACTGGAAAATTTTTGTCCAGATGAAATAAATAATCGTCCAGGACGATCGGCTCTCTGGAAATTTTTCATCCAGACGAACATATTTTCGTCCAAACGATGAACCGACTTAGAACAGTTTTCAGCAGTTTCTAGAACCGACCTTGTAATAACCGTTCGTACTGGACGAACCTAGTTGGTACAGGACGATCAGCTGTACGAAGTCATTTCGTACACATATACAAATTGGGTCGTTTCAGATCGTTTAAGTAAAATCGTCCAGGACGATCCCGGATCGTACAGGACGATCCACTGCGTACAGAATTGAAAACTTACAGTTTTTGGGCGGTTTTTCATGTCTTTTCTATAAATAGTCCAAATTAGACTGCCACTCAATCTTTTTGTCATTTGATCTTCGTGCCTCTTGAGAGAATAGCCAAGGAGAGAGTGGAAGAGAGCATTCAAAGGAGGATTCCTACCACTGGAGCGAGAAGGCTTCACTTGGATTACTAAGGTAAGAGTCTCTACTTGTGAAATTGGATTTCTTCACTCTTTTCCTTCTTCCTTCTAGATTCTTGTGAGAAGATCAATCAAGGAGATCCGGTTCTCTGCCGACACTTGGAAAGTGTGAACAGACGAAGGGTTCTCTGCCCACACTAGGAGAGTGTAAAAGGACGAAGGTTCTCTGCCTACACTTGGAGAGTGTGAACAGCCGTAGGGTTCTCTACCCACACTAGGAGAGTGTAAAAGGACGACGGTTCTCTGCCAGCACTGTGGATTATGTAAAAGGACTACGGTTCTCTGTCGCACCGGGTAGTGGTGAAAAGAGTGTTTTGTATAGGCTTCTCCGCCTTGCTGTGGGAGCTAAAGGAGAGTCACTTTGTGGTATTAGTGCAATACTCAGAGGGTGCCTCTGAGGAGTGGATGTAGGTCTGGTTATAGACCGAATCACTATAAATCTGGTGTCATTTACTTTATTGCTTTTATGTTTCCGCAATTTAAATTTCAGTATTAACAACTCTGTGGTTGAAAAACATTTTTCTACAAACTTTAAAAGAAAATTTTAATTCGGTTCAACTTTATCATTAAGAGGGTTTAAAATTTTTAAAACTACCAATTCACCTCTCTCTTGGTAGCCGTGGGACATTTACTTAGGCTTAACAACCTAATTACTGGACTCAACAAGTGGTATCAAAGCTTTGTTTCAAAATCATAAGTTTGAACTACTTTTTGATTAACGTAGATGGCTACATTTGGAAACCGAAACACACCTGAGGGTTACTCTATCACTAGACCTCCACTGTTTGACAATATTCCTTTTGATTTTTGGAAAACAAGCATGTCTACTTTCTTACAGTCACTTGATTATCGCATGTGGATGCTAGTCCAGGAAGGTTACACAAAACCAACTAGATTAGTTGATGGAATTAGGGTAGAAACATCTTATGCAGATTGGACTATAGAAGAACGTGACTTAGCACAATTAAATGCGAAATGTTTAAATAGTTTCTTTTGTGCTTTAAAATCTGAAGACTACATGCGAGTTTCCACTTGTAAAAGCGGAAAAGACATATGGGATAGACTTTGTATTACTTATGAAGGGACAAATGAGGTTAAGCATGAAAGTTCGATGGGGATGTTAAGCCCTATGAACTTAGTCCCAAACTAACCAAGAGGGGGGGGGGGGGGGGGGGTGAATTGGTATTTTAAAAACTTCTTTTTAAACAAAGAAATAAAATCACATAAACCAAATCACACCACAAAATAATGCGGAATTTAAAAGTGCGGAAGCAAGAAAAAGAACACAGAAATTTATAGTGGTTTGGTCGACTCGACCTACGTCCACTCCTTGGAGGCACCCTCCAAGTATTGCACTACACAAAAAGTGACTCTCCTTTAGCCCCCACGGCTAGGTGGAGAAACCCTCACAAGAACCTCCTTTTTGCCACCCCGGCAAGGCAGAGAACCTATCTCCTTTTGCTTCCTCCTGAAGCTGGCAGAGAACCAGAACTAAAAGCAAAGCTCCTTACCTCTACCGACCCTTCCACGGACGAGAAACTCTAGACGAAGATGACGCAGAGAGATCCTTGAAGAAATCCTTGTGAAACCCCTCACAAGCTCCCCCTCACAAGATCCTCTCTCTCTTCTCTCTCTCTCTTTCTCTCCTCAAGGCCTTCTTAGGTCAAGGCAGCAGTCAAAGATCTTTTAAAAACGTTGAACAAGAAGCTCTTAAATAGAAGAGCTCCAAAAGAGCTCATTAATTGCAAGTTGCCGACAATATCGTCCAGGCCGATATGGATATCGGCCTGGCCGATCAATACAAATCAATGAAGATCGGCCAGAGCATAGCCCTGGATGTAAAGCTGGACGATTGAAAATTGGCTTGATCGTCCAGGCCGATCTCACGATCGTCCTGGCCGATCAGTTCAAATCAGAGGAAAATCATCCTGACAATAGCCCTGAATACGGGCTGGCCGATATTGATCGTCCTGAAGTAACTTAAGGTTTTTTGACTCGATCGGCCTGGCCGATCTTGCGATCGTCCAGGACGATATGATCGTATCAATCATCCTTAATTACTTCCTTGATTTCCTGAACAATTATGGCATAAATTGTTAATATCATCCAGGCCGATACGAGGATCGTCCTGGCCGATAATTTAAAGATATGGTATACCATACTTGTCTATGGCGGCTACTTATTTTTGTTTTGAGCTTATCGTCCTGGCCGATACATGTATCGTCCAGGACGATCTGTTAACGTAGGCTGTCTTAATTAAGAATCCTTAATTAGACTTTCTGTTTTAAGCTGATCGGCCAGGCCGATCAAAGAAATCGTCCTAGCCGATATGAGTAAAAAAAGAATTTCTAAGTCTCTCAAGTGTGTGTGTGAAGGGTTACAAAGCATCAGTCTTTTTGACTATTACAAGAGGACTCAAAAGGTAAAAAAAAAAGTACAGACTGACTCAACCCTAAACCTACGCATTCCTGAACTTGGCTCCTTTTTGATTGTCCGATCGTAGATTCCTGAAAAGTTAGAAGCAACAAGCTGTGCAAGAAAAGCAGTGTTTGTCAATCATCAAAACATAAGACATGAAAAATAGATTTGCAACAAAGCAATCAAGACTCAATATCTTGTTACATGACTACGAATTATTTCGCATGAAACCCAATGAATCTATATCTGACATGTACACAAGATTCCCTCAAATTGTCACCTCTTTGCATGCACTTGGTAGGGAATTAACAAATGCTGAAATGGTTAATAAGATTCTTCGTTGTTTACCTACTGCATATGATGCTTAAATTACTGCAATTACAGAGTCTAAAGATCTGAACATTTATTCAATTGACAATCTTCTTGGTTCACTCATTGCTTACGAGCAAGGAGTAAGTCAAAGAAAGATTGATGCAGGTGAACCAAGAAAGGACAAGAATATTGCACTAAATATGGAAGAGTCAGAAAGTGAACACTCACAACCTGAGGATGAAGACGATATTGCACTGATGACTAGACAATTCAGAAGCTTTTTAAAGAGGAAGCAGAAGAGACGCCAGCAATGGAATAGAGGTAAGTATAACAGAAATGGCAAGGTTTCTAATGAAGTGATTTGTTATGAATGCAGGAAACCAGGTCATATAAAGACTGATTGTCCAAAACTCAAAGCCACTCCTAGCAAGGAGAAGGTAGAGGAGAAACCAATGGTAAAGAAGGGCAAGAAGAAGTTTCAAAAGGCTTTTTGGGCGGACTCAGCTTCAGACTCATCTGAGACTGAAAAAGAAGAAGAAGTCACCAACCTTTGCTTGATGGCAAATAAATCTGAATAATCAGATCAAGAAGAGGTATGATATTTAACTTATAATGAATTGTTTGAAGTTTCTGAACACATGCATGATGCATATAGGAAAACGAAAAAGATGCATGCTAGTTTAGTTTTAGAATTGGAAGAGCTTAATAAAGAACACGAAATCCTTAGAAAAGATCATGCTTTAATTGATAGAAACCACATGAAACTACTTGATGAATATGATGACTTGAATAAAAATTCTGAGAATTTAAAATCATCCTATGCTGAACTTGAAAAGGAATTTAAGAAATTTAAGGATGAATCTGAGAGCAAGACATATAGAATCAATTATACAAATCGAATCTTAGAGGATATGAATTCATTTTACAAACTTACTATAAGAGCTCTCGAGGATAATAGGAACCCCCCTAAACTTGAAGATTTTACAAATCCTAAATATTATCCTAAATTCATGAAATCCCTTAGAAGACAATCATATGAAAGAAAACATAGGAATATTTTTCCTAATTTTAAATGTAACAATTGTAGATTTTTGGGACATATATCTCACACCTGCACTTTAAAGATGAAACCTAATTTGGTGTGGAGAACTAAGATGCATAAACCTAGACATATCACACATGCATTTGATTATAAATTTCATAAAGGTGAACCCAAACTAGTTTGGGTTCCCAGGTCTAACATTTGAGAATTTTGTAGGAATTCTCTCACACAAGACCTCGTGAGAGTATATGGTACCTGGACAGCGGATGTTCTAAGCACATGACTGGAGATACTGCTTAATTCATAACGCTGGAAGCCAGGAGTGGAGGCAAGATTACACTTGGAGATAATACCACAAAGAAAGTGATTGGATCAGGTATGATTGGAAATTTGAAAAACTTTTTCATAGACAATGTTTTATTAGTTGAAGGCTTAAAACATAATTTGCTTAGCATAAGTCAGCTATGTGATAAGGGCTATAATGTAAAATTTTTACCTACTAGCTGCATAATTAGCCTAAATGGGAAAATTGTTTTAAATGGAAAAAGGGTGAACAATGTCTACATGCTAGATTTAAATTGTATTCAATCTCCTACTGCTTTTTGTTTGAAAACTGTTTCTGATGAATCATGACTTTGGCATAGGAGACTTTGTCATTCTAGTATGAAAAATCTTAGAAAAATTACCCAAAAGAATTTGGTGAGAGGAATACCTAAACTAGACTTTACTAAGGACCATCTGTGTGATGCATGTCAACTAGGAAAACAAGTGAAGTCCTCTTTTAAGTCCAATAAAGATCTTAGGACCAGTAAACCATTAGAAATTCTTCACATGGATCTTTTTGGACCTGTAAGCACGGTAAGTCTAGGAGGAAAGGTATATGGATTTGTTATAGTAGATGATTTTTCAAGATTCACCTGGGTTAAATTTCTTTTTCATAAGAGTGAATCATTTGAGGAATTCAGAAATTTTTCAACTTGGATACAAAGAAAACTAGGATGTGAAATAATTTCTATACAAAGTGATCATGGAGGAGAATTTGAAAATGAAAGATTTGAAGATTTCTGTAAAGAAAAGGGGATTGATCACAATTTTTCTGCACCTAGAACTCCTCAACAAAATGGAGTAGTTGAAAGAAAGAGCAGAACATTAATAGAAGCCGCCCGAGCAATGTTAGCAGAATACTCGCTTCCTAGATATTTTTGGGCTGAGGCGGTTAGCACTGCATGCTATGTTCTGAATAGGGTGAATGTGAGATCAAATTTGAATAAAACACCATATGAGTTGCTAAAAGGTAGAACATCAAATTTGTCTCATTTGCATGTATTTGGTTGCAAGGTGTTCATACATAATAATGGAAAATCTGCCTTAGGAAAATTTGATCCAAAATCAGATGAAGGAATTTTTGTTGGATATTCAAGTGTTGGAAAATCTTATAGAGTATTCAACAAAAGAACTTTAGTCATTGAAGAAACCACACATGTTGTTTTTGATGAAAATGGAAACATGGAAGAGCCAAAAGTTGTTGAAGAAGAAATTGAAGAAAACTCCCAAAAGATTGATAGATTAAATTTGGAAGAAAATGTGGAAGAAAATTTAGAAAGAGAAGACCCTTTGCCTAGAGATTTGAGATTTTCTAAAAACCATCCAAAGGAATTGATTATAGGTGAACCAAGTGAGGGTGTTAGAACTAGGCGTGGATTAAACAAGGAAGTCAATCATTCAGCCTTTATTTCAACTATTGAACCCACTAACATTGATCAAGCACTTTCAGATGAATTTTGGATATTGGCCATGCAAGAAGAGTTAAATCAATTTGTAAGAAATAAAGTTTGGGAACTAACTACAAGGCCAAAAGATCAAAGTGTTGTTGGAACCAAGTGGGTGTTCAAAAATAAATGAATGACTCAGGAGTAGTCATTAGAAATAAGGCTAGATTAGTAGCTAAGGGGTATAATCAAATTGAAGGAATTGATTTTGAGGAAACTTTTGCCCCTGTAGCTAGACTTGAAGCAATTAGGGTTTTACTAGCCTTTGCCTGTTTTAAAGGTTTTAAATTATTTCAAATGGATGTCAAAAGTGCCTTTTTAAATGGGGTAATTGAGGAAGATGTTTTTGTAGAACAACCTCCAGGTTTTGAAAATTCTAAATTTCCAAATCATGTTTTCAAATTAAAAAAGGCATTATATGGATTGAAACAGGCACCTAGGGCTTGGTATGAGAGGTTAAGCACCTTCCTACTTGAAAGATCTTTTGAAAAAGGAAGTGTGGATACAACTCTCTTTTTAAGGAAAATTGGAAAGGATATACTTATTGTTCAAATTTATGTGAGTGACATCATCTTTGGATCTTCAAATAAACATCTTTGTGATGATTTTTCTAAAACAATGAGTAGTGAATTTGAAATGAGTCTAATGGGAGATTTAAATTACTTTCTAGGATTTAGCATTAAGCAACTTGAGGAAGGTACTTTTCTTAGTCAAACCAAATATATTAAGGACATCCTCAAAAAATATGAAATGGACAATGCTAAACCTGTTAGTACACCAATGAGTTCTTCAGTTCAGTTGGATAAAGACCTTAAGGGAAAATCTGTTGATCAAAAGAAATTTAGAGGGATAATTGGATCTTTACTTTACTTGACTGCTAGCCGACCAGATATTATGTTTAGTGTTTGCTTATGTGCTAGATTTCAATCAGATCCAAAAGAATCACATTTGACAGCAGTAAAAAGGATTTTAAGATATCCACTAGGAACTCAAAACTTAGGAATTTGGTATCCTAAGTTTAGCTCTTCATTTGAAATTATTGGTTACTCAGATTCTGACTTTGCAGGCTGTAGAGTGGATAGGAAAAGCACTTCTGGAACATGTCAATTCATTGGAAATTCATTAGTTTCATGGTCTAGTAGAAAACAAAATTCAGTGGCACTATCTACTGCAGAAGCAGAATACATTGCATTAGGAAGTTGTGTGGCACAAGTACTTTGGTTAAAACAACAGTTGATTGACTTAGGATTAACTATAGGCACTATTCCAATTTATTGTGACAATACTAGTGCTATTTTTGCATTTCCAAAAATTCTATTCAACATTCTAGAACCAAACACATTGATATAAGGCATCATTTCATAAGGGATCATGTATCCAAAGGAGAAATTGAACTCATACATGTTTCAACTGAAAATCAACTTGCAGACATTTTTACAAAACCTTTAGCCTTTGATACCTTCAATACTTTAAGAACAAGGCTTGGTGTTATTGATTTGAATGCTTAACCAAAATGTCTTTGCAACATTGATACTTGTTGTGTTTTGTTTTTTTGTGATTTTGTGAATTTTGTGTGTTTTTTGAATGTTTTTGTTAATTTAAAAAATCAAAATTAAATTTTTTTTGGAGTACATCGTCCAGGACGAAATTGTTTTCGTACGGGACGATGTGTGAAGGAACAGTTTGCGCGAATTTAAACCGTTTTGAGAGCAGTTTTTAATTAGATCGTCTGTACGATATGTAATCGTCCAGGACGAATTTTTTCTCTCTCAAACGTCGGGACGATTGAATGCAGCGGTTGAGTGGATAAGACAATTTTTAATACAAACTTCGTCTGTACGAAATTTGTTCATCTGTACGAACATGTGTCGGTTCATTGTAGGGGACGGTTTTCAAGAGTCATTAAAACGATTCACTTTTTGATCGTCTGTACGAAATTTTTTCGTCTGTACGATCGGTCAAGTCAAAAAGCCTGTACGAAGGGACGCATCGTAAGTTGTGTTGAATACGAAAAGCCGTTACATTTTGGACGAATTGGATCGTCTGTACAAAATTACTTCGTCCAGACGAACGATAATTTTTCGTCCAGGACGAATATTTTCGTCCAGGACGAACGTATCATTTTTCTTTAAATATGAAGGCTTTCAAACTTGACAATCACACTTTCAAACTTCTTTTTCAATCCCTTTCTACATCAAATCAACAATGGCCTCCTCTAGCAAAAGACAAAAGGTTTTGGTGAGGAAACCAAATAGGAATGCCCCAGACAACTTTCTTTCCAAGGCAAATGAGGAATCTTTTCCTCGTTTTGCATCTGCAAAAATCACTCCGTCTCACATTCTTATCCAAACAGAGTTGAAATTTCGGGTATTGCACCTCTTCGCCTCAACCCAATTTCAGTTCATTCTTTCTCTCGTCCACTTCTACAATAAGCAAACCTACACCTACTTTCTAGCCAACATGAGTTTCAATTCTGACCACTCTATCATTAGTTCTTATGTTTTTAAACAAAAAGTTGAGATCACCAAGCACGACCTTGGTGCATTTTTAAACTTAAGAACTGAAGGATATAGAGCTCACACCCTAATGTCAGAAAACTCCTTCAAATGGTTTGAAATCAATAGGGTGATTAGAGAGATAGGCATAACCTATCATGTTGCTAGAGTCTCCGGTATGACCCAAGATGCCCGAATCATCCAGCATATCCTTAGATCCTCAATTATTCCTAAAGCTGGTGATAGGATTAACATTACTCCTCTCTTTTCTGTTCTAACCTTTTTAATCATGCAAATACATCCTATTGACGAAGCCCAACTCATCATAGACCATATCTATGGGCTTTCAGAAATAGGACATGCTGATCAGAAGAGGAAGAAGAACATTTCATTAGGGCACTTAATTACTTATATTTTGGAAAAGAAGTACAATATAGTGCATCCTGATGAAGAATATGAAGAGCCAGTTTACTATAACGATGCATCATTCAGATTGCTCTTCAAGGAGGAAAAAGAAAAAGAAAAAGCACATGCCAGTGCTTCAGAAGAAGAAGAAGAAGAAGGAGTGCAAGCTTATGCTTCTCAATCAGATTACCAGAATCTGATTGAGAGATTTGATAGACTAGAGACTCACATTGATCAAAGATTTGATCAATTTGATGCTCAACTTACGCAGCAGCAACAAGATATTGGTAACATTAAAGATGAAGTTCATGAAATTAATACCAATGTCATGTTGATGGCCTCCTACTTCAATCTCTTTGGCGGCATTCCTCCTCCTCCTCCAGAACAGTATAATTTTTTTTATGTGTGTCTGTTGTATTTTTTTTATTTTGTTTTGTTTTTATCTTATCTGTGTTATTGTGATTATTTTTATGTTTTTAAGTTCAATGTATTTTTTTTATGTGTAATCTGTTCCTTTAATTTTAATGAAAGTTTGTTTCTATTAGATTTGTTTTGAAATGTGGTTAATGTTTGTGAATTTCATTAGTATTATTTAATCTACATAGTGCTTAAATTCGATTGTAATTTGAGATTATCTATATTAGAAAATCTAGACTTTCTAAATTTATAATTTGTTTATAACTTGTTGTAATTAGAACTTTTAAATTCATGTCTATTCATTTAGACTACATAAAAGTTAATATTATTATTGCAATTTTGATGTTTTCTTATTTTGTATTTCTATGCTCAAATGATATTTATGCACCTAGAAATATTTGAAATTTTAGATTATAGATTTTGGAAAGAATTGGTCAAATTACTCTTGAACATTGTACAAATGTAAAAAAATCAAAAGGAATTCGCAAAAATTTGCAAAGTGAAAAAGAGGCACAAAATAAGCCCAACCAAAGAAAAATACACAAAAATGTGCTCCAAAACTTTGAAAAGATGCGCAAAGCGCCACATGAGGTAATTCTCTTCTTTCCAAATTCATTCAATCTCTTAATTCAAATTGATCTTATGTTCATTTATATTATATTGAACTTTGAAATATAGAATTTTTTTTTACATCTCTCTTGTAATGATCTTCAATAGTCAAATGTCTAAATTGAATCATGTCTTTGATAAATTCTTCTTACTTACAATGTTATATCATTTCTTAAATTTTATGAATTTCTATGATTCACCTAATATCTTTAGTTTAAAATTGCATACCCTATGTCAAATCACAATTTAGATTAAATTTAAAAAATGAATTTCATATAATTATTTACATTTCTTGTCTTTTTCTTCTTCACTTTTTGTTGCTGTCAAAAAGGGGGAGAAATTATTATGTTTGTGTTTTGTGTTTTTGTGGTTTGTGTTTTCTATTTTTTATTGTTCTGTTTACAAGTTTTTTTTGTTTGTGTTAAAATTTTTTTTGAAAAATAAAAATATTGTTCTTTAATGCCTCCTTATTTTAATGTACTCATAAATTCAGGGGGAGTTTAGGAGATAAGAGATTTGTTTTAACTTGAAACCATACTAATAATAATTGTTTTGCCATCATCAAAAAGGGAGAGATTGTTTGAATAGTTGCTATTTGAATGATTTATATTTGTGCAACTTATGTAGTTTTGATGATTCCAAACATTATTGTTCAGATGTATAGTTATCTCCTAACAATTTTAGAAGATTTGCATTTGCTCTTGTGTGTACTAACATTTCAGGAAAATCAGACTCCAGACTACAAAAACTTCAAATCAAATTCAACATGAGATATTTTGTTTATTTGAAGTTTGCCTTTTCTTTGAATTAATTTTGAAAGGGAGTGATTGTAATTGAGTGAATAAAATCTCACACACACAAATAAGGAGATCTTAAAATTCTATACTTATCGTACAGGACGATATTTATCGTACTGGACGATCTGTCAGTTATCTCCTATAGAGCACTTGGAACGAATAGGAACTTGTTTGAAAAATTTTTATAAGTCCTATTCGTCTAGGACAAATTTTATTATCGTCCTGGACGATGGGTTCTCTGTAAAATTTTTGTCCAGACGAATTTTATCATCGTACGAGGCGACCAGTCCTCTGGAAAATTTTCATCCAGACGAAAATAAATATCGTACCGGACGATCAGCTCTCTGGAAAATTTTCGTCCAGACAAAAACAAATTATCGTCCGCGGCGATTGGTGCTCTGGAAAATTTTTGTCCAGACGAAATAAATAATCGTCCAGGACGATCGGCTCTCTGGAAAATTTTCGTCCAGACGAACATATTTTCGTCCAAACGATGAACCGACTTAGAACAGTTTTCAGCAGTTTCTAGAACCGACCTTGTAATAACCGTTCGTACTGGACGAACCTAGTTCGTACAGGACGATCAGCTGTACGAAGTCATTTCATACACATATACAAATTGGGTCATTTCAGATCATTTAAGTAAAATCGTCCAGGATGATCCCGGATCGTACAGGACGATCCACTGCGTACAGAATTGAAAACTTGCAGTTTTTGGGCGGTTTTTCATGTCTTTTCTATAAATAGTCCAAATTAGACTGCCACCCAATCTTTTTGTCATTTGATCTTCGTGCCTCTTGAGAGAATAGCCAAGGAGAGAGTGGAAGAGAGCATTCAAAGGAGGATTCCTACCACTGGAGCGAGAAGGCTTCACTTGGATTACTAAGGTAAGAGTCTCTACTTGTGAAATTGGATTTCTTCACTCTTTTCCTTCTTCCTTCTAGATTCTTGTGAGAAGATCAGTCAAGGAGATCCGGTTCTCTGCCGACACTTGGAAAGTGTGAACAGACGAAGGGTTCTCTGCCCACACTAGGAGAGTGTAAAAGGACGAAGGTTCTCTGCCTACACTTGGAGAGTGTGAACAGCCGTAGGGTTCTCTACCCACACTAGGAGAGTGTAAAAGGACGACGGTTCTCTGCCAGCACTGTGGATTGTGTAAAAAGACGACGGTTCTCTGCCGCACCGGGTAGTGGTGAAAAGAGTGTTTTGTATAGGCTTCTCCGCCTTGCTGTGGGAGCTAAAGGAGAGTCACTTTGTGGTATTAGTGTAATACTCAGAGGGTGCCTCTGAGGAGTGGATGTAGGTCTGGTTATAGACCGAACCACTATAAATCTGGTGTCATTTACTTTATTGCTTTTACGTTTCCGCACTTTAAATTTCAGTTTTAACAACTCTGTGGTTGAAAAACATTTTTTTACAAACTTTAAAAGAAAATTTTATTTCGGTTCAACTTTATCATTAAGAGGGTTTAAAATTTTTAAAACTACCAATTCACCCCCCTCTTGGTAGCCGTGGGATATTTACTTAGGCTTAACAACCTAATTACTGGACTCAACAGTAACTACATTGACTATTATTGATTTTATTAGACTAAGCAAAACATATTGATTCTTTAGTCCTTGTAGTGAAAGCTTTAGTGAGTTTTGGATTACTACTGAGCTTTCGAGCTGATTATATGGATTTTTAATGATTTTAGTTCATGACAAATTGGAGTGAAATTGTAAAAGATCCTCAGGTTTTCTTTAAATTTTATTAAGTATTTTTTCATTTATTCTATTATAGTTAGGAGCTTATGATAGACTAGTGTTATAGTGATATCCTTGCTAGTATAAATAATATTTTTGGTAAATAAATAGTAAAATATTTTGATGTATAAGATTTTAGTAACTTTCATTGGTTATTATTTATATTGATGATTTATAGTAGCTCTAGTATATTCTTAAAGTGATAAATAAATAATTCTTCCAAATTTGGGTGTTACATAGCTGGCCTCTGGACTATTCAAAAGAATCAAGGACGGGGGGTGTCGCCCCCCCCTTTTTGGTTCTATTTTTTAATCAAAAAATGAGTAGATATTTACTCTAAGATTATATTGTGTAATATATTATATATATTTTATAAAATAATAAGACCAATATATATTATATAAAAAAACTTATAGTTAGTTATTTCAATAGAGATAAATTGAGTAATTATATTTGATTTTAATGTTTTAAATTTGATTTAAGATTCTTCAAATTTAATTTAATTTATTTATGATTTATTATTATTTATTTAATACTTTTATTATTTTTTTAAATTCCTTCATTATAGAAGTAACTTGGTTTAACTTTTGATTAATCAATTTAGGTTTCATTTGGGACGGCTTTTTTTTTTCTTTTTAAAATAGATAAAACTCCATTTTAAAAATCAATAAATAAGTTTCCCCAAAATGAAGCCTCAATCTCAAATATTCACGTGATTGATACCATAGCTTAGGAATAACCCATGGATCAATCCCTAAAATTTGGGATTAATTGGTATAATAATTAATTTTATATTAATTTATTTAATTAATCACTAATTAAATTTTAATTTTAAATTAATTAATTTTAATTACAATTGATGATTTATTTTAATTTTCCTTGATTATAGGTTTGATTTAGAGTTGTTTGAAATTTAATTTGTATTTTTATAGTTTTTCTTTAATTAATTATGGATTTTAGAAATTACAGCGTCAAATAGGGGTTGATTTTAAGGGTTTGTATTTTAACTGGCCTAATGAACTCCAATTAGGTGAAATTAAAATCCTAGGGTTCATTATGTCATTGAATGCTCTAGGTTTGAGTTTCATCCCTATTAGATGTTAAGGGAGATTTTTAGAATTTTTCTAAGTTTAGTATGTTATTTCCTAAGTTATTTTCTCTAGGTGTCTCTAGTGTTTAAATGGATTTGTAATTAATTATATTTAGCTCTTGTATGTATGTCAACATACCACACAAAATTGGTGACCTAACTCTCTATTATATTTAGCTCTTGTATGTATGTCAACATACCACACAAAATTGGTGACCTAACTCTCTATGGATTAAATGTAACATATTTCCAAATATTTTGGTCAAATAATGACCTATATGTTTAAAAATTTAATTACAAAGAATGGTGCATCAAATTGACTAAAGAAAATTAGGGGATGTATGGAACATCCACTACCACACCCGATTCAAATTTGAGCCCAAATTGACACAAGGTTAGAGAGTATTTAATTGAAATAGTGAAGGTTTAAATGCAAACTACTCTCTAACCATGGATTAGATGACTATTATTTTATCTTTAAAATATTGAAGAGCTCACCCTAATTCCATTGAGCTCTAGAATTCAAGATTTAGCTTAGTAGATGATTTAAGGTGTTTTCTTAAAATTCTGGCTATTTTAGTTTATTTTAAATAAAGTTTAAATATGATTGGCAGTGCTGGCATTGATGAGGCTTGCATTCCACTCGTTGGGAGTGAACTAGGTCACGTGGTTTGGCAGTGGTTAGCCAGTTAAGGACATGGAAAATATTTTGGATTAATGGAACTACATGACTAAAGATTAACAACTAAGATCTAATCATTCATATGTAATGTCTAACTAGGATTATGGCAGGTTTAGTCATAACACATGATGAGGTGGAATGAGGATAGTTCAAACGAATACAATTAGGACGAACAACCTAAATTTTATCTTCCTTCTTAGGATACCTAAAAACCTAATTGTAAACACTTGTTTAAACTTGATGTAGAATAAACCCCATTACATCAAACTCTAAATATTGCTTCCTCCCGACATAAGAAACTATCATATGTAGTTTGGAAGCTCCATATGATAGTTAATGCAAACTATTTAGGAACCTAACTAAAGACCTAAGGTTTCAAAGTTAAAAAATTAGGAATGATCTAAGGGCCTTCTTGAGGGCTTCTTCTCCTCCTTAGATCAAGAGGAACAACTTATATGAAGTACTTGAAGGTAGAGGTAAATCATTGAATAAAAGATGACTCAAACCTTTGTGGTTGTCATCATAGGAAGCCTCTAATCAATAGGAAAGTATCAAGGAAGTGTAGAAGAATTCCTTGGAGAGAAAAATGAAAATAAATTCTACCTTGAGGAGCTCTAAGTGTGGAATAATCTTGGTATGAAGGGTTTTTGCACTCTTTTCCCAATTGATGCCCTAGGGCTTACATGGAATGCTATGATGTATTAGAGCTCTTCCATGGATGCTCAAAATTTATCCAAAAAAGTTATATGGCATAGGAGTGATATGTAAAGAGGGAAAATGATATGGAGTCGCTCTCATCTAGGGGGCACCACTTGGGTTATTTTAGGCAAAACCATGAGTTAGGGCTAGTTAGAGCATTTTTAGGAATAATCTAAAATGCTTTTAAGTGGCTTGAATTAGCTAATAAGGAGTGGATATGTCAATTGAATTGGTTTGACCACTTTGAGAAATTTGGTATTTTTTTCTATGTTGACCAGTCAATAGGCCAAAGTTTACTAGGATAGAAGAATATGAATAAAAGAGAAGTCAATATTTAAATATGGAATGAAATGTTTATTAAATTCATTTTTAAAGTAATCAATACCAGAGAAAATATTCAAATCAGGGTTATCTATGAGATTACCATCTGGGGATGTGATTTTATGAATATGTCTAGTAACTTTATTGTGATTAGCAATATTATGAAAAAAAGAGGTATTACAATCACCCTACGCAAGAAATTTAGAACCAACATTCTATCTCCAAAAAATTTCTTCTTTTTCCTGATGTTTGAAAAGAGTAGTCTTAGCCTCATTTAGAATAGACAAATTTTTAGAAGAGGGATCATGCATGTACATAATATCAGCATTGTTCATATTATTTTCAGTAAGCACAATATTAGAAAAGATATTCTTTAATATGCATTTGTTCCACCAAGATAAGTTTTGTTTGAGTCTCATAACTTTGAACCACAACATTGTCATACCAATTATATCATGAAATAGAAAAAAAGGGGCATGCCAGTTACTTTGAACAACATTTAAAAAATTATCATCAAGAAGCCACATATTTTGAAATAAAAAAGGGTTAAAAATATTTCTACTATTCATTGAAATATTAAGCAGTAGAGGAGAATTGTTAGATAAAGTTCTCGCTAAATGATCAATATGAATTGTTTGATATGTAGAAATCTAGTAATCATTAAAGAAAATCTGATGTAATCTTTGCCACATAGTTCCCTTATTCCAAGTAAAAACATTACTAGAAAAACCAATGTCATGAAGATTCTAATTCAAAATCATATCATTAAAGTCCTCTATCGATTGGAAATTAAAAGGATTGCCCCGTATTCTTTTAGAAGCACTAGTAACAATATGAAGATCCCCCCTACTAATTAAGGAGCCTTAATAGAAGAAGAGAAATCAATGAGTTATTTCCATATCAACTTCCTACCTAATTTAGAACAAGAAGCATAAACAAAATAAGCATAATAAGATAATTGATTAAAACTAACATTAGTGTGAACCATTTGGAGTAAATCCATAATAATGTCTAAGGAAATAAAATGCCTAAAAAAAAAATCAAATTTTTATTAGTACTATTACAAAAAGTTAAATCAAACCCAAGTTTTCTACGAACATATTCTAACTTAACATTAGAAATTAAAGACTCAATTAAAACAAGCAGGTGAATATCATGAATCCTACATAAGTTTTTAACTCAATCCTTGGATAAAGTGCCACCCACTCCCCTAATATTCCACACAAGAACTTTAACCATTAATAGAAGATGAAAATTTTTAAGCATGAGTGGTTCTAGGAGTCCAACAAACTGAATTTTTACTACTCTTGTTTTTCGTTTTAGGAACTTTTTGGTATCCCTCATCATTACTATCAGTCTTTCTAAGCGGAGTGGACATAGAAGTAATAGTGTTTCCTACAATAATGCCTTTAAACGATTAAGATTCATGGGTAACATATTCTCCTTCTTCTTCAACATCATTCCCATTGACAATAAATGATTTTTAGGTATTGAACAATATTAAGAGTAGCATTATCCCCATTCATTTGGTTTAAGGAACAATTAACTTGAGCCAATCCTTCTTTATCAACAATTACCACTTCCTTATCATTAATGTTCACCAATTTATGATTATTTTGGTTAGTTCCTCCCAACATCAATCCAATAGAATTAATTAAAGAAGGACTCTCAAATTCTCCAAAGATATCATTAAGTTTGTCAAGTTCATCATTTTCATCAAATTTATTCTCTAAATCCCTAATAGAGTTTTCTAAGGAACATTCTCATTGTAGTCATCAGAAGCCTTATTCTTACTAATTTCCATATTAAGGAAACTATCTTGATTCAGATTTTACATATCCTTTTCGGTTCCAACATCAATATTCGATCCCACTAAAATTTTGGCACCTTTCTTAGTATTTGTAAGCTATGGATGATTCACAAAGCAGACATTGAATGAATGTCCATGAACCTTGCAATGAGAGAAAAAATCCAAAATGTTTTCAAAATCCATGTTTTGTAAGTACCCCAACTTTTTAGAACCAAGCCAAATCTCTTTGGGATGTTTCTTGCTAATATCCAATTCAACCAATATTCGAGCCACATATGGTCTTGATGTAGAAGCAGTGGCTTGGTCAGATTGTAAAGGCCTTCCAAAAATGGAACCCAAGGCATATAAAACATGAGAATTGCAAAAATGTTACCAAAGATTAGGGAATGAAATCCAAATTAGGACTATTAGAGATTATTCCTGAATGTCAAAATAGGGAGTCCATTCCAATAAATACATTTGATAATTTTTAATATAGTAAGATTTCCTTGCAAACGCATAACTATAATAAAGACCATTATATAATTATATAGTAATATGTCTAGGATCTAACAATATGATAGAATACACACCAGAAAGTTTTAAGTTCAAAAAAAAAAAAAAAGAATCTGAATCATGTCGAGATTTGGTCTCGGTATTAAAATTTTCCAACTAAAGTAAACATATATGGAAAAACAAGTTTCATTATATCATCATCAGTAAATAAAAGAGCTAGAAAACCTTTGACAAAACCTTTGAAAAAAGCTTTCATAAGTTTTTAACTCAATCCTTAGATAAAGTGCCACCCACTCCCTAATATTCCACACAAGAACATTAACCATTAATAGAAGATGAAGCATTTGAAGCATGAGTGGTTCTAGGAGTCCAACAAACTAAATTTTTACTACTCTTATTTTTCTTCTTAAGAACATTTTGGTGACCCTCATCATTAATATCAGTCTTTCTAAGAGAACTGGATATAGAAGTAATAGTGTTTCCTACAATAATGCCTTTAGGCGATTTAGATTCATGGGTAACATATTCTCCTTCTTCCACAACATCATCCCTTTGCTCCATTGACACTAAATGATTTTTAGGTATTGAACAATGTTAAGAGTAGCATTATTCCAATTCATTTGGTTTAAGAAACAATTAAATTGAGCCAATCCTTCTTTATCAACAATAACCACTTCCTTATCATTAATGTTCACCAATTTATGATTCTTTTAGTTAGTTCCTCCCAACATCAGTCCAACAAAATTAATTAAAGAAGGACTCTCAAATTCTCCAAAGATATCATTAAGTTTTTCAAGTTCGTCATTTTCATCAAATTTATTCTCTAAATCCCTAGTAGAGTTTTCTAGAAGAACGTTCTCATTGTAGTCATCAGAAGCCTTATTCTTACTAATTTCCATATCAAGGAAGCTATCTTGATTCAGATTTTTTGTATCCTTTTCAGTCCCAACATCAATATTCATTTCCACTAAAATTTTGGCACCTTTCTTAGTATTTGTAAGCTGTGGATGAATCCTAAAGCAATCATTAATTGAATGTCCATGAACCTTGAAATGAGTGTAAAAGTAAAAAATGTTTTCAAAATCCACGTTTTGTAATTACTCCAACTTTTTAGGACCAAGACAAATCTCTTTGGGATGTTTCTTGTTAATATCCAATTCAACCAGTATTCAAGCCACGAACGGTCTTGATCCTGAAGTAGTGGCTTGGTCAGATTGTAATGGCCTTCCAAAAATGGAAACCAAGGCAAGTAAAACATGAGAATTACAAAAATGTTACCAAAGATTAGGGAATGAAATCCAAATCAAGATTATTAGGGATTCTTCCTAAATGTCAAAATAGGGAGTCCATTCCAATAAATGCATTTGATAATTATTAATATAGTAAGATCTCCTTGAAAACACACAACTATAATAAAGATCATTAAATAATTATATAGTAATATGTCTAAGATCTAACAATATGATAGAATACACACCAGAATGTTTTAAGTTCCCAAAAAAATCTGAAGCGTGTCGAGATTAGGTCTCGGTTTGGAAAATTTTCCAACTAAAGTAAACATATATGGAAAAGCAAGTTTCATTATATCATCATTAGTAAATAAAAGAGCTAGAAAACCTTTGACAAAAGCTTTCATAATTGAAAAAATTGGATCCTTAGAGAAAGAAGTGCCTGAAATAATGTCACGAAAGAACATGTTTTAAGATTAGTAGCTTTACCTCCCTCATAAAAAAAATACTAGACTAAGAAACAACCGTAACAATAGGAGGGTTACCCCATGGATTTGGTAAAGAAGATGACGTACCAAACACCATCTCGTAAAAGCAACTAAAACCTAAGGCTAGACAGTTGTAGGAAATAGAAATAGAAAAAAAGAGACCCGCAAATCGAGCGAAATAATAACTAGCTAGGATGAACAAAAAACACCATGATTGCCATATATATATTGAATTCATTTTTTTTGTTAAAACTCACTAAAGAAGCCTAAGCATTAATATAAAAAAAAGGGTTACAACTCCTTAAGGGGATTGCTAGTACACTAATGCTCAAAAGAACTACAAAAGAAAAATAAAAAAAAACCTAAAAGCCGGAGATCCCCACTAAGAATAAGTACAAAAATACCTTATAACATTCTAAGAAATGAAATAGAAAAGGAAAAAGAAACAACATTCAACTCAGCCTTTCCCAACCAAAGAGGTCTCTGTACAAAACGAGCACTAGTCTCCAAAAACATATAAAAAGGGCCTTTAGGGACACTCAAGAAACCAGTTAACAAAACCCAAATAAAATTAATTCAAAAGGAAATATTACTGAAGAAGTAGATAGTTCCTTGTAAAAATAAAACCTAGCAATGGCGCCACTCTTCTTTCTTCAGCCCTTCACCTAGCTACCGAATTTCCTCGCCTAGGCCAAGGCTGACTACCGTATGCTATCACCCTTCCATCGCGCTGTCCATGCATGCTTAGCCCCCTTCTGTGCCTAGCTATCCAGCTCATTGAGCTGCCACAAGCTACCGCCTCTCGTTCATCCCCTCACGGCTGCAAATCGATATATCACTGACGAGCTTCTTAACTATAATTGAAACCTGAACTACCTGCGATGCCTTGGGACTCTGCTAGGGCTTCTCCCTAGCCATTGCTTGGTGGCATCGTTTGCTGTGTCGAGGTCTTTGCTTTGATTGTTTCATTGGCTCATGGGGAGTTGCTCTTCTCTCTGGTGGGATTTGTTCGTGATGTCATCTTGCTTCAAGCATTCTGATCTAGGATTTCTCATTGGTATGATTCAATCAAAATCTCTCAATGAATTCCCTTATTTGAAAGTTACTACCCTAAGGAGGTTGCCAGCGCTTTGGATTTCTTAGAGTGAGGTGCTTAATCCTTCTAAGCCCTTTGAATATGCGTTGGTTGGGAAGTTTTTGCTTCGCTGGCCGGTTCTTGATGCGATTAGATTTTTTTTTTCAACCTCAAACTTTCTGGCGAGTCCTTAGTCACTATTTTGAATCCGAATAATGTTTTGATCAAGTTTGCCAATGACCTCGATTATGGTAGAATTTTTGCTCATAGATCTTACTTTGTGTTTGGGTGCTTTATGAATATTATAAAATGGACCCCTTATCTTGACTTGTCGGAAGAATCCCCTATCATCCCTGTGTGGATTTCTTTCCCTAAACTTCATCCCCACCTTTTCTCCCCGCGCATTCTCTTCGGCTTAGGTTCTATCTTTGGTCGGCCTATTCAATTGGATAATGCCATTGTGGTGGGTTCTCGTCCTTCTATGGCGCGTATTCTTGTGGAAATGGACATTTCTAAATCTCACCCCGATTTAGTTTGGCTTGGTCCTGATAGTTTGGGTTATATTGAAAAGGTTTGCCTAGTTTTTGTTCTCATTGCAAAGAGGTGGGTCATAAAAACTTTGATTGTGTTAAATTGCATCCTTTGTTGAGGAAGGTTGTGGCCCCTATCCTGCCGAATCCTATTGTGCCGGAAGTGGTTACGCCTCAAGTTTTGAATGATTTAGCTATTGACAATGAGGAGTATGGTAAATTGAGCTCTCGAGATGTTGGTTTTTCTATTTCGGTGAAGAAGTTTGTGGGCAATCTGGATCCTTCCCCAGGTGTTGCCTTGGCCGGTTCTTATCTTTGTGGGACCTTCTGATAATATGTTGGTTTCTTTTGATAAATTGGGCGGTGTTAACCAACTGGCTCTGGATGTGGTTGTTGATCCTAGCGAGGGTGATATAGAAGTAAGTGATAATTTGATTTTGCCCGTGGTGGTTAGTCCTAATGCTATACCGTCGAATACTATTCTACCTGTTAGTATACCCTGTTTATTAAATGAGGAAGTTGTTTATCCCTTTGCTCTGAGTCCGTTGGGGAAGGGCTGTGAGATTGCCGTTGCCTCTTCAGACTATCCTGATTTGCCGGATGTTGCCAGTGTGGTGCACCAGCTTGATGTTTGGGAGGGTGATGAGAATTGTGATGTTGGTGATGTTGGTGCTGTTCACCTGAGGGTGGTTTTTGGCCTGGTACTATGGCTACTTGGCCACTTTATGATGGTGTTGATCCTTTGTCTAAAATTTTTTATGATCCAACTTTTACTATGCCTATAACTATTGTACCTAGGGATGTAATGCTTTCTCACCTATCTAGGGATAGTGAGGATTTACATGGTGATTGGCTTCATGATGAAAATTTAGATGACGATGAAAGTTTAAATGAGGATAATTCGGCTTCTCATGATAATTATGACTTGAGTATCCTTCAAATTGTTGACATTGACTTTAGAAATAAGAGTGCTAAATGTAAGAAGCGGAAGTCCAAAAAGAAATGAGACTAGTTGTGGTGGTCTTTGATTTTTCTTTCTTGGATGGCCCAAGCCTTGTAACCAGTGGTGGCCTGACTTCGTCTTCTGTTCCTGTCATGCTTACCTCCTTGGTGTGTTGGGTTGTTGCTGATTATTTGGTGTGGATTACTGTGGTGCTTTTATTGGCTTCTACTTCTTCAGTTGGCCTTCTTTGGGTTTTTATTTTGCTTGGTTTGCTTATTTGTCTGCCATTTGTGTCCTTTGCTTGTATTTCATATTAGTTTTAATCATTAGCCCATAGATTTTGTTTTATTTCTTGTATTTTTAGGGGGCTTTTGATTCTCTAAGGTCTTGTAATTCACTTTTTATTAACGTGTAGGTTTTTTCAAAAAAAAAAAAAATACTGAAGAAGTAGATCATTTTGTCGATAAGTAAGAGGTTATGTCAATTGACATTACATAAAATATTAATGAGAAGGAGAAAACTGTCAACCGAGTTATACACATCATAAACCATTCTAAATAAGTGATCAAAACATTAATAGATAATATATAAATTCTTATCCATCCTTGGCAAGGAACCACATTAGCTGGAAGGCCCAACCATGCACATGAAAAAGATGCCACCCAAGTGACAAAATAAATAATACCATAGGAACTAGTTAGCATAAGACATGCAAAAAACTATCCAATGCAAAAAAAAAAAAAAAATCAAGCAAAGGGACAGGCTATTAGAGCTCAGGAAGTTCCAAACCAAACAACCATCACTTAGAAAGCCCAAATTTCCCTCAATCCTACCACCATAACCAAATTGCCACAACCGAGAACTTGGAACATATCTACAATAAAAGAGGTACTTAGAATAAAGGCATACAACAGGGAGAACACAAAAAAACTACTAGAAGAGTACCAACCTAGCAAAAACCATATATCAAAGGCCACAGATACCATCAATAAACCCATAACTGAGCGAAACAGCTACAACCACCTCTAAAAATAGAATTCACATATAAAGAAAAGGCCCCTAGTAATAGAAAATATTAACATCCTAAGCCCAAACAACCCAACAACAAGACAAACTTTATAGAGCACCAAAATAGAGATAATGAAAATTTCCCCCATCCCCAACATTGCTCCCAAAGTTACCCGCATCCATACAACACAGCCAATGCCAGGTCACATAACACCTCATGGAGGTAGGAGAGTAATAAAATGGTAAATCATCAGCATACAAAAGGGTGAAATTATAGCTCAAGCCCATCACTACAATACACACAATGATGTTGTAATGAAATGAAGCAAAAAACCAAAATAAAGCCAGCACCAATAGAACCACATAACCATAAATCATGAAGATAGAAAACTCAAAACCAACAAACAATAGAACCACAATAAGGAACTATTTTTTGATATAAGGCAATCCCATTTCATCCAACCTAATCATGCCATTCATAATTAAAGGAAGATTATAAATGGAAAAATTCATATGATTGTCTAATGTGCAACCCAAATTTGCTAGCCTGTCGGTGCACACGTTACCTTCCCTATGCACATGAGACATGGAGAAGTTAACAAACATCAACAACTAATTAATTTCTCTAATAAGATAAAAAACCTCCGTATTACAAACACTATTTAACTGATGCATAAGAAAATGAATAGTGGATGTGGCATCCACTCTAATTTAAATATTTGTAATACCGATTGAGAAACATAATTTAATGTTATTGAGAATGGCAGAAAGCTCAAGATAAACCAAATGAGCTCCAACTGATATGAAATTTAAACCATGAGTCAGCGATTATCCAAGTATCAAATAATGTTAATTTAATATCATAAAAGTCTCCCTTGGATTATTATAAATCTTCTAAGTAAATATATCTATATTTATGAAAAATTATAATATGCAATCTAGATAAGAGCTTGGGTTAGAATTAAATTTTAAGTAACCATCAATAATGAAATTAATAATATGTAGAAAAATACATATAAATTCTCTAAGGATTCTCTCCTATAAATTTTTATATTTGTAGCTCAGATTCTTACATAGGAATTTTAAAACTTAATTAAGGCCTAACCAAGATTCAAACCCTCTTTAAAAAATTTGGAATGCATTTAACATCACATAAAATATTCCCTAAAAAGTTTGAAGGAAATTGGATGCTTCTAGATGAAGTAATTAAACAAATAAAGAGAATTGTATATATTAAATTACTTAAATTACTATTCATTAAATTCATATGCATTTGATAGACCTCTCATTCAAAATCCATAGATGGTTTATTCATGCAATTTGGTTTATTATGTGAGGAGTTATAGATTTAAACATTTAATAAATTCCCAAAATTAAATCCACTGAATATGAGTATTTATACAATAAGGCAAGTTGATTGGACTTGCACTTTTACACATGTTATTAAATGATTAGTCAATAAAATGGTGGTCTCCGAAGATATGATAGCATTAATATTATTCATTTGATCTAAGATTTTATAGTTGAGATTAAAGGGGTCAAAATAGCAAGATTGAAGTATGAAATCTTATCCAACAAGATCACAGTCATTCCTTGGATTTAAATAGAAGGGAGGAATGTAATTTCATCTTCAACCTACTACATGATTATTTCAACCATATGCATTAATTTTCTTGTTCTAATGAATCCATCACATTAATTTTTATCAAATTGATCCAAGAGAATAATTTGAATCAAAACCTTGAATCCAACAACTCTATGGCCCTAAAATGAAGGTTTCCATCACCATTAATCAAACTTATGCTAAAGTAAGCTTGGGTTTTGAAATTACCATTACTTAGTGGTCAATTGAAGGATATTTTAGTTCTTTCATGCTCGAACAAATCCAATGAATGTTTATCCTTTAGATGGCAGAGACTAAGGAATAGTGGGAAAGAAGTTAGCTATTTGCCAAAGTGTAGTCATCGAAGTTCACTTCAACTTGATCTAGTAGCTCTTTAGAGGGCTTAGGAGACTCAGGGAGAACTAGGGAGGGCATCCAAACGCTATAAGGAACATATTCTAGAACACTTTAGTTAAAATTTGAGGAGTATTTAAAAAGTTTTTAAAACTATATTTGGTTCAAATTCTAGCTAGGTAAGATTCTAACAAGTGTTAGAATTGTTGAGGATGGTCCAACAACATGCCAGTATCTTATAGGAGTAGACAACCCCCATATGGTCAGCTAGCTAAGTTGTCAGAGCTGAACCATAAAATTTAAGTTTATTTTGCAAAGATTTCAACCACCTCGAGTCAAAATATGGGCTTAATGATAATAGACAAGTTCCATGGTTGTAGGGGGAGACAACCCATGGGTTAGTTTAGGCCAATTTGACCTAAAAAGGGAAGTGAATCATAAATCATTGGTTTTGAACACTTTGGTTAGCTAATTTCACTAACATAAGCTAGCCTATGGTTTGGGCTTATTGGGATAGATACATGGGATAAATATATAAGGGATAACTCAAGAAGTCTCCTTTGGGTTCACTTAGATTAGTCCAATAAGCTAAACAAGTTGGGCCCAAGGGTTGGGAAGGCTATTGGTAACCCTAGGGTTTTCAAATCATAATGAATCATGAAGGTTGAAAAGTTATTTATTCAAAATTTAATTTTTTAAGTTTTGAATGTTTGTGAAAGTTATTAAACCTCAAAGAGCCTTCCCGAGGCTAACCAAAATGTGGTGAATTTATTATTTAAAATTTTTGTTAATAAAAAAAATCTTTTTATAACTTGATGTGGAATAAGTTATTTCACAATAAAAGAAAAAATCAAAGTTCTCATCCACAAAGAAAAATCACACAAAAATAAAGTGCAAAACATAATAAGAACAAACACACTAGAATTTATAGTGGTTTGGTCAAACTTGACCTACATTTGCTCCCTAGAAATGTCCATTCAGGGTATTGCACTAAACCTTTATTAACTCCTTTTTAACCCCCATAGCTAGGCGGAGAAGCCCTTACAAAATATCTTCCACCAACCCGGTGTGGTAGAGGACCATATTCAATTTTCTCCCTTTAGGAGACAGTAGAGAACCTTGAATCCTTTTTCTCCCTCTAAGTGTTGGCAAACAACCACAAATCCTTTCTCAGGTAAAGAACCTTAAATCTCTTTCACCTTTCACGGCGAGGCAGAGTAGATAAGTCCTTTGACACAAAATAGATATTTTTATTCCCAAAACCTCCCTAAAGATAAACCTTGACTATGATGCTACTTAGGTGCAAGTTTATCATAGCAACTGTGTGAAACTACATATCACACTCCCTTGAAACAAACCAGAATCTTCTCCCTCTCTCACATTCCACCCTTTCCTCTCTCATGCTCAAGGCTCTCTCTTCAAGTTTTCTCCATAAGAAAAATGACACAATGAATTCCAAATAAACTTACTGAATCTTTTGAGAAAGCTTAAATAGTGGGTTTAAAGAAACTTTAAAAATTCAATTCAGCCATCATGGATCATACAGTATGATCACATGATCGTTTAGTATGATGTGCAAAATTTGACCTATTAGTACTATACAATCACCCATTAGTACAATATGATAAGTTCAAATTTGCTTGTTAGTGTTGTATGATCATTAGTATGAATGACCAATCATATGGTAAGATTAGTATAACCAAAATGTAGTTTGTCTAGGAAGAATAGTGGGAGGCAAAATATCATCTCTGTTGATCATACATCACAATCCAATTTATACAGTACGATCAAAATTTCAAAATGAAGTAGATTTGATTGATTAATCACAAGATTAAATTAGGTAATATTTCAAACATCATAAAGTATGAATATGTTTGTATTGTATAATTAGAATAACTTTTTAAAATCAAAATTTTGCCTAATTTAATGAACGGTGGGGCTTCCAATTATAACAGATCATTAAGTATGATGTGTTGTTTGTACTATACAAATTATTATATTTTTAAACTATTTTTTCCTAAAAAATTAATTATTTTAATTAATTTCTATAACACCAAATTATACAGTACAATGTACAAAAAAATGAAAATATTTAAAATTATTTTTTCACTTCTTATGTGTGTATGTGCTTGATCACTATGCTAGCATACACTCTTACAAGACTTGACTCAAAAAATTAAAAATAAATAAATGAAATTTATAGAATCTTTCAACATAATCTATTCTACCAAGTCTTGAGCCCTGAATCCTTAAAGAATAGTACATGTTTTATCTGAAATGATAGTCAATACACAAACAAACATATAATGCAAATACTAAGAGACATAAAGATGTGAACCACAATATTTATTATCATCACAAACATAAACTCGTGAGCTTGAGTTGCAATAATCTCCTCCTTTTTTATGATGATAAACATTACTGGTTGAACATACAAATTAAAAATATTTTTTTCTAATCTTCCTCTCACAAAGATAATTATATTAAGAATAGAAAAAGAAAAAAGTTTTTTCTAAATTAAAAAAAAAAATAGAAACTCAATAACATATAAACTAATACAAATACAAGATGAACATATACAACTTAAACACAAATATAGCCATCCAAATTCATTCTCCCCCTTTCACATTATTAAAAAGAAGAGAAAAAAAAAGAGAATAGAACAATCATAACAAACTAAAGATCATACGGACCCTGATCAGGTAGAGGTGGTGATGATGTTTAAGAAGAATCAATTAATTTCAACAATTTTTCTCAGAATGAGAAAGTTACCTCTTATTTTTTTAAAAGCTTAGTAACAAATGTATTGACCTTATCTTTGTTAATCCAGCTCAAACTCTTTATAGGCTAAAGTTATTTTTAAACACAAATATACTTCAAAACTTAAATTAGAAAGAAAATGTTATCTTTTCAAACTTTTTTTTAGAAAGGTATCAATGAGAATAACATTACAAAGTGATGGATGATATTAATTAGCACACAGATTTATCTAAGATTTAAAGATTTGAAAGAAAGGGAAGTTAATTCATTGTGGGCTCATTTTATGTCTCTTTTGTCCATATTTTGAGTACTTTGCACTTTTTTTCATTTTTGATACACTTTGTGGATCTTTCAAATTTTGGCATTTATTGAGCATCCTTTTAGCTTTCGAGCTAATTTTTAGCCTCTTCTTCGCTTTTACAAACTTGCTTCCTTTCTAAGTTGTTAAAGACTCTTAGTTGTGAGATTATTTTCCAAATAAAAGAGAATAAGTACTCTCTCTTTGATATAAGGAATAGTAAACTATAAACCAAAACCCGATCCATCTAATATAGACAAATGGCATGATTAAGAAAAACTAAATTATATTCATTGATTTGCAAAAAAATATTTAAATGAGATAGAGAATAGTAGGAAGATGAAACATATCTCTTGGACACATTTTTAATTTGAAATAAATTTTGATACAAAAAAGAAAATTGTGAGACGAAGATACATAATCATGAATTTCCTTCCTTTAACTATTTAGTGAAGTCAATCATCACTTACAAAAAATTTGAAGTAAAAAGTAGGTAAATTTATCATTTTAAGAAAAAATGCAATTAGAGCGAAATGTTTTGATTCTCTTATACATATATGGAAACTAAAATGATTTATGTGTATTGATCAGAGTGACAATATAAAAATGCATGGAAAAAAAAGATCACAAATATAAATAACATTATACAAAACAAAAACACAGAAAAAGAAAGGAAATAAATACATTTACAACAAACTAAAAACATACACACATGTATTAACTATAAAATAGATGAACACACAAATACAACTTTATACCTCTTCATCTTACTCTTGATTTGATGATACAGGTGCCAGGTCTACCTAGGAGATTTTTAGCTTTTTAACATTTTCCTTTGTTACAATTGAATTATTTTTACCCTTTTCCTTTGCAGGAAGAGTTTTTAAATTAGGGCACTTATTTTTCATGTGTATAGGTTTCTTATACCCAAAGTAAATAATGTCTGAGAAAATCTTAACATTCTTACTATTTTTATCTTTGTTCCAATTTTGTTAATGTTGATGCTTGTGCTTTAATAGATTTTTAAATTTACTTATAGTTGATGATATATTCTTAATCTCATCATCTACTTAGTCGCTTTTATCCTTGTCTTCAGCTTTTAACACTATACTTTTACCTGCATCCAAAAGTCATTGACTCATACTTTGCTTATGAACAATGAGTGAGCCAATCCGATTATTAATAAATATATCATTCAAGTCTTTTGATTCATATATAGCAGTGACTTTAGCATTAAATTTTTAGGTAGACAACATATAATTTTATTAACCTTTTTAAACTTTGAAAGTTCTTTACTTAAAGCATGTAAGGATGTTACTATTTAATTGAACCTAATATACATGTTTAAGATAGTATCATAAATGTAAAATAGTTCATAATCATGCATTAAAATATTCAACTTAGATTGCTTAACTTTATTAATACCTTCGTATGTATTACATAATTTGTCCTAAATTTTCTTGCCAGCAGTGCATATGGAGACTCTAATATAATCTTCTGAGTTGTAATCATAGAATAAATAATTCAAATATTTAGCATTCAATTGAGCATAAGTTTATTTTACTTTAATCTATTCAATAAATTTAATATTAATTTTGATTTCATTTATATTACATGATGGTAAAGAATAACTAGCTTGAATCATATGTCACATTCGATAATCTATTGATTGCAAGAAAGTAGACAAGCAATTTTTCTAAACATTAAATAGAGTATTATTAAATAAAGGAGGTCATGTGATTGATATTCTTCCATGATATTACAAATTTCAAAGTTCACCATTGGTCATTTTTTAAAAGTTATTTAAAACTTAATTTTTGAATCTTTCTTTGATATCATTTGAAACTCCGTAAAGGTTGTTAAACCTCAAAGAACCTGCCCAAGGCTAATCGAGAGGGGGGTGAATTGGTTTGGTCCAACCTGACAAATATCCATTCCCCAAAAACCTCCATTTCATGTATTACACTAAACCTTTAGTGACTCTCCTTTAGCACCTAAAAGTAGGTGGAGAAGTCCTTAATAAATAATTCCACCAACCTGATGCGATAGAGGACCATAATCCTTTTTCTCCCCCAGGTGATGATAGAGAACCATGAATCCTTTTTTACCCTCAAGGTGATGGAAGAGAACCATGAATCCTTTCACAAGAAAATAACCTTGAATATCTTTCACCTTCCTTGGTGCGGCAGAGTAGCCAACTCCTTTGACACCAAAGAGATCTTCTTCTTCCCAAAATCTCGCTCAAGATAAATCATGACTATGATGGTACTTAGGTGTAAGTTCACCGGAGAAACCATGTGAATCATCCTCTCACACTTCCATGAAACCCATAAGGATAATCTCCCTCTATCAAACACCACCCTTTCCTATCTCAAGCTCAAGGCTCTATCTTTAAGTTTTATCTAGAAGAAAAACATCTCAATTAATTCCAAAGACACTTACCGAGTTTTTTTGTGAAAGTTAAAATAGAGGGTTTTAAAAAACCCTAAAATTTAATTTAATTGTGAAAGATTGTATAGTACAATCACAAAAATGACCAGTACTATGTGTAAAATTTGACTTATTAGTAATGTACGATCACCAGTTAATACAATATGATCATTTCAAATTTGCAAGTTTGTGTTGTACGATCATCGAATGACCAATCGTACAGTATGATTAGTTCAATCGAAATGCAATTTGTCTAAGATGAATCATGGGATGACCAAATATCATCTTTGTTGATCATATATTATGATCCAATTCATACAGTACGACCAAAATATCAAAATTAGGTAGATTCAATTGATTATCACATGATTAAATTAAGCAATATTTTAAACATCATACAATATGATTAAGTTCATCCTTTATGACTAGAACAACTTTTCAAAATTAAATTATTGTCTAATTTAATGAATGATGAGGCATCCAATTATAACAGATCATTCAGTATGATATGTTATTCGTACTATATGAATTGTTATATTTTAATTTTTTTTGAAAAATTAAATAATTTAATTAGTTTTTATAACACCAAATTGTATAGTACATTCATATCATATAGTAAAATATACAAAAAAATTAAAATATTTAAAAATAATTTTACTCCTCTTGTATGTTTATGTGCACGATCACCATGCTTGCATACACCCTTACAAGACTTGACTCAATAAATTAAAAATAAATAAATGAAAATTACATACTCTTTAAATATAACCTATTCTACTCAATCTTGAGCCTTGAATTTTAAAGAATGATACATGATGTACCTGAAGTGTTATTCAACACATAGAGAAATATATAATTCAAATACTAAGAGAAATAAAGATGTGAGCCTTAATATTTGTTATCATCAAAAACATAAACTCATGAGCTCGAGTTCCAACAATCTCTCGATTTTTATGATGCCAAACATTACTAATTGAACTTGCAAACTAAAAATATTTTCTCATAATCTCCCTCTCACTAAGACAATTATATTAAAAATTAAGATAAATTTTTTTTTTTACTTAAATAAAAAAATATATTTTGAAAATAAATAAGAGATAAACTAATGCAAATACAAGGTAAACATATACAACTTGAATATAAATACAACCAACCAAATACGTTCTCCCCTTTGACATTATCAAAAAGAAGAGAAAAAAAAAAGAATGGAACAATCATAATAAATTAAAGATCATATGGACTTTGATCAGGTAGAGGTGGTTGTGATCTTTAAGAAGAATCAATTAATTTCAGCAAATTTACATGAAATGAAAAAAGTTGCCTCTTCATTTATTTAAAAGCTTTGTAACATATGTATTTACCTTATCTTTGTTAATCCAGCTCAAGTTCTCTATAGGCTAAAGTCCTTTTAAACAAAAATTAACTTTAGAAAATAAATTATAAAGGAAATATGATCTTTTCAAACTTCTTTCAGAGAAGTATCAAAGTGAATAGCATTACAAAGTGTTGAATATGAAATCATAATTTTTAAATTCAGATGTGGATGATATCAATTGGCACATAGATTTATCTTAAATTTAAAGATTTGAATGGAAAGGAATCTAACTCATTATGGGCTCATTTTGTTCCTATTTTATCCATGTTTGGTGCACTTTGCACATCTTTTAATTTTTGAAATACTTTGTGCATCTTTCAAAATTTTCCATTCATTATGCATCTTTTCAGCCTTTGGGCTCATTTTGTGCCTCTTTTCACTTTTATAGATTTACTTTCTATCTAAGTCTTTAAAGACTCTCAGTTGTGAGGTTGTCTTCTAAATATAAGAGAAAAAGATGTCACTCTCTTATATAAGAATGAGTAAACCACAAACCAAAATATGATCCATGCGATATAAACAAACAACTTGACTAAACAAAATTCAAATAGTTTCATTGATTTGTAAAAAATATTCAAATGATATGGAGAACTATAGGAAGATAAAACAGATCTTTATTTTGTGGTCCAATTTTTTATTTGAAATAGAGTTTGATTCAAAAAAATAAATAGTCCCATTAAGGAATTGAGACAGAGAGACATAATAAAGAATTTCTTTCCCTTAATTGTTTAGAGAAGTCAATTATCACTTCCTAAAAATTTTAAGTAAAAAGGAGGTAAAATTATCATTTTAAGAAAAAAAAAATGATTAGAGAGAAGTGATTTGACTCTCTTATGCATATACAGAAAAAAATGTGATTTGCATGTGTTGTTCAGAGAGACTACAGTAAAAAATATGGAAAATAAAATAAAAGATCACAAACCTAATTTACTTTCTACCCAAAAAAAAAAAAACACAGAAAAACATAGAAAATAAACACATTCACAATGAACTAAAAACATACAAACATGCATTTACTATAAAATAGATAAATACAAAAATAAAACTTTATACCTCATCATCTTGCTCCTGGTTTGATGATTTTGCTTTCCATCATCTGCTCTTTTTACAATTGGCTTATTTTTTACCATTTTCTTTTATGACACATATACATTGTCCTAATAGACAACCTTTCCTAACACCTTTATATGATGGAATTTGTGAATAAATATAACAACTATTATGTGTCATAATAGGTTAGCTTTCCTAACACATTTATTTGATGGAACAAGTTTAATAATAAGACACATTTAAGTTGCCCTAAGATATATGATTTTCCAACACTTAAATTTAATCAAATAATTTTAATAAAATGACATTATTATGTGCCTCAATATATGTTATATCCAATATAAATTACATTTAATTATTAATTACTTATGGTGACTCATAATATTTCAATTACATATAATTAATCTCTAATCAAATTTCTAGAAATCTCAAGTACATATGAGAGCTTACATAAGATATTTTTCATCAACTAAAAAAATTATTTCATAAATTTAAAATTACAGAATTTTCCAACTTAAATATAACAAAAGTTTTATTACAAGTTTATATATATAGGGGAAACCCACGGAGGGGCCTACACATTAAATAAAAGGCAAAAATACAAGATCCTTAAATGAACCTCGAGCTCTCTACTGCTCAAAAGAGCTACAAAAAAAAATAAAAATAAAAAATCCTATGAGCTCAAGATCCCTGCTACACAAAATTATAAAATATCCTAGGTACATTCTACGGTGCACAAGAAGAAGCACCCAAAAAGATGGGAAGCAGCAAACAATATCCTTAAGCATGAGCTTCCTGTCCAAAAAATTAGTAGAGCAATGACCTGCACAAAAAAGATCCTTCAAAAAAGAGTACAATGCACACCAAGATAGATACAAAATCAAATAACATGAATGAATTTGAAAGTAGCACCAGTGAAACATGTTACAGTCAGTCATATTCCCACAAAGAGTTAATACCTTAGTCCTCCCAAAGTAATAGCTCCTCCTCCAAAAATTCAAAAAACCAAACCATCTCAAACAGCAAGCCTCAGGTAGAAACATAAGCGGAACAACCACAATGCATAATAGCTAATCAGAGTACGCAGTACACACCAAGAAATAATGGTGTGGATCCAAAAAATAATATCCAAAACTAAAGAAATACAGTTAATGCCAAAGGGGATCGGGCAAGATGAGCTCAAGAATGAATGAAACACGCAAACATCGCAAGGTAAGACCTGATACCACTCCATCCAGCCCAAAGGCCCCACTCACCACCACCCCCCAACACACCAGGTATAGCCAGATAACACCACCCAAAGGGGAAACCACCCATACCCAGAAAAAGGAAGATAAAAAAATATAGATACAACCAAACTAGACTCTAGAGTTACCTTCCTCATAATAGAAAAGCCCCAAGTACCATATCAAGCCAAGGCCATCGATCATAACACCTAGAAGCACAAACCAGAACCTATATAGCACCTATAAAACACTATAAAGAAGAACCAGGCAACCAAAAAGAACCCAAAAGTGAACCAGAAAAAATCCCAATAATGCTTTAACAAAATAAAACCATCCAACAGGCCAGGAAGTGGCCACATCCTGAAATCTAAGAAGCCAAGACTCCCAAAGCTATCAGAATCCTTCCCACCCAGAACCCGAGGGAGGAGAGCAACAAATAGGAAACCCATCAAAAGGAGATCACAATCATCACTTAGCCCGAAAAGGCAACAACAGAACCAGATGAGAACCACAAAAATAGAGAAAAAGAGATCAAGGTACCCCACTAGAATATTAATCAGAATAATACCAGCAAACTAAAACCAACTAACAGAGCTGGGACAAATAAAGATAACAGGAAAGCAAATAGGAAACAAATTAACTTCTAACATAAGGGCAGTAAATTTTGTCCAATCTTAAGAGGCCTTTAAGTGGAATTGAGGCATTAGCTTCCACGAAGTCCATAAAACATTCAATTCCAGAGCCAAAATTGAGCCAACCAAATTGCACAAGAATTTCCTTCCCTAAGCACATGAGAAATATAAACATAAATAAAATTCAACAAATGTTTAATGTCCGTAATAATATAAATAGCCTCAGAGTCACAAACTGAGTCTACCTCAATAAATATGCATTGAATATTATAAGATGGTTCAATCTCAATAATAATCTTGGCAATGTCAAGGGACATACAACTTCTCAACCCATAAAGAACAGAAGTAAGAATAGTCATAAGAGGATTACCATTAAATAAAGGCCCCGTAAAGCCAAGAATTACATTACCATGGCAATCTCTGATTATACCACCACACCCCATTTTTTTAATCTCATTGAAAATACTAATATTCAGCTTGAAACAATCCACAACATGTTTAACCCAAGAAACAGAACGAGGAAAAGAAGGAAGCAAAGAGGCATCCATCCTGATACCTAAGTTAGAAGCAACATCATAATAATTTTTGAAACCTTTAATAGACAACAAGCTAACATAAATCAAACTGAGCAATTTATCTTTCACATTCTTAATAACCCTCAGAGGGTCCATTCTAATGCCATTAAAAAGAGAATTGTTCATTTCCAACCAAAGAAACCATAAAATCTGGGAAGGGGTAACATTTCTAATATGGCATTTAGAATTAACAAACCAAGTATTAAGAAGAGCATGAATAGATAGATTCGCATTAAAAATATTTAGTTTGAAGATATCATCAAAATAACACAGTGTTTTAATAGCTAAAGGCCCCAAAATAAAAACATGATGCATACTTTCCAAATGAAAACAACATTGACACTTAGAAGGAAGAACAAAATCTCTTTTGATCAAATTGTCATCCATAGGAATAAATCTATGTAAAATTCTCCAATTAAAAGTAGCAACAGTAGAAGGGATACTTTTATGCCCAATCATCAAAAAAATGACAGTAGCAGCATTCTTAGGTCTAAAATAATGCCAAGCATCTTTTAATCTAAACATACCATCACTAGCCAACTTGCATAAAAGCACATCATTTGACTCCGAGTTTAGAGGAAGACTGAGAATTTTTTGAATAATACAGTTCAAAAGAATATTAGCAAGCTTATCATAATTCCAAATGTTATCATTAATGAAATAATTAACCTTAATAAAAGTAGCAGTAGTGGAATTAATGAGAGAGTCAATAGATCAAGAACTTAACCATTGATCCTGCCAAAAACAAAAAGCACCCCCAAGGCCCCAAGAAAGATGAGGCTCCACCTCCCACTTAACCTTGCACATCCTCTGCCAAAATTTAGAATCACCAATATTAAAAGCACAAATAGAAGGATGCTTCCCGACAAAGTATTTAGAAAACATAAATTTAGCCCACAAATACAACTTGGCATGAAAAATAAACCATAATTTGTAGGAAAAAGCATGGGCCAGGTCAGCCATGCTTTTACAACTAAGGCCGCCCTCTTTTAAAACCCCACAACACTTATCCCATGAAGCCTAAGAAATTTTTGTGTTACTACTAGTGTCTTTCCAAAAAAACTTGTTAAGGATTTTATTAATTCTATTACACACCATTTTAGTAGGAAGCAAAGTTTAGAAAGAGTAGACATGGAGAGAACAATGAACACTTCTAATGAGAGTAAGCCTACCCCCAAAACTCAAGAAATTAGAGTACCAAGATTGAAGTTTATTCTGAACATAGGTAATTAAATCATCAAACAGAAAGAATTTCTTTCTACCTTTAAATAGAGCAATCCCAAGATACTTGACAAGTATCTGGCCATGCACAAACCTAGTAAGGTCTTTAATAGACGAGATATGATAAATATGCATATTATTAGAAACAAGGAAACAAAATTTATGATTGTTTAAAGACAGACCACTAACAGTTTGAAAGTAATAAAAGAAATCCATAAGTTTATTAATCTTATTACAAGAAGCATTCATAAAAATGATAAATCATTGGCAAAACGTAGGTGAGATATAGGAAATCCCCCCTAGTCCTGAAATAAAAGTATTGCAATCGATGACCCCTAGTCTGATATTTTGATGATGAAAAATAATGTCATCTAATTTACTATTTATTGAATATCTTTTATTTCTACTATTGTCTGTGAGTACTAACATTTCAAGGAGATCAAAAGTTACTCAGGATAATAAGAAGACTCAAGTTTGGGTTTGGAGTGTGAGTTTATAACATTGTAATGTCTTCATTTATTTTATTTTCTCATTTATTGAGTTTGGCCACAAATTGCATGTAAATCTGAGCAACCATGCACACACACTGGGGGAGAGGTTTTTTAAAATATAGATTTTTTTCTATTGATCGTACTATACGGGTTTATATCATACTATACAATCTGATCTGGCTGAAACATTTTTTTGTGAATAGGTCATACTGTACGATTTATATCGTACTGTATGATGTGTTACTAATCCAAAACCCTAGCCGCCAGATTATTTTAAGTAAGTTTATTAGTCGTTCATACTTTACAAAGAGACTTGTACTGTACGATTTATTTTGAATACTTACTTAAATTAACCCATAATAAGTGGAATAAATCAAGGATTAATTCATGATTAGTCATTATACTATACAACCAATTCATACTATATGATGAACCGAGGCTATTTTTGATAGTCCAGGAGTTCGTCCTGTACGGTCCCTTGATTTTGCCTAATCGTACTATACGACGTAGATCACACCCTATGATGTATAGAGATGAGTTTTGATCATCCTAGAATTCATCCTGGATGATACCTTGATTTTGACTAATCATACTGTATGAAGTAGGTCATACCCTACAATGTACAGAGATGAGTTTTATCATCCTGGTTATCATCCTATACAAACAAAAGAGTTTTCCCTATCGTATGGTACAAGTTTATATAACACTGTATGAACTTATTCAAAAGTTTTGACCTATTCATAAACCTTCATACTAGGATGAAGCTCATTTGTACTAATTATACTATACAAAATGTAATCGTACTATACGATAGTAACAGCTAATTTGAAAAATTTCAGGGTTTCTGGAGCCCATTTTATGCATCAAAATGTTATGTTTTTCATGTGTGACTAAGAGAGGGGAATGTGATTAGAGAGTGTTTCCTTGGGAGGGAGATCTTGAGGAAATTTTAGGGATTTTGATTGGAAGGAGAAGGTGGGCTTTGTGAGGGAGGAGTGTGAGGGAGATCACATGGTTGCCCTGAGCTTGATGCACTTTGCTCTTCCTATGGCCCGAGAAGATCTTATGGGAGGATTTCTTAGGGAGAGACTCTTCTACATGCGTTTCCTCTTAGGTACTCTGCCTTCTCCAGTTTGGAGAAAAATGAGAAGGTACGCTGCCATCGCTAGGAGAGTGAGAAAAGCGCTTGGCACTCTGCCATGCTGGTTGGTGAAAGTGAGGTTTGTAAGTGATTCTCCATCTTGCTGAGCGGGGGAAAAGGAGAACTATTGTTTAGTAGTGAAATTCCCAGAGTGGAGGACTCTGGGGAGTGGACGTAGGTCAAGTGATCAAACCACTATAAAGACTCTGGTGTATAGAATCTTTAATAAGAGAACTCTAGTAGTAGAATCTTTAATAAGAGAACCCTAGTAGTAGAAGAGTCCACCCATATAGTATTTGATGAATTAGATAAGCCCTCTGAATCTAAAATTAAAGAAGATGAAATAGAGTCAATTCAAGGATTAGAAACTATGACCAAAGGAGAAAGGGTCAAACCTCTTGAAGATTTGCCTTGAGAATGGAGATATTCTTCTAGTCATCCTAAAAAGTTAATTTTAGGAGACCCTTCAGAGGGTGTAAGAACTAGGCATGGACTTAGGAAAGAGGTTAGTCATTCAACATTCATCTCTACGATAGAACCCACAAGTATAGATTAAGTTTTAGGAGATGAACTTTGGATCCTAGCTATGTAAGAAAAACTAAACCAATTCACCAGGAATGATGTTTGGGAGTTAGTCAAGAGACCTAAAGAATAGAGTGTAGTTGGAACTAAATGGATCTTTAAAAATAAGGTGAATGACTCAGGAACCATAATAAGAAATAAAGCTAGACTAGTAGCTAAGGGGTAAAACCAAATTGAGGGAATAGACTTTGAAGAAACCTTTACTATAGTTGCTAGACTAAAAGCTATAAGAGTGCTCTTAGCTTTTGCTTGCTTCAAGAACTTCAAAATATATCAAATGGATGTAAAGAGTGCTTTTCCAGGAATAAGGTTTGGGAGTTAATCAAGAGACCTAAAGAACATAGTGTAGTTGGAACTAAATGGGTCTTTAAAAATAAGGTGAATGACTTAGGAACCATAATAAGAAATAAAGCCAGACTAGTAGCTAAGGGGTAAAACCAAATTAAGGTAATAGACTTTGAAGAAATTATTGCCCCACTTGTTAGACTAGAAGCTATAAGAGTTCTCTTAACTTTTACTTGCTTCAAGAACTTCTAACTATATCAAATGGATGTAAAGTGTGCTTTTCTAAATGGGGTAATCAAGGAGGATGTCTATGTTGAGTAACCCCCAGGATTTGAAAGTTCGCAATTCCCAAACCATGTATTCAAATTAAAAAAGGCACTTTATGGATTAAAGCAAGCACCTAGAGCCTGGTACGAAAGACTTAGCTCATTCTTATTGGATAGAGGATTTGTAAAAGGTAGTATGGATACTACACTCTTCTTACAAAAGGTTAAAGATAAAATTCTCATTGTTCAGATCTATAAATTTCGTCCCGAACGAATAGGACTTAGAAAATTTTTCAAGCCAGTTCCTATTCGTTCTATGTGTTCAATAGGAGATAACTGTCTTATCGTCCCGTACGAATTGATATCGTCCAGTACGTTCAGTATAAAATTTTATGATCTCCTTATGTGTGTGTGTATGTTTTTATTCACTCAATTATAATCACTCCCTTTCAATTTAATTTCAAAGAAGTCTTCATAGTATTGAGTTCGTTTTTCCTGAAATGTTAGTACACACAAGAGCAAATACAAATCTTCTAAAATTGTTAGGAGATAACTACACATTTGAACAATAATGTTTGGAATCATCAAAACTATACAAGTTGCAAAAATGTAAAGCATGCAAATAACAACTATTTTAACACCAATCACTCAAACTTGACATCTATTCCAAATCCAGAAATCTTGGCTCAAATCCAAAGTTTTGAGGCCTTGTCCTAAACACCTTTTTTAAAGATTTTTCAAACATTTCAAAACCCAGTCAAATGGCATCTGATCTAGAGTCTATCACTTGAAAAGTGATAAGACATGTCTTTAGAGGCTATCCTCCAATTTTGAGCCCATTCTGAGGTCTCTAACCCCAGAATCTGAATTAAAATCCAAAGGCTGTAAAACCTTCAAATATTTACAGCCCATGCCACTGAACCTAACCCCTTGAAGATTTTGATCTTGGAGCCCTTATCAAAGCCTCCAATCACTTCCAGACTCTTGATCTTAACCCACTGAGCAATAAACTATATTTTTCAGATCCATTTTTGACCCTAGTTGACCAATAGGTCAAAATTGACCAAAATACCCTTATGGGATTTCAAATGGCCATTTCAAATCAAATCAATTCCAAACTTTTTGAAACTACTTCCAATGAATTTCAAATGTTAAACTCAACTTGTTGAACTCAAACCCAGACCTTGGGTCAACTTGGTTGACCAAGTCAACCAAGTTTGACCCATGGACCCATACACCCCTCCTCTTTCAAATTTTTGAATCAAGTCCATTCCAAGTCCTTTGAATGCATGGGATGACCCCTTAGGTACCCAAGAGACCCCTCTTGGTGACCCAAGCCTTGGGGTCACTTGGGTTAGCCATATGGCTTGACCCAAGTGACCAAAGAGAGACCTCCCTTGAGCCATCTTTTGATCTTAATTAAATTGAATCCAAATCAAGGTGCTATTGAGTTCCCATTCACCCAATACACCTTCCTTGATCAGCCCAACCCTTGGGCTCACTTGGGTCAAGAGTTAGGCTAACCCAAAGTGCCCAAAAGCACTTGGGATTGAGCCAACTCTCAACCTAAGCCCAATTGAACTTGACCAACACCTCCCGTAGGTGGCCCTAGGTCCAATACACCCCCTCCAGCCAGCCCATGCCTTGGGCTAGCTCGAGTCATGAGTTAGGCTAACCCAAAGTAGCCAAAAACACTTGGACCCGAGCCATCTTCCAGCTCAGATCAAATTGGACCCAATTTCCACTTACATTGGGTGCATTAGACCCAGACCCACTTCCCACCTCAAGCCCAGGGTCTAGCCTGACCTGGGTTGAGCCCAAATCGACCCGAATCGAGCAGGTTTGGATCAACCCGAGCCACCTTTTAACCCAGATCAAATTGGACCCAATTGCCACCTGCATTGGGTGCATCGGACCCAGACCTATCTCCCATACCAAACCCAGGGTCTAACCTGACTTGGATCGAGCTCAATTCAACTCAAACCGAACAGGTTTGGGTCCAACCCAACCACCAGTTCGATCCAGGCCTCCCCAGGCCAAATTGACTTCACCCTTGGCTCTAGTATGTCCCCATCGGTCACCCCCGGTCAACCCGACCCAGACCATGGCCGACGGCAGTCGGAGCCAATGGAATTTGATTTCCGGTGATCCCCCCCAGACAATTCCTGGCTCAAGGCTGCTGCCCACTGGTTTGATTTCCATGATCCCTCGTGGACGTCGCCATCGTCCACCTGGCAGCGATCCGAGCCTTCCCCAGTTTAATCCCGGCCATCCAAGCTTCCGAAGGGTGGCCGAATACCCCCGAGCTTGCCAGAACTCACGAGGCAATGGCATTCACTCTTTCGAACTCCCAGAAGCTTCCTTCGAGCGCAGAGATCGATCCCTCCTTCCGTTCGAGCAAGCGCCCGTGAAAGCTCTCGGCATCCCGCTCGAAGTCGCACCTCTGGCCGTCCTCCGATCCTGACGCCTGAAGGAGAACTGTTTGCCACCGTCCCCTGAAGCTTCCTGATAGAGAAGCTCATTCGTTGAGGCCTTCTATTCGGTAATCTCTCCATCCCGAGCTCCCTAGCTAGGTAGTTTGGTCAAGTGTGAAGGGAACCTTCACCCCAACGGATCTCCACCGTTGGATTGAAGGTTCCCACCATCCTGATCCTCCCTACAAAATTTCATCGGAGTTCGCCGGCGAGATCGCCCGGATCAAGACAGAGAAGCCCTGCGGTCTCGGATACAAACGAGAGGTTGAAGATGAAATCCCAGTCGTTGATCTTGATCAACGGCTCGGATTAAATCCCGCGGTATCGGAGCGCGGTTAATCTCAGTCGTTCGATCTGCCATCCAATGGCTGTCATTAACCCGGCCGTTAACCGTTAGCGCCAATCATTGTCGGGCGAATCGACGCGCGATGCGTGGTAACGGCTGCTGACTGTGTTATTGCCAGATTAATAAATCCAGAAATTCAAGTGATCTTCAAAAATTCATAACTCCCTGCACACTTGTCCAAATTAGGTGTTCTTAGGCTCATTGGAAAGGTCTCAGGGAGCACTATAAAAGCCCTATAGTTCCAGACCCTGGTTAGGTCAATCTTAGGTTTAATCGCAATTTGAGCATTTTATGAATTTATTTAATTACTTTTTAAATACATGTCCACCAGGTATGGAATTTTGGGAGATTGAAATTGGACATGTTTCTGACATGTCCAACTTTTACCTCCCCATTTTAAGTTGTTCAAGGGAATTTTCCCTAATTTTTAAGTTTAAGGGTCATGGTTTGACCCTTAAATTCAAGAAGGGATATAGACCTATCCAATGGGATTTAGGGTGTGATTTTTGGTGTGATGATGATGTGTAGGATTAGGAGTGTAGAACCATTGATTTTGCCCCAATCCAAGCCTAGGATAGACCCCCATAGTGATTTGAAGGTGACTTAGAGCTCACATTGGGTGGTTTGGTTAACCACCTTAGAATACTCCAATTGAGCTCAAATTTGGTGGGTTTAGTCCTTAGGGTCAGGTGATCCTATGGAGCAAATTTAACCAAATTTGGAGTTCATTTGGTTCCCCAAGTAGGAGCCTCAAAAATCCTTCTTAGAAATGACCTTAATCCTGATTAATTGACAATGGGTTATTCTTAACCTGTGAAATTCATTAAAATGTCCTTAATTATCCTTGATTGATCCCTCAACCAGCAAGAATTGAAACCCCCCTTGATTGATCTCTAGCTTTGTCTTAGCTTGATCCTTAGGTAATTAGAGTCTAACCAATTTGTAATTAATCTTGAAAATCTTAAAAATTCCCAAGAGGGTTCTAAACACTTGTTGATCCATCCTTAGGTCATTTATGACCTTTGGAATTGATCTCAAGAAATTTAGGGCTCATTTGGGTTCAAATCCTTAAGTAGACCCTTTAGCCGTGGTAATTTAATAATCCCTGTGAGTGTGCAAAATTTCTAAAATTCACTCTTAACTACAGGAAAATTTTGATTAATCAATTTAGTGGATTGTGGCTTCAATTAGAATTCATCACCTCCTAGAGACATTAGACCTCTATAATTTAGCTAAAACTGAGGACCCAGCATTTTAGGTGACCTTAGGTCGAAACGGGCCAGAACTTCTAAAAATCATAACTTTTGATAGAAAACTCCAAATTGAGTGTGCCACCTGCCTAATAACTCATAATTAGGTCTAGTATTTATTAAAAATCTGAAACCCTTAAGATTAATCCTAATTTTGGAAGCCGAATTTTGACCCCTTAGTTAACACATCTGGATAATCTCTTAAAACCCATTAACCCTTTCAATTCCAGAATTTTCTTAATAGGTTAATAAAATTCTCAACTAATCCATTAAAATCAACAACCAACTCCCTTTAATATCAATCCACTCCTTTAATTCCAACCAATTTAAATAACTTAATTAAACCCTGATTGCTACTGGGTAACCCAAGCCTACGAGGCTATTAGCTTAGCCCCAAGGAAGATGAAATAAACTTCACGGCCTCGGTGTGAAACAAATGTAGTAATAAATTAACTTTTAAAATATATTTAATTAAAATTCTTAATCTATTAATACTTAAATTTTAATCTAAATCCCCTTTTAGGCCCTAACAAATTCAGAACTTTTCTAGATAATTTTAACTAATCACCCACTTTAGGATCTACCCCAGCCACACGACCTTTTTATACACACTTTAGATGATGTGCTAGAACAACCAACTCTAGATCTAGGTTAGGCCGGTGTTTACTTTACTACTGTGTGCCGAATTTTTTTGTAGTTTTCACTGCATGTTGTGAATGAAATTGCCTTGTTGTATTTGCTTAATTTTTCCGCACTCTGTGGATGGATTGATGTGTTTTGCAAGTAGATTACCCTTAGGTTAGGTACGTTCTGGATGTTCACACAGTCTTTTGCAGGTGGCCATGCTCATGCAGGGCAATAAAAGGGGGCTAAATCAATAAAAAAAATTATCAATTATTATAAATGCTTGCACAGGCGCTTCAGCTGCTAAAGCCCCCAAATAAAAGAGCGTGGCTAGTGTGTTTTACTTACTTTTCTGCACATATATACAACTGCTTGAGAATAATTGCTCTTTTTATTAACTGCTTAGGATAACCCTGCAGGTGAGTCTAGATTTTTGATTTGATATAAATGTAATTTGTATAATTGTCAAGTGTTGTGAAAGTTAAGTTTGAGTTGGGATATATAGGTCCAAAGCTTGGATTCTAAAGAGAAAAGGGTACCCTTTTGGGGACTATTCCTTTTCCATTTGGAAATCCAAATTTGGATCACACTTCTTTTATACCCAAAGAGGAAAGAGTGGCCTTCCCCTTTAAAGGGAAGTGCCCTCTTATCCATTTGGGTAGTTTGCTACAAAGAACCCAAGGAGTTTGAAGAAAAGGAGTCCAAAGAAGAGCAAAAGTGAAGACTTGAAGATTGAGGGTATCCCACTCAAAATAACTTGTGTCATTACTAGGCTTAGAATCCGGGTTGTTGTCAGTGGTGCCCGGCCACTTTACTTTCTGCAAAACTCTGGTTTGTAATAAGCAAGGCAACTTTGCCTATGAACATTTATTAATTAATTTATATTTAATGTGATGAGTTGATTTCCTCTAGGATTGTCTGCTTTTCTTAGTTTTTTGGCGATTGTGTGCCGCTTTTGTTTTCGCATGGATACGTGAGACTCGTAAGGGTGTGAAAGTTTTATACTCATAATTTTAAAAGTCTAAAATTTTAGTGACTCTAAATAACATAGAAAGATAACAAATCTAGGGAATTAGCCGAGGATCGACCCCGGGGTCGCATGCATATTTCTGCACTTCTTCTTTCCTTGTTTTAGACCCTTCCCCGCCTGCGGGTAGAGTCCGGATAGTCTGACCTGTGAGGACGAGGTGCCGGACCTAGGGAAGCTCAGTCTTCTAAAAAAATTATTTTCTAAGCATGTTTTTAAAGTTTCAAGCATACTTGATTTGGGAATTGTCGACCGGCATGCATTGCATTAGATACAAACTAAAAGAGTCAAAAAATTTTAATTGCATCACTTTAGCATTTTAGCACCCAACATAAGTTAAAGAGGCCAACTAGGAAAATTTTTAGATGTCGGCCCCAACTCTCCAAACCTTTAATTACAACGTCCCTATCACTCTTTCATAAAAGACCAGATTCATATATTTTAAATCGATTAGGTGGTTAGCTGGCTCTCCAATCCAGGCCGGAGTAAGTCCAGGTTTTGCACTGCATTAGTTAGGATCGGATGACTGTGGTCCAGTGTCCAAAATAGATTTAGGATCCGGGGCAGATCTTTGATTATAAGACCCAAAACTTCGGAAATCTAATCCCAAATTTCTAATAAAATGCTCAACTCTAATTAAATATCATTTCAATCCAAAATATAAAGCCCAACACTTAGATTAAGTTGGGACACTTCCGGATGGTTCTGGAATCTCAAAGTGTCCCCTACCTCTCCTCCTTTAACTCCATTAATAACTGCTCAATTTTGATCCATTCCCTTTTGAGTTTTCAAAATTCAATTCTCTTTTTGATATCACTCCTAGAAAATCTAACAAAATTTTATTCTTATTTTAATCGAGAGTTTTCATAGGGAATTCTGTCTCCCTACGATGTAATTAATTACGAGGGCTTACGCTCGTAGAAGATTTAGAACCACACACACCTGATTTCAAAAATCATTAAAAAAAAAATCTCTTTAGACTTCTTTAGGAAAAGTTAAAGAGTGACTGCCAACATCATATTAGAAGAATTACCATCGAAAGGTGTTATCTCTCTTTGGGAAGGTACACCCTTCTTGGGTAGGGCTTTGGATATGAATTCGGCAATCACAACCCTTGAATATTATAACTGGATTATTTTGTTGGACTCTACCTCGTCCTCTCGGGATCGCGCTGAGTCCTCTTTAGAATCTGGTCATAATATTAAAGATGAATCACATGATTCTAAGTCTGAACGCTGTTATGGGATTTTATTTTCATCCTTCGGGGTGATATATTTTTTCGAATGAGTTGGTTCGACTTTTAGAATTAAGATTCAATCTCAATTCTAAAATTCCCAAAGAAAATTAATATTTTTCAAAACCTGTTTTCAAAATTCCACCAACAAAAAATGGCACGCCCGGTGGGACAAATCTCTCTCCCCATCTTTAATAAGAATGAAATTTTGTTTCATCGGTAGTCTTAACTAACTTCCTTCCGTTGGTCCCTCGACCCATTTCTTCCTTGGGGGAGTGTGGCCAACATCTAAACAATGAATTTTAAAACATTAAAGGAGAAGTTCTACCTCTCGAATTTTGTCATTCGCTAATTTAATCGTCCTGATTTTGACCTTCTGCCCTGGGATTTTCTGCAAGGCGACAATGTCAAATCAGGTCCCCAAATATCCTTTTAAAATTTTGATTAACAAATGCCACACTCAATATCTCTTTTCTTTTTGAATTGAAAGGAGCTTGAAAGATCTCTGCCTTTAAGAAAGTTTTGAAGTATTTTAGTCTTAACCCCTTTACTCTCTTTGAACTTTTAAGAGTGAAAAGGGTTAGACCATTTACTTTACTTAGGTTTTTCTTACAATTCCATAAGCCTTCGGGCAAGGGGAAACTCTGTCCGTTGCGTTTTGGATTCTGTGGAAAAACCCCATCTTAAGTCATTTGAGATCCAAATTCCCTTCAAAATGTGGAAAGAAAGATAATAACGATTTTCTCCAAGTTTCAAATCTTCATATGTTATCCCATATAGTCATCTTATGGGCTAACATATGTTCACCTTTTGACAAAATTTTCCTTTTGGCATGTATTTAGTCTCTTTACCTTCCTAATGTATGTTGGGTGTGTTTTTTTTACCACTTAGCATGTGTTGGAAGGTTGAGATTAGTCTACAAGCCTTAAGCTTTAAAATAACAAACTCTTTTCCATCCCTTTTAAAAGGAAATCTAGTTTCAATACTCTTTTTAACTTTCAAAAAATTCAAATGGCTGGCCAATTAATCTTCTCTTTTGACCGAGCGTTGTCCTCAACTGTTAATGACCAAGGAAGCACTATCATCTATGGAATGGGATTCAGCACCCTTGAACTTTCTATGGATGGACACCAGATTATTAGCTTGGATGCCAGTAATGAAGTTCCTCCAGTGGTTGAGTTGATTGTGGGATCTGCTCCCATCTTGCCAGTGATTAGTGATGATTAGAAACAATCTGAGCCAGTTGTTGAGCCTCCCACTGAAGTCAAGTTTGTTTTTGAGGAAGGATCTAGCTCTGGACTTAACTTCTCCACTAAGAACCAAAAGAAGAATTACTTGAGGAGACTTAGGAAGAAGATTTCCAAGGAAAAGAGGATCGTGCCTTTTAAGACTTTAGCTCAAGTAGAGCCTGAGGCTGATGAGGAGCTACCTATTCCCGCTTCCTCTTCCCTTTTGAAAGGGAGCCGCTTCTACCCCTTAGCTTCTACTCAAGGGGAGGAGAGGATAGCTAGGATAGCTCGTTCCCCACCATGCTTGGTCGACTCCTCGACTAAAAAGACCTCAAGAGAAAAGCATCTGCAGAAAATAAGGGCTTTGAGAAATATAATCCATACCTGTGCTGCATAATCTGAGCAAACAAAAGAGCAGTACCTAAAATAGTTAAAGGGAGTGATCTCTCATCACTTCCAAAAAGAAGTATTGAAAGAAGAGGCGTCTGAGGCAAAGAATTTAACTCCATAACCTGTCAGGAGAAACAAGAAGTATGTCAGACAGCCCGCTACTTCAGTACTGGTTGATGGATACCACTGGGCGCCACGCCCTTCTTCTTCCAAGACAGAGGGCATTGTGTTGACTGGGTCTGAGAGAGGCCACCATTCTGTTGGTAGACCCCTGGTACCCCCTTCCAAAGCTGTAAGGTTGGCCTCAGTAGTTGTTAAACTAAAGGGGAATGAGACTTTAAAACATCCGGACATCAAGGGCAAGAGGCCAAAATCCCCTGAGAAGAAATTTGTTCCAAAAAGGACTAAGTTGGAGGATTTACCACCACCTCCAAGAACCTCTAAGTTCATTCTCCAACTCCAACGAGCCCCAGCTAGACCTCCCCCAGTTTTGATTGAGTCGATGGATGATCAATCCAGTACCCCAGTTGTTACAGTAGATAGTTCTCTTACAGTCAGTCCAGCTCCTGATTCAGTAATGATTCCAGTTGATGATCCTATGGTTGATAGTTTAGATCCATGTGTCATTCCTAGGCTTCCTACACAGGAGTCTGAGGACCTTACCCTACCTGATGTAGGAGCTATTTCCCTACAGGCTCCTCCTTCACCTCATGAGGTATATGTCCCTCTCCCTATAGAGAATGCCACTTCTCCGACTACCGATCTTGGGACAGTCGAGAAAGAAGGAATTTACCTAGATCTTGAGACAGAGGAAGAGTTAGTTACAGAGTCTTAGTCAGATCCTAACCCGAAACTTACAGAAATCATTGCTCTCCTGGATTCTGAAGAGTTGTTTGACATTGCTGAATACAAGGGATACTTACCCCTCGATCCTAAGTCAATTGAGGATAGACCAGTCGAGGAGGTAGTACAAGAGATAAGAAACATTCTGCTAAACAAAGAGGGAATGGCTTCTTTTGATCCAGACCTGGATGACCTCCTTGGAGAGGAAGACGACAATGTTGGTAGTGTCTCCATGGTCGAAACTAGAGGTTCCAACAAGGAAGCCGAACCTGGTAGGCGCCGGCTTGCTAGAGACGATGACCCACAGGTTGCTGGGTCTGATTCAGATCAGTCCGTAAGGGCTAGGGGTGAAGAACATATTAAAGAATTGGAAAACCAGTTGACAACTATGATGTCACAAGTTAGAGAAATGAAAAGAAAGATTTGATAAGTCAGAGCAGGATTCACTTAAGATTCAACAAACGGCTTGAGAGATTGCAGAGAGGGTTAGAAAGACAGAATCTGGTCCCAAACCTCCTGAGTCGACACCAGTGATTCCTCCTTGCCTATCAGAGGCATCTCCAGCAGCTCTTACAGTTCCCCCTGCTCTTTCAACTCTGCCCCAGAAAGACATCAAGCAATTGATTGAGGACCAAGTAAGGGAGGCCTTAACCTTTTCTCAAGGAACCGCATCTATTCCAAAGGGTAGACCTTACCCCGAAGAATATGATTCAGTTCCTTATCCGAAAGGCTTCATGCCACCAACTTTTAAAATTTTCACTAGAATATAAAACTCGAGACAGCATCTAGCCCACTTCAGAGCAAGTTGTTGCAATGCGGGAGGGACAAAAGCTCTACTATTTTGCCAATTTATAAGTAGTATATCCGGCATCGCTTTTGAATGGTACGCTGATCTGACCAATGGTTCAGTTAAAACTTTTAGCGAGCTAGAAAACCTTTTCCTTAAAAGTATTTTTGGAGCGCAACAACAAACTACTGTGGGCGATCTTATTGTTGAGAAACAAAAGCCGGGAGAGTCTATGGTTGAGTACCTCTTGAGGTGGAAAAACCTCTCAATAAAGTGTGAACCCCAGTTGCAAGAGCAACATGCGGTGGAGATCCTTCTTAAGAATATCCACGGAGCTGTTGCTTTTCTCCTGAAGGGTTTCACTATTAAAACTTTTGAAAAACTTCTTAATAAGGCTAGCAAGTTGCAGGAAGAGGCTTATAAGATGCCATTCCTACGAGAGCAGTCTGAAGATAAGAAGGGTCCTAGATTGGTTAAGACTTTTGAGAAGAAGGCAGTAGTGTCGGCAGTTGACAAGGGAAAAAGGCCAATGACTAGTCAGCCCAGTGTTCCTCCACCACCGCCACCACAACCAGTTCAGAGATAGCCCTTTGAAGTTACTCCCCAGTACACCAGAGATCCTAACTATATCCCTTTTAGAGAGAGATTGGCAAAACCATATCCATTTAAGAGGGAAGCAGTTAAGAAGATTTTCAAGAGTTTGTTAAAGAAACCAGATTTTCAGTTGCCAGAGGCCAGGAGGCCCGAGGATGAGAGTAAGAAAGATGATCCTAAGTATTGCCCGTACCACAGGATGCTTAGTCACCCTCTTGAAGATTGCGTTGTGTTCAAAGATTGGCTTGAGAGGAACTACACCCAAGGTAACATTATAATACCTAAAGAATACTTAGTCGATCCAGAGAAAGCTTCAATTAAAACCATTTCAGGTAACCCTCTTAATTCTTCTTATTTTGTTGAAGATGGTTGGGACATTGATTTGTCCCGGGCACTTAAAAAGTCGATTAACAAGTCTTTTCGTCTTTCTCAACAGCTGACTACGATAGCCCAGACCCCGACGTGGAAGGTTGACCTGGACGCTTCGCAGGAGGATGTTGAGCCACTTTTCTCTCCAGTAGTCATAGGAACTTTTGTCAAATTCTTAATAGAAAAAGAAGTTGATTTTGCAGAGAGGAAGTGTGTAGATGAGAGATGTATTAGGATGGCGGATGGGAGCGTTAAAACCCTCTCCCCTCTTTTGTTATCTGACTTTTACTTTGCCCCGTCAAAGCCGAATGGTCAGAAGATGAATAAAAAACATTATTCTGCTTCTGTCTTGATGATTAACCATGGAAATGAAATGCAAGTTGATGACTCTCTTATTTTAAATCAAAATTCTGGTGAAGAGAGTCTTAATATCAAAGAGATTAACCTTTCCGAATCAGCTACTCAAGAAGAGGTCGAATGTGAAGCTTTATCAGAAAGTGATTTCCCTCAAATCAATTTCCAAGGAAATCCTATCTTGATAGAACTTTCAGATTCTGACTTACTTTTGGGAAGTGATGATCCACCGCCTATGGTGTGTGTAGACACTGCCCTAGTTTGCCCTCCCGAAGATATCGAGTAGGTGCAACTCCGTGGCGGTAAAGTCTTACCCCCTAGGCTTCCCCCTCAGGAGAAAGGCAAGCAAATTCCCTTCGAAGATCTAAATCCAAACTCCCCTCAACAACCAGACTTTCCTTTAATTCCTCCAGGTTTTGAATCTGTCGTTCCTAAGGTTAATTATAACGTTCTAGCCCACCTTAGAAAGTTTCCAGCGAAATTAAGTATTTATGACGCCCTCCTTCTCTCCAAAGAAATGAGGGAGTCTTTAATTAAAGCACTTCTCGACCCCGAGATTTGTTTAACCCAGTTAGCTGCAACTTTAAAAGGTGAGGCATTTTACTTCAAAGAGGTTCCTGGAGTTACCTTTTCAGATGAAGACTTGCTCTTGAGAACTGCTGACCATAATCGTCCCATTTATATTATTGTAGATGTGGGAAACTTTAAGTTATCAAGAGTTCTTGTTGATCCGGGTGCATCGGTCAACATAATGAACTTAAAGACCCTTGCATACCTCAGAGTTGATACTTGCAAGCTCTCAACCGACAGTTTGGTGCTTCGTGGGTTCAATAAAAAGGGTGAGAGGGCTTTAGGTTCAATCACCTTGCTCTTACAAATAGGAGATTTAAAAAATGAAGCTAAATTTCATATAATTGATTCGGCAACGTCCTTTAATGCCCTTTTAGGTAGGCTTTGGATTCATGAATATAGAATGGTTCCGTCTACCCTTCACCAGTGCATCAAGTACCAACGAGATGGCATTGAACATGTGATTAAGGGTGATCTGCAACCATTTTCTATTCAAGAAATCGGGATCTACGAAGATGCTACATATTTTGTTCCAAAAGGGTCCTCGTCCCGCTCTAAGCTAGAGATCAAAACTGAGGAGAAGTTTGTTGGACAAAAGTCCAATCAAAAGAAAGAAAAAGAGAAAGAAAAAGAAAAATTTGTTGATCAAGAAATGATACAATTAAGTAGTGAAGACGACTCCAACATCGTTGTCCTTAGGCCTCCAAACGCATTACCTCAAAGAGGTGGGAGGATGGCCTTAAGGGCACGAGGCCTAGGCCGTGCTTCATCAGAGAGGAGAACAACACCTATTTATATCGATTTGGAATCAGATTCTGATATTGAGTCCAAGGACCAAGGTGCTGCCTTCTCCCTCAATTACAAAAATGCAAATACTTCTCTAAAATTTGATCTCACTTTAGAAGAGGACAGTGGCATTGAGGAAGAAATTGTAAATGTAAAAAGTGACGAGCCTGAATTAACAATGTACGAAAAGCTCAGTAGAAGGATTGAGGCCCTTTCTCTAACTCCACTGTCAGCTGGCAGGATTGCAGGGTTAGAAGTCAAAGTGGCCCCCAACTTGAATGGTGAAGTAAAGAAAGTCCAAAAATTCTTTCCTGGCTCCTCCTCCGGAAGGGATGAAAGTGATGTAACCCTTGAGGAGGCAGATTTTAATGAATCAATGGAATTTCCTTTCGACTACTTCCCCGTTTGTGTGAAAAATACTTTCTCTAAAGGTTCTGTACCATACCGATGGACTAAGGGTCAGGCTAGATACCATGAAAATATTTGGAAAATAAAAATTAAGGATAATCTTACAAGTGGTATCGGCTTTGGAACTGTTAGTTCATTCGATGACGATGAGTATTGCCTAATGATAACTTACCATCTTGAATCACCAAATGTCCCTACAGATCCTTTCTGTCCTCTTGATGGGCTCTGTTTGGAGACTTTAGATGATCCTGATGATCTTCAAGTTCGGGATGCACCCCCTGAATTAGAAGAAGGAATCAAATCGACAGTCGATGAATTAAAAGTAATTAACCTGGGAACCGATGATGATCCCCGTCCAATCTTTATAAGTGCTCTATTGAGCGAGGGTGAAACCCAAGATTTGATCCAACTTTTGTCTGAGTTTAGGGATTGCTTTGCCTGGACATACGACGAAATGCCAGGTTTACCTGCTGAGGTAGTAGTTCATAAACTTGGAGTTCGGCATGATGCCATTCCTGTTAAACAAGCTCCTCGACGCATACGCTTAGAAATCAAACAACAAGTTGTTTTTGAAGTTAAGAAATTGGCCGAAGCCGGGTTTATTTGGGAGGAACAATACCCCTCTTGGGTAGCCAGTGTCGTGTCGGTCCAAAAGAAGAATGATTAAATCCGGATTTGTGTCGATTATAGGAATCTGAATAAGGCATGTCCCAAAGATGAGTTCCCTTTACCAATATCATAACTCATGGTGGACATTGCCTCCTCATATGCCATTTTCTCATTCATGGATGTCTCATCGGGTTATAACCAAATCAAGATGGTCCCAGAAGATGAGAGAAATATGGCGTTCAGAACCCCTATTGGAATCTTTTGTTATAAGGTGATGCCATTTGGCTTAAAAAATGCCGGAGCAACCTACCAACGGGCCATGACCCGTATCTTTGACGACTTAATTCACAATCAATTTGAGTGCTATATTGATGATTTAGTTGTCAAGAGCAAGGTCAAAGAGGCTCACCTGTATGACTTAAGAGTTGTTTTTGAACGGTTGCGCCGCTACGATTTGAAAATGAATCCCTTGAAGTGTGCCTTTGGTGTCACCTCAGGGAAGTTCTTAGGATACGTAGTGAGGCACCGCAGAATTGAGATCGACCCTGCTAAAATTGAAGCCATCTTGGATATGCCATCTCCTAAGAGCCTTACCCAGTTAAGGTCTCTACAAGGTAGATTGTCGTAAATAAGGAGGTTTATTTCCAATCTTTCCGGGAGATGTCGACCCTTTTATGTCCTTGCGAAGAAAGACGCTAAGTTTGTATGGGACGAGAAGTGCCAAAATGTTTTCGATATTATTAAACAATATCTTTCTAATCCGCCAGTTTTGGCAGCTCCAAGTCCAGGAAAGCCGTTAATTCTCTACACTGCAGCCTTAGATGAGTCTTTAGGCGCCCTGTTGGCTCAAGTCAACGATGAAGGGAATGGGAATGCTCTCTATTACCTTAGTCGAAGACTTCTTCCTACTGAAATTCGATACCCGTCGATTGAGAAGCATTGTCTTGCTCTAGTTTTTGCAGCTCAGAAATTGAGGCACTACATGTTCTCCCACTCAATCAGTTTAATTTCAAGAGTTAATCCATTGCAATATCTTATGACATGACCTACGTTGTCAGGACGCTTAGCTCGTTGGTCTATGATATTGCTGTAATTTGAGATTACTTTCACTCCTCTTCATGCTGTGAAAGGACAAGCTGTCGCCGATTTTCTGGCAGCACACCCGCTGCCGGCAGATTCTCCTTTGAATGATGATCTACCCGACGAATAAATCATGAGTTTGAGGGAATCTGGCGAGGCCATCTGGGAATTGTATTTTGATGGGGCAGCATCCTCTTGTAGGAATGCAACCCAACAATCTGTAATTCCTAGAAAGGCTGGAGTCGGTCTAATTTTCATAACGCCGGAAAAATAAATGATGCATTTTTCCTACCATTTATCGGAGCCCTGCACAAATAACGAAGCTGAATACGAAGCTCTGATAACCAGTTTGGAACTTACAATTTTAATGGAAATTAAAGAGATTAAGATCTTTGGAGATTCCCAGTTGGTTATTAACCAAGTGGCCGAAACTTATAAAGTCTTGAATCCTAATATCCTAAGATATCACCAGTATACACTTCACTTGTTGGAACAAATTCCTACTGCTACTTTGTATAGGGTTCCCCGTGGAAGCAATTCCGCGGCAAATGCCTTAGCAAAACTCGCAAAGGAATTTGCATGTCCTGAGGAGGATTCCATCCCTATAGAGATTCAGGGTCGTAAAGCCCTCTCTCTTATAGATTTGGAACATATAAGTAAGGCTCCCCTTTAAATCCTTTCTGCCTCTTGGAGATGACCCTTAGTTGACTACCTTAAAGAATGGAAGCTTCCCCAGGATAAATCACTCTCCAACTAGATTAATAAATGTGTCCTATCATACACATTAGTCAACAATTTGTTATACCGTCGGTCCTTCGATCACATGTGGCTGCGCTGCTTGGACAAGCGAGAAGCCCTGAATATTGTCAATGAGGTTCATTCAGGACTATGTGGTGCACATCAATCGGGTCCAAAAATGAAATTGAGGATTAAAAGACTTGGATACTATTGGCCTACAATGATCGACGATTGCATGAATACTGCAAAGTACTGTCATCAATGTCAGGTCCATGGTGTGGTTTTACATCAGCCGTCTAATATGTTACACCCTACGATAGCCTTGTGGCCCTTTGAGAGTTGGGGCACAGATATCATTGGGCCGATTGACCCTCCCTCCGCGAGAGGTCATCATTTCATATTAGCAGCAACCGATTACTTTTCAAAGTGGGCGGAAGCAATTCCCCTACGCAACGTAACATCTCACCATGTCTTAAAATTCTTTCGTGACCATATCGTATATCTATTAGGCGTACCCCGCAGAATCATATCCGATAATGGGCCCGCATTCAAGTCTACAAAAATCAACAGTTTTGTAAGGCACCATAATATTGATTGGAGATACTCGACGATCTATTACCCTCTGGCAAATGGATTGGCCGAGGCCTTCAACAAAACCTTGGTGCAAATTGTTAAAAAGACCCTTGATGATAACAAACGACAGTGGGATGAGCAGTTGGTGGAAGCTTTGTGGGCTTACCATACCACTTATAGAACCCCGACCCAATCCACCCCGTTTGCACTAGTGTATGGATCTGAGTCCGTTTTACCCTTGGAAATACAAATCCCTTCGCTCAGGATTGCAAAATAATTCATAGTCATGTAACAAGATATTGAGTCTTGATTGCTTAATCTCATTTATCTCTTCATAAGTTATACAAAGTCTATCCCATATGTCCTTTCCGCTTTTGCAAGTGGAGACCCACATGTAGTCTTCAGATTTTAAAGCAAAAAATAAACTATTTAAACATTTGGCCTTTAATTGTGCTAAGTCACGTTCTTCTATAGTCCAATCTGCATAAGGTGTTTCTACCCTAACTTCATCAACAAATCTAGTTGGTTTTGTGTAACCTTCCTGGACTAGCATCCACATGCGATAATCAAGTGACTGTAAGAAAGTAGACATGCGTGTTTTCCAAAAATCAAAAGGAATATTATCAAACAGTAGAAGTCTAATGATAGAGTAACCCTCAGGTGTGTTTCGGTTTCCAAATGTAGCCATCTACGTTAATAAAAAAGTAGTTCAAACTTATAATTTTGAAACGATGCTCTGATACCACTTGTTGAGTCTAGTAATTAGGTTGTTAAGCCTAAGTTAATGTCCCAAAGGCTACCAAGAGGGGGGTGAATTGGTAGTTTAAAAAATTTTAAGCCCTCTTTTAAAATTATGTTGAACCAAAATAAAAATTATTTCTTTTAAGTTTTGTAGAAAAAGTTTTTCAACCACAGAGTTTTTAAGACTTAGAAATAAAATGCGGAAACATAAAAAATGTAAAGTAAATGACACCAAATTTATAATGGTTCGGTCTATAACCAGACCTATATCCACTCCCAGAGGCACCCTCTGAGTATTGCACTAATACCAATAATGACTCTCCTTTTGCACCCACAGCAAGGCGGAAAAGCCTTTACAACACACTCTTTTTTCCACTACCCGGTGCGGCAGAGAACCGTCGTCCTTTTACACAATCCCCAGTATTGGCAGAGAACCATCCATCCTTTCACACTCTCCTAGTGTGGACAGAGAACCCTTCCGTCCTTTCACACTCTCCTAGTATGGGCAGAGAACCCTACCGTTATTCACACTCTCCAAGTGTGGGCAGAGAACCCTTCCGTCCTTTCACACTCTCCTAGTGTGGGCAGAGAACCCTACCGCTGATCACACTCTCCAAGTGTAGGAAGCGACCCTTTCGGCTATTCACACTCTCCAAGTGTCGGCAGCGAACCGGATCTCCTTGACAGATCTTCTCACAAGAAATCTAGAAGGAAGAAAGAAAAGAGTGAAGTAATCCTAATTCACAAGTAGAGATTCTTACCTTTGAACTCCAAGTGAAGCCTTCACGCTCCAGTGGTAGGAATCCTCCTTTGAATGCACTCTCACACTCTCTCCTTAGCTATTCTCTCAAGAGGCACGAAGACCAAATGACAAAAAGATTGGGTGACAGTCTAATTTGGACTATTTATACAAAAGACAAGAAAAATCGTCCAAAACTGCAAGTTTTCAATTATGTACGTAGTGGATTGTCCCGTACGATCGTGGATCGTCCTGGACGATTTTACTTAAACGATTTAAAACGACCCTATTTGAATATGTGTACGAAATGTCTTTGTACAGCTGATCGTCCCATACGAACTAAGTTCGTCCGATACGAACGGTTATTACTAGGTCGTTCTAGAAAACTGCTGAAAACCGTTCTAAGTCGGTTAATCGTCTGGACAAAAATTGGTTTGTCTGGACGAAATTTTTACAGAGACCAGATCGTCCTGGACGATAATTAATTTCATCTGGACGAAAATTTTACAGAGAGCAACTCATTTTTTGACGATAATTAATTTCATCTGGACAAAAATTATATAGAAACCAGATCGTCCTGGACGATAATTAATTTTGTCTGGACAAAAATTTTACAAAGAGCAACTCGTTTTCTGACTATAATTAATTTCGTATGGAAGAAAATTATACAGAGAGCAGATCTTCCTTGATGATAATTAATTTCGTCCCGGACGAATAGGACTTAGAAAAGTTTTCAAGCCAGTTCCTATTCGTTCTATGTGCTCAATAGGAGATAATTGTCTGATCGTCCCGTACGAACTGATATCGTCCAGTACGATCAGTATAAAAATTTATGATCTCTTTATGTGTGTGTGTATGTTTTTATTCACTCAATTACAATCACTCCCTTTCAATTTAATTTCAAAGTAGTGCAAACTTCAAATTTTACAAAGTTTCTCATTCTGAATTTGATTTGAAGTCTTCGTAGTATGGAGTTCGTTTTTCCTGAAATGTTAGTACACACATAAGCAAATACAAATCTTCTAAAATTGTTAGGAGATAACTACACATTTGAACAATAATGTTTGGAATCATCAAAACTATACAAGTTGCAAAAATGTAAAGCTTGCAAATAGCAATTATTTTAACAATCTCCCTCTTTTTGATGATGGCAAAATAATTATTGTTTGTATGATTTTAATTTAAACAAATCTCCTTAACTCCCCATGAATTGATGAATACATGAAAATAAGGAGGCATTTTGAAGCATAGAATAATATTTTTGTTTTTTTATTTTAATTTTTTTTTTAACAAAAGTCATCAAAATGCAATTCAACGAATAGGACTTAGAAAATTTTTCAAGCCAGTTCCTATTCGTTCTATGTGCTCAATAAGAGATAACTATCTGATCGTCCCGTATGAACTGATATCGTCCAGTACGATCAGTATAAAAATTTATGATCTCTTTATGTGTGTGTGTATGTTTTTATTCACTCAATTACAATCACTCCCTTTCAATTTAATTTCAAAGAAGTGCAAACTTCAAATTTTACAAAGTTTCTCATTCTGAATTTGATTTGAAGTCTTCGTAGTATGGAGTTCGTTTTTCCTGAAATGTTAGTACACACAAGAGCAAATACAAATCTTCTAAAATTGTAAGGAGATAACTACACATTTGAACAATAATGTTTGGAATCATCAAAACTATACAAGTTGCAAAAATGTAAAGCTTGCAAATAGCAATTATTTTAACAATCTCCCTTTTTTTGATGATGGCAAAACAATTATTGTTTGTATGATTTTAATTTAAACAAATCTCCTTAACTCCCCCTGAATTGATGAATACATGAAAATAAGGAGGCATTTTGAAGCATAGAACAATATTTTTGTTTTTTTATTTTAATTTTTTTTAACAAAAGTCATCAAAATGCAATTCAACGAATAGGACTTAGAAAATTTTTCAAGCCAATTCCTATTCGTTCTATGTGCTCAATAGGAGATAACTATCTGATCGTCCCGTATGAACTGATATCGTCCAGTACGATCAGTATAAAAATTTATGATCTCCTTATGTGTGTGTGTATGTTTTTATTCACTCAATTATAATCACTCCCTTTCAATTTAATTTCAAAGAAGTGCAAACTTCAAATTTTACAAAGTTTCTCATTCTGAATTTGATTTGAAGTCTTCGTAGTCTGGAGTTCGTTTTTCCTGAAATGTAAGTACACATAAGAGCAAATACAAATCTTCTAAAATTATTAGGAGATAACTACACATTTGAACAATAATATTTGGAATCATCAAAACTATACAAGTTGCAAAAATGTAAAGCATGCAAATAGCAACTATTTTAACAATCTCCCCCTTTTTGATGATGGCAAAATAATTATTATTTGTATGATTTCAATTTAAACAAATCTCCTTAACTCCCCCTGAATTGATGAATACATGAAAATAAGGTGGCATTTTGAAGCATAGAACAATATTTTTATTTTTTTTTATTTTTTTTTAACAAAAGTCATCAAAATGCAATTCAACGAATAGGACTTAGAAAATTTTTCAAGCCAGTTCCTATTCGTTCTATGTGCTCAATAGGAGATAACTGTCTGATTGTCCCGTACGAACTGATATCGTCTAGTACGATCAGTATAAAATTTTATGATCTCCTTATGTGTGTGTGTATGTTTTTATTCACTCAATTACAATCACTCTCTTTCAATTTAATTTCAAAGAAGTGCAAACTTCAAATTTTACAAAGTTTCTCATTCTGAATTTGATTTGAAGTCTTCGTAGTTTGGAGTTCATTTTTCCTGAAATATTAGTACACACAAGAGCAAATACAAATCTTCTAAAATTATTAGGAGATAACTACACATTTGAACAATAATGTTTGGAATCATCAAAACCATACAAGTTGCAAAAATGTAAAGCATGCAAATAATAACTATTTTAACAATCTCCCCCTTTTTGATGATGGAAAAACAATTATTATTTGTATGATTTCAATTTAAACAAATCTCCTTAACTCCCCCTGAATTGATGAATACATGAAAATAAGGAGGCATTTTGAAACATAGAACAATATTTTTGTTTTTTTTTTAATTTTTTATCAAAAGTCATCAAAATGCAATTCAAAATGCAATCAAACAAAACATACAAACATAATAATTTCTCCCCCTTTTTGACAACAACAAAAAGTGAAGAAGAAATAGACAAGAAATGTAAGTAATTATATGAAATTCATTTGAAAATTTAATCTAAATGGTGATTGACATAAGGTATGCAATCTAAAACTAATAACATTAGATAAATCATTGAAATTCATAGAATTTAAGAAGTGATATAACTTTGTAAGTAAGAAGAATTTATCAAAAACATGATTCAATTTAGACATTTGAATATAGAAAATCATTACAAGAGAGAGATGAATAAAAATTCTATATTTCAAAGTTCAATAGAATATAAATAAACATAAGATCAATTTGAATTAAGAGATTGAAAGAATTTGGAAAGAAGAGAATTACCACATGTGGCGCTTTGCGCATCTTTTTCAAATTTTTGGCACATTTTTGTGCATCTTTTAACATTGGACTAATTTTGTGGTTCTTTTTCATTTTTGCGAACCTTTGCGCATTCCTTTTGATTTTTGTACTCTTTGTACAATTTTCAAGAGTAATTGAAACCAATTCTTTCCAAGATCAATAATCTAAAATTTCAAATTTTTCTAAGTGCATAAATATCACTTGAGCAAAGAAATACAAAATAAGAAAACATCTAAATTACAATAATAATATTAACTTTTATGTAGTCTAAATGAATAGACATGAGATTAAAAATTCTAATTATGACAAGTTATATACAAATTTTAAACTTAGAAAGACAAGATTTTCTAATGTAATTAATCTCAAATCACAATCTAATTTAAGCACAATTAGGATTAAAAAGACTAATGAAATTCATAAGAACTAAACACATTTCAAAAACAATCCAAATTCAAAATCAACTACAACATATATTGATATTTATGAAAAGGATTACAGGATCATTTCATAATATCAATACAAAAGAAAATACACTAAAGTTTAAAACAATGACAAACTAACACAACTAGAACAAACACTAGAACAAACACTAAAGCAAACATAAATACAACAAACATAAAGAAAAGTCATCGCTCATTCTCTATTCTTCTAGAGGAGGAGGAGGAATGTGACCAAATAGATTGAGGTAGGAGGCCATCAACATAACATTGGTATTGATTTCATGAACTTCATTTTCTATACTACCAATGTCCTGTTGCTGCTGCAGAAGTTGAGCTTCAATCACGCAAACTGAATTTTACACACATCGTCCAGTACGAAAAATTTCGTCCCGGACAATTTCCACTTATTTTTGGATTTTTGAATTTTTTATTGAAGAAAAACAAACAAAGCATTCAAAACACAGAAAACAAAGACTCTAAAATAAACTCAATCAAAACACTCAAAAAATCACAAAATTCAAAACAAAAATTAAAGACAAATAAACTAAGAAAACAAAAATATCAATGTTGCAAAAACATTTTTATTTAAGCATTCAAATCAATAACACCAAGCCTTGTTCTTAATGTACTGAAGGTATCAAAGGCTAAAGGTTTTGTAAAATGTCTGCAAGTTAATTTTCAGTTGAAATATGTGTGAGTTCAATTTCTCCCTTGGATACATGATCTCTTACGAAATGATGCCTTATGTCAATGTGTTTGGTTCTAGAATGTTGAATAGGATTTTTAGAAATGTAAATAGCACTAGTATTGTCACAATAAATTAGAATAGTACCTATTGTTAATCCTAAATCAATCAATTGTTGTTTTAACCAAAGTACTTGTGCCACACAACTTCCTAATGCAATGTATTCTGCTTCTGCAGTAGATAGTGCCACTGAATTTTGTTTTCTACTAGACCATAAAACTAATGAATTTCCAATGAATTGACATGTTCCAGAAGTGCTTTTCCTATCCACTCTACAGCCTGCAAAGTTAGAATCTGAGTAACAAAAATTTCAAATGAAGAGCTAAACTTAGGATACCAAATCCCTAAGTTTTGAGTTCATAGTAAATATCTTAAAATCCTTTTCACTGCTGTCAAATGTGATTCTTTTGGATCTGATTGAAACATTTTTTTCAAATTTAATCTATCAATCTTTTGAGAGTTTTCTTCAATCTCTTCTTCAACAACATTTGGCTCTTCCAAATTTCTAGATTCATCAAATACAACATGTGTGGTTTCTTCAATGACTAAAGTTCTTTTGTTGAATACCCTATAAGATTTTCTAACACTTGAATATCTAACAAAAATTCCTTCATCTGATTTTGGATCAAATTTTCCTAAGGCAAATTTTCCATTGTTATGAATGAACACCTTGCAACCAAAAACATGCAAATGAGACAAGTTAGGTGTTCTACCTTTTAGCAACTCATAGGGTGTTTTATTTAAATTTGATCTTACATTCACCCTATTCAGAACATAACATGCAGTGCTAACCGCCTCAGCCCAAAAATATCTAGGAAGTGAGTATTCTGCCAGCATTGCTCAGGCGACTTCTATTAATGTTCTATTTTTCCTTTCAACTACCCCATTTTGTTGAGAGGTTCTAGGTGCAGAAAAATTATGATCAATCCCTTTTTCTTTACAGAAATTTTCAAATCTTTCATTTTTAAATTCTCCTCCATGATCACTTTGTATAGAAATTATTTCACTCCCTAGTTTCCTTTGAATCCAAGTAGAAAAATTTCTGAATTCCTCAAATGATTCACTCTTATGAAAAAGAAATCTAACCCAAGTGAATCTTGAGAAATCATCCACTATAATAAAACCATATACCTTCCCTCCTAGACTTATAGTTCCTACAGGTCCAAAAAGATCCATGTGAAGAATTTCCAATGATTTACTAGTTCTAAGATCCTTATTAGACTTAAAAGAGGACTTCACTTATTTTCCTAATTGACATGCATCTTAAAGGTGGTCCTTAGTAAAATCTAGTTTTGATATACCTCTCACTAAGTTCTTTTGGGTAATTCTCCTAAGGTTTTTCATACTAGAATGACAAAGTCTCCTATGCCAAAGCCATGATTCATCAGAAACAGTTTTCAAACAAAAAGCAGTAGGAGATTGAATACAATTTAAATCTAGCATGCAAACATTGTTTACCCTTTTTCCATTTAAAATAATTTTCCCATTTAGGCTTATTATGCAGCTAGTAGAAATTTTTTTTACATTATAGCCTTTATCATATAGTTGACTTATGCTTACCAAATTATGTTTTAAGCCTTCAACTAATAACACATTGTCTATAAAAAAGTTTTTCAAATTTCCAATCATACCTGATCCAATCACTTTCTTTGTAGTATTATCTCCAAGTGTAACATTGCCTCCACTCCTGGCTTCCAGCGTTATGAATTGAGCAGTATCTGCAGTCATATGCTTTGAACATCCGCTGTCCAGGTACCATATGCTCCCACGAGGTCTTGTGTGAGAGCACTCCTGCAAAAACATCAAATGTTAGACCTGGGAACCCAAACAAGTTTGGTTTCACCTTTTTGAAATTTATAATCAGATGCATGTATGGTATGTCTAGGTTTATGCATCTTAGTTTTCCACACCAAATTAGTTTTCATCTTTAAAGTACAGGTGTGAGCTATATATCCCAAAAATCCATAATTATTACATTTAATATTAGGAAAAATATTCCTATATTTTCTTCCATATGATTGTCTTCTAAGGGATTTCATGAATTTAGGATAATATTTAGAATTTGTAAAATCTTCAAGTTTAGAGGGGTTCCTATTATACTCGAGAGCTCTTATTGTGAGTTTGTAAAATGAATTCATATCTTCCAAGATTCGATTGGTATAATTGATTCTATATGTCTTGCTCTCAGATTCATCCTTAAAATTCTTAAATTCTTTTTCAAGTTCAGCATAGGATGTTTTTAAATTTTCAAAATTTTTATTCAAGTCATCATATTCATCAAGTAGTTTCATGTGGTTGTCATCTATTAAAGCATGATTTTTCCTAAGGATTTCATGTTCCTTCTTGAGCTCTTCCAGTTCTAAGCTTACACTAGCATGCATCTTTTTCATTTTCCTATATGCATCATGCATGTGTTCAGAAACTTCAAATAATTCATCATAGGTTAAGTCACATACCTCTTCTTGATTTGAGTGATCTACATTGTCTGCCATCAAGCAAAGATTGGTAACTTCTTCTTCTTTTTCAGTCTCAGATGAGTTTGAAGCTGAGTCTGCCCAGAAAGCTCTTTGAAACTTCTTTTTGCCCTACTTTACCATTGGTTTCTCCTTTACTTTCTCCTTGCTAGGAGTGGCTTTGAGTTTTGGGCAATCAGTCTTGATATGACCTAGTTTCCTGCATTCATAACAAATTACTTTATTAGAAATCTTGTCATTTCTGTTAAACTTACCTCTATTCCATTACTGGCGTCTCTTTTGCTTCCTCTTTAAAAAGCTTCTGCATTGTCTAGTCATCAATGCAATATCGTCTTCATCCTCAGGTTGTGAGTATTCACTCTCTGACTCTTCCACCTTTAGTTTAATATTCTTCTCCTTTCGTGATTCACCTGCATCAATCTTTTTTTGACTTACTCCTTGCTCATAAGCAATGAGTGAACCAAGAAGATTGTCAATGGAGTAAATGTTAAGATCTTTAGACTCTGTAATTGCAGTAATTTTAGCATCATAAGCAGTAGGTAAACATCGAAGAATTTTATTGACCATTTCAACATTAGTTAATTCCCTACCAAGTGCATGCAAAGAAGTGATAATTTGTGTGAATCTTGTGTACATGTCTGAAATAGATTCATTAGGTTTCATGCGAAACAATTCATAGTCATGTAACAAGATATTGAGTCTTGATTGCTTAACATCATTTGTCCCATCATAAGTTATATAAAGTCTATCCCATATGTCCTTTTCGCTTTTGCAAGTGGAAACCCGCATGTAGTCTTCAGATTTTAAAGCACAAAAGAAACTATTTAAACATTTGGCATTTAATTGTATTAAGTCACGTTCTTCTATAGTCCAATCTGCATAAGGTGTTTCTACCCTAACTCTATCAACTAATCTAGTTGGTTTTGTGTAACCTTCCTGGACTAGCATCCACATGCGATAATCAAGTGATTGTAAGAAAGTAGACATGCATGTTTTCCAAAAATCAAAAAGAATATTGTCAAACAGTGGAGGTCTAGTGATAGAGTAACCATCAGGTGTGTTTCAGTTTCCCAATGTAGCCATCTACGTTAATCAAAAAGTAGTTCAAACTTATAATTTTGAAACGATGCCCTGATACCACTTGTTGAATCTAGTAATTAGGTTGTTAAGCCTAAGTTAATGTCCCAAAGGCTACCAAGAGGGGGGTGAATTGGTAGTTTAAAAAATTTTAAGCCCTCTTTTAAAATTATGTTGAACCGAAATAAAAATTGTTTCTTTTAAGTTTTATAGAAAAAGTTTTTCAACCACAGAGTTTTTAAGACTTAGAAATTTAAAATGTGGAAATATAAAAATTGTAAAGTAAATGACACCAGATTTATAGTGGTTCGGTCTATAACAAGACCTACATTCACTCCCCAGAGGCACCCTCTGAGTATTGCACTAATACCAATAGTGACTCTCCTTTTGCACCCATAGCAAGGCGGAGAAGCCTTTACAACACACTCTTTTTACCACTATCCTGTGCGGCAGAGAACCGTCGTCCTTTTACATAATCCCTAGTGTTGGCAAAGAACCGTCCGTCCTTTCACACTCTCCTAGTGTGGGCAGAGAACCCTTCCTTCCTTTCACACTCTCCTAGTGTGGGCAGAGAACCCTACTTCGCTGTTTACACAATCTCCAAGTGTGGGCAGAGAATCCTTTTGTCGGATTTCACACTCTCCTAGTGTGGGCATAGAACCCTATCGCTGTTCACACTCTCCAAGTGTATCGGAAGTGACCCTTTCGGCTATTCACACTCTCCAAGTGTCGGCAGCGAACCGGATCTCCTTGACAGATCTTCTCACAAGAAATCTAGAAGGAAGAAAGAAAAGAGTGATGTAATCCCAATTCACAAGTAGAGATTGTTACCTTTGAACTCCAAGTGAAGCCTTCACGCTCCAGTGGTAGGAATCCTCCTTTGAATGCACTCTCACACTCTCTCCTTAGTTATTCTCTCAAGAGCCACGAAGATCAAATGATAAAAAGATTGGGTGGCAGTCTAATTTGGACTATTTATATAAAATACAAGAAAAACCATCCAAAAACTACAAGATTTCAATTCTGTACGTAGTGGATCATCCCGTACGATCGTGGATCATCCTGGACGATTTTACTTAAATGATCTTAAAACAACCCTATTTGAATATATGTACAAAATGTCTTTCGTACAGCTGATCGTCCCGTACGAAATAAGTTCGTCCGGTACGAACGGTTATTACTAAGGTCAGTTCTAGAAAACTGTTGAAAACCGTTCTAAGTCAGGTTAATCATGTCTGGACAAAAATTGGTTCGTCTGGATGAAATTTTTATAGAGACCAGATCGTCCTGGACGATAATTAATTTTGTCTAGACGAAAATTTTACAGAGAGCAACTCATTTTCTGACGATAATTAATTTCGTCTGGACGAAAATTATACAGAGACCAGATCGTCCTGGACGATAATTAATTTTGTCTGGACAAAAATTTTATAGAGAGCAACTCATTTTCTGACGATAATTAATTTCGTCTGGACGAAAATTTTACAGAGAGCCAGATCGTCCTGGACGATAATTAATTTCACCCAGGACGAATAGGACTTAGAAAAATTTTCAAGCCAAGTTCCTATTCGTTCCATGTACTCTATAGGAGATAACTGTCTGATCGTCCAAGTATGAACTGATATCGTCCCGTACGATCAGTATAAATTTTATGATCTCCTTATGTGTGTGTGTGTATGTTTTTATTCACTCAAAATACAATCACTCCCTTTCAATTTGATTTCTAAGAAAAGTGCAAGCTTCAAATTTTACAAAGTATCTCATGCTGAATTTGAATTTGAAGTCTTCGTAGTCTGCAGTTCATTTTTCCTGAAATGTTAGTACACACAAGAGCAAATACAAATCTTCTTAAATTGTTAGGAGATATCTACACATTTGAACAATAATGTTTGGAATCATCAAAACTACATAAGTTGCAAAAATGTAAAGCATTCAAATAGCAACTATTCTAACACCAATCACTCAAACTTGAAATCCATTCAAAATCCAGGCTAAAGGGTCTAGGCTTAAGGATTTGAACCCAAATTTTGAGCCTTGTCTAAACACCTTTCTTGAGATCAATTTCAAAGGTCATTTTAAATGACCTAGTCAAATGGCCTCTGATCTAGGGTCTATCAATTGCAAAGTGATAAGACATTCTTTAGAGGCTACCCTCTAGGGAATCTTTAAGATTTTTAAGATTAATTACAAATTGGTTAGACTCTAATTACCTAAGGATCAAGCTAAGACAAATCTAGAGATCAATCAAGGAGGGTTTCAATTCTTGCTAGTTGAGGGATCAATCAAGCGTAATTAAGGACATTTTAATGAATTTCACAGGTTAATAATAGCCCATTGTCAATTAATCAGGATTAAGGTCATTTCTGAGAAGGATTTTTGAGGCTCCTACTTGGGAAAGCAAATGAACTCCAAATTTGATGAAATTTGGTCCATAGGATCACCTGACCCTAAGGACTAAACCCACCAAATTTGAGCTCAATTCGAGTACTATAAGGTGGTTAACCAAACCACCCAAGGTGAGCTCTAAGTCACCTTCAAATCACTATGGGGGTCTATCCTAGGCTTGGTTTTGGGGCAAAATCAGTGGCTCTACACTCCTGATCCTACACATGATCATCACACCAAAAATCACACCCTAAATCCCATTGGATAGGTCTATATCCCTTCTTGAATTTAAGGGTCAAACCATGACCCTTAAGCTTAAAAATTAGGGAAAATGCCCTTGAACAACTTAAAATGAAGAGGTAAAATTTGGACATGTCAGAAACATGTCCAATTTCAATCTCCCAAAATTCCAAACTTGGTTGACATGTATTTAAAAAGTAATTAAAGAAATTCACAAAATGCTCAAATTGAAATTAAACCTAAGATTGACCTAACCAGGGTCTGGAACTATAAGACTTTTGTAGTTCTCCCTAAGACCTTTCCAATGAGCCTAAGAACACTTAATTTGGACAAGTGTGCAGGGAGTTATGAATTTTTGAAGATCCCTTGAGTTTCTTGATTTATTAATCTGGCAATTACACAGTCAGCAGCCGTTACCACGCGTCGCGCATCGATTCGCCCAGCAATGATTGGCGCTAACGGTTAACGGCCGGGTTAACGACAGCCGTTGGATGGCGGATCGAATGGCTGAGATTAACAGCGCTTCGATACCGCGGAATTTTATCCGAGCCGTTGATCAAGATCAACGGCTTGGATTTCATCTTCAACCTCCCGCACGTATCCGAGGTTGCAGGGCTTCTCCGGCTTGATCCGGGCGATCCCGCCGACGAACTTCGATGAAATTTCGCAGGGAGGATCAGGATGATGGGAACCTTCAATCCAACGGTGGAGATCCGTTGGGGTGAAGGTTCCCTTCACACTTGACCAAACTACCTAGCTAGGGAGCTCGGGATGGAGAGATTATCGCAGAGAAGGCCTCAACGAATGAGCTTATCTATCAGGAAGCTTCAGGGGACGGTGGAGAACAGTTCTCCTTCAGGCGTCGGGATCTGAGGACGGCCAGAGGTGCGACTTCGAGCGGGACGCCGAGAGCTTTCACAGTCGCCTGCTCGAACGGAAGGAGGGATTGATCTTTGGGCTCGAAGGAAGCTTCTGGGAGTTCGAAGAAGCTCTGGGGATCGAGCGAGAGCGAATGCCAATGCCTCGTGAGGTCTGGCGAGCTCGAGGGTATTCAGCCACCCTTCGGGAGCTTGGACGGCCGGGATTAAACTGGGGAAGGCTCGAATCACTGCCAGGTGGTCGATGGCGACGTCCAAGGGGGATCGTGAAGATCAAACTGGTGGGCAGCAGCCTTGAGCCAGGAATTGTCTGGGGGGGACCACCAGAACTCAAATTCCATTGGCTCCGACCGCAGCCGGCCATGGACTGGGTTGGGTTGATCGGGGGAGACCGATGGGGACATATTGGAGCCAAGGGTGAAGTCAATTTGGCCTGGGGAGGCCTGGATCGAACTGGTGGTTGGGTTGGACCCAAACCTGCTCGGTTCGAGTCAAATTGAGCTCAATCCAAGTCAGGTTAGACCCTGGGTTTGGTATGGGAGGTAGGTCTGGGTCTAGTGCACCCAATGCAGGTGGCAATTGGGTCCAATTTGATCTGGGTTAAAAGGTGGCTCGGGTTGATCCAAACCTGCTCAATTCGGGTCGATTTGGGCTCAACCCAGGTCAGGCCAGACCCTGGGCTTGAGGTGGGAAGTGGGTCTGGGTCTGATGCACCCAATGCAAGTGGCAATTGGGTCCAATTTGATATGAGCTGGAAGATGGCTCGGGTCCAAGTGTTTTTGGCTACTTTGGGTTAGCCTAACTCTTGACCCAAGCTAGCTCAAGACATGGGCAGGCTGGAGGGGGTGTATTGGACCTAGGGCCACCTACGGGAGGTGTTGGTCAAGTTCAATTGGGCTTAGGTTTAGAGTTGGCTCAATCCCAAGTGCTTTTGGGCACTTTGGGTTAGCCTAACTCTTGACCAAAGTGAGCCCAAGGGTTGGGCTGATCAAGGAAGGTGTATTGGGTGAATGGGAACTCAATAGCACCTTGATTTGGATTCAATTTGATTAAGATCAAAAGAAGGTTCAAGGGAGGCCTCTCTTTGGTCACTTGGGTCAAGCCATATGGCTAACCCAAGTGACCCCAAGGCTTGGGTGGGGTCTCTTGGATACCTAAGGGGTCATCCCAAGCATTCAAAGGACTTGGAATGGACTTGATTCAAAAATTTGAAAGAGGAGGGGTGTATGGGTCCATGGGTCAAACTTGGTTGACTTGGTCAACTAGGTTGACCCAAGGTCTGGGTTTTAGTTCAATAAGTTGAGTTTAACATTTGAAATTCATTGAAAGTGGTTTCATAGAGTTTGGAATTGATTTGATTTGAAATGGCCATTTGAAATCCCATAAGGGTATTTTGGTCAATTGTGACCTATTGGTCAACTAGGGTCAAAAATGGATCTGAAAAATGCAGTTTACTGGTCAGTTGGTTAAGATCAAGAGTCTGGAAGTGATTAGAGGCTTTGATAAGGGCTCCAAGATCAAAATCTTCAAGGGGTTAGGCTCAGTGGCATGGGCTGTAAATATTTGAAGGTTTTATAGCCTTTGGATTTTAACTTAGATTCTGGGGTTACAGACCTTAGAACCAGCTCAAAATTGGAGGGTAACCTCTAAAGACATGTCTTATCACTTTGCAAGTAATAGACCCTGGATCAGAGGCCATTTGACTGGGTTTTGAAATGTTTGAAAAATCTTTAAAAAAAGGTGTTTAGGACAAGGCCTCAAGACTTTGGATTTGAGCCTAGATTTTTTGATTTGGAATGGATTTCAAGTTTGAGTGATTGGAATATCCAAATCATTTACAATTTGTGGTGATTGTTAATGAATGGATATAATCAAAGATAGGTCGAAGGTAGGATCAAAGTCTATGTTAAATTTTGGATTCCTAAGTGGATTGAATCAAAGTTTTGATATGTTTGAAATTTGAATTAATTGGGGTTTGAGTTGAATGAAGTTTGAGATTTAGATTGATCAAAGGTAGGAATTAAATTGAAGTTAGAGTTGATCAAAGGTAGGAATTGACTTGAGGTTGAAGTTGATCAAGGGTGGGAATTGATTTGAGTCTATATTGGTCCCAAGATCTAGAGGGGTTTTATAATCTAGGATCTAAGGGAACCCTAGACTCTTGAGTAGGCCCTAGGGTCTGGCTCTAGGAAAGGATCCTAAGGTCTAGAGTGGATCCTAGGATCTAGAATTAATCTAGAGTTTGGAAGGGCCTTAGTGACCTCATACAAAAAATGAGGTCAACAGGTCCCTTTTCCAAAATTCTTAAATACTCTGATTTGTAATTATATCTTTAAGATATTAGAGAAGAAAATTTCACTCTCTGATACAAGGAAGAATGAATCACAAAATAGAATAAAAAATGATATGATAAATGCAACGACAAGATTTTGAAAAATTTGAAGGTAAAATAAAGACTTTGAACATAATATATATAAGATAGATTACAGTAACAAGATTAAAAATGATCTCAATTGTATAATACAGTTGTTGACTTGAGATAGACTTTTATTTGGAAAAGAAAATTACATTACTAAAGGAAGATAGAGAAAAAGGAAATAATCTATAGTGTTCCCACTTTAACTGATTAAGAGATGTAAAATATTGACTACAAATAATCAAAATAAAAAAGAAGGCATAAAATATCAATTTCAGTGATGATTATAAGAAAAATTAAAGCATATGAAAAATAAAGCAACAAAAACAAAAACAATAATAAAAATAAACATAAGTGAAAAATAAACAACTGATAACAAATCAAAAACAGTAGGAATCAAGTTCATGCATTTATGTCAATCACAACCAATCAAGTCCTTAAAGTACTAAAAGTGTCGAAGGCCAGTAGTTTAGTAAATATGTCAGCTAGTTAATTCTTAGTTGCTGCATGGTGTAGCTCTATGTCTCCCTTAGTCACATGGTCTCTAATAAAGTGATGTCTTATGTCACAAAGGATTGAGGATGTGCCTACAGGATTCTTAGAAATGCAGATGACACTAGTATTGTCACAAAGGATTGAGATTGTGCCTATAGGTAATCCTAAATCAAGAATTTGTTGCTTCAACCAAAGGACATAGGCCACACAACTCCCTAAGGTAATGTACTCAGCTTCAATAGTGGAAAGTGCGACAGGGTTTTATTTTCTACTAGACCAGGAGAATAAAGACTGTCCTATGAATTAGCAAATCCCATAAGTGCTCTTTTTATCCACTTTACATCCTGCAAAATTAGAATTAGAATATTTAATGATCTCAAAAGAAGTGTTGTGACTGGGGTACTAGATTCCTATGTTTTGGGTCCCTAAAACATATATAAGAATTCTCTTAACTGCAGTCAGGTGGTATTCTTTAGGATCAACTTGAAATCTAGTACATAGATAAACACTAAACACTATATAAGGTTAACTAACAGTTTAGTAAAGTAGAGATCCAATCATCTCTCTATACTTCTTTTGATCAATAGACTTTCCATTTGGGTCCTTATCCAACTAAGCACTGGAGGTCATAGAACTATTAATTGGCTTAGCTTTATCCATTTCATATTTCTTCAAGATGTCATTTATGTACTTCAATTGATTCAGAAAGGTTCCATCTTCCAATTGTGTTATACTAAACCCCCAAAAGTTGGATATCTCTCTCGTTATACTCATCTCAAACACCCTACTCAATGTTTTAGAAAAATCATCACATAGCATCTTATCATATGATCTAAAAAGTATATGATCGACATAGATCTGAATAATGAATAAATCATCTCCTACTTTCCTCAGAAAATGGGTGGAGTCCATGCTCCCCTTAACAAACTCCCTCTCTAGTAAGAATGTGCTAAGCCTCTCATACCAAGCTATGGGTGCCTGTTTTAATCCATATAAGGCCTTTTTTAATTTCAAAATATGATTTGAAAATTGGGAACTCTTAAAGCCTTGGGGTTGTTCTACAAACACATCCTCTTTTTTTACCCCATTGAAAAAGGCACTCTTAACATCCATTTAGAAAAGCATAAATACCTTACAATATACAAAGGATAATAGAACACTAATGGCTTGTAATCTAGCTACAGGGGCAATGGTCTTCTAAAAATCTATCTATTCTATTTGGTTGTACCCCTTAGCCACAAACCTTGCCTTATTCCTAACCACCACACTAGAATCATTCACCTTATTCTTAAAGGCCCATTTGGTTCTAACTATAATTTTTCCCTTTGGTCTTTCTACAAGCTCCCAAACATCATTCCTAAGAAATTAGTTCAACTCCTCTTGCATGGCTAAGATTCAAAACTCATCAGACATGGCTTGGTTGATGTTGTTGGGTTAAGTCATTAATAAAGGAAGAGTGATTCACTTCCTTTCAAAGTACATATCTAGTCCTAACTCCTTTAAAAGGGTCTCCTAAGATCAGTTCTTTAGGGTGACTAGAAGAGTATCACCAATCTCTAGGCAAGGTGTGTGTAGGTTCAACCCTTTCCTCCAGATCTATATTTTCTACTCCTAAGGTAATCTCACCTAGTCCTTCAAAGTTTTGGGTCTGTGCTGAAAGTTCGTTAGGGATGTTAAGCCCTATAAACTTAGTCCCAAGTTAACCAAGAGGGGGGGGGGGGGGGGGGGTGAATTGGTATTTTAAAAAAATTCTTTTCACAAAGAACAAAAATCACATAAACCAAAATCACACCACGAGAAAAAAAAACAATGCGGAAATTAAAGTGCGGAAGCAAGAAAATAATAACACAGAGATTTAAAGTGGTTTGGTCAACTAAACCTACATCCACTCCTTGAAGGCACCCTCCAAGTATTGCACTACAAACGTGACTCTCCTTTAGCCCCCACGGCTAGGCGGAGAAGCCCTCACAAAGAACATCTTTTTTCCACCCCGGTAAGGCAGTGAACCTGTCTCCTTTTGCTTCCTCCTGAAGCTGGCAGAGAACTACAACCAGATGCTGACTCATTACCTCTACCGACCCTTCCATGGACGAGAAACTCTAGACGAAGAATAAGCATAACGATCCTTGAAGCAACCCTTGTGAATCCCCTCATAAGCTCCCCATCATAAGATCCCCCTCACAAGATCCTCTCTCTCTCCCTCTCTCTCTTTCTCTCCTCAAGGACTTCTCAGGTCAAGGCAACAGCAAAAAAGGTTGTTCAAAATGTTGAACAAGAGCTCTTAAATAGAAGAGCTTCAAAGGAGCTCATTAATTGCAAGTTGCCGACTATATGGTAAAGGCTGATATGGACATCATCCTGGCCGATCATTACAAATTTCAGAAGATCAGCCAAAGCATCACCCTGTTTTGGGTGCTGGACGATTGAAAATTGGCTTGATCGTCCTGGCCAATCTTATGAACGTTCTGGCCGATTAGTTCAAATCAGAGGAAAATCATCCTGAGCATCGCCCTGTTTACAAGCTTGCCGATCCCGTTTGTCTAGGAGTAACTAAGCTTTTTGAATATATCATCATGGCCGATCCTGAGATCATCCTAGACGATGTGATCGTATCAATCATCCTTAATTACTCTCTTGATTTCTTGAACAATTAAGGCATAATTTGTGAATATCGTCCAGGCCGATAAATGATCGTCCTGGACGATTAATAAAAAATACAATATACCTTAATTGTCTATGGCGACAACTTCTTTCTATTTTGAGCTTATTGTCCTGGCCGATACACGTATCGTGCATGATGATCTGTTAATGATTGCTACCTTAATTAAGAATCCTTATTTAGAGTTTCTGTTTTAAGCCTGATCGTCCAGGATGATGTAAATATCGTCCTGACCGATATGAGTAAAAATAGAAATTTTAAGTCTCTCAAGTGTGTGTGTGTAGGGTTACTTAGCATCAATCTCTTTGACCATTTCAAATAGACTCAAGAAGAGAAAAAAAAAAGAATAAAGTACAGACTGACTCAACCCTATACCTATGCAATCTTGAACTGGCTTCGTTTGTTTGTCCGATCTTTGAATCCTGAAAATTTAGAAGTAACAAGTAGTCCAAGAGAATCAATTGTGTTTGTCAATCATCAAAATATAATTCATGAAAATAGATTTGCAACAATCTCCCCCTTTTTTTATGATGGCAAACACAAGTAGGAAAAAACTTAGAAAAAAAAAAACAGTTCACTAGAAATTCAAAACTAGAAATTCAAAATTACAAGCACATACCCTTTTTCCTACCACATCCTACTCCCCCTTTTGTCATCACAAAAAGAGAGTCATAAAAACACAAAGGAAAAAAGAAAACACCAGACTACAAGAGAAATTACAAACAACAGAAAACACATACTAGAAAAACGAGGGACCCTGATCATCAGATGGAGGTGGTGGAGGTAGCTGTTGAAAGTAGCTGACAAGCGTAGTTAACTGAGCATTGAACCAGACGATGTCCTGGTTATGCTGCTGCTGCTGGTGAGTCATGTAACTGTCAAATCGGGCTAAATCCTCAGTGTGGTGCTGCTCGTAGCGGGCAATGTCCTTAGAATGTTGCTGCTCCTGTGCAGCAACATAAGCATCAAAGCGGGTCTCCCATCGATCAAAACTCTCAATCAACTGATCAACCGGTGAGTGCTGGTGGAGAGGAACAGGATCAGGAATTGGAGCGGTAGCGGGAGCCTCCTCCTCTCCAGCCCCCCAACCTTCCCCATCTCCTGGGTGGAGACAAGTACTATAAAAGATAGTGAAAGAATTGTTTGAGTAGCAAGGAGGCTGAAGGTCGTGAAGAGCAGGGTATTGGAGATTGTATTTAGTTTCAAGAATGTAGGCTATGAGATGTACTAAAGCAAGGTTGGTTTTCCTCCTATGGCCTGGATCATGAATAGTTGTTAGATAATCAATGTAGCGAAAAAGTATATCAGTGGCATTAAATTCTCTCTGGGCCTTAATGAAAAAGGTAGTCAAGGAAAGTAGAAGAGTGATGTGGATTCGGTCCCCGACTTTTGGAATTATGGAGGTGCGAAGGACATGTTGGATTATCCTAGCATCTTTGACTAAAGAGATAGTCTCTCCAACATGAAAGGGTGTGTTGGTTTGGCAAAGGAAATGGTTTGTCGTGGACCAATCAAAATCTGGATCTGAAATGATTATGTGCAGCTTATCCCCGGTGGTGGATAGCTGTAAAAGCTCCGCACAGTCCTGATATGTGATCTCGATAGGGCGTCGATTCACATATGAGGTCAGTGCTATGAAAGTAGATTTTATGCGAAGATTTGTATAAAATTCTAGCAGGAGTTCAGAAGAAAAATGGACAGCGAGGGTGAGTATGAAACAAAGAGAAGTGTGGGCAAAGAGATCCATTACCGGATACGAGAGGTATGCACAATTGATTATTCGGGAAAGGGTAATGCCACACTCTTTGTCTCGACGGTAGGCAGCCTAATCCTCTGCCTTCCTGAATCGAGGGTCCACCAGCCATAGTAAGGGATTAGCAAGGAGACACAAGAGGAGAAGGGATGAGGTGGAAAATATGGCTGGATTGGCCAGAATTTTAAGAAACGTCCATATCGTCCAGGCCAATCTCAGAATCATCCAGGACGATATGGCTCAATAATTGCATACAAGCTGATTGGTCAAAAATGCGGTCCGATCGGCCGGGCTGATCAGATATTAGCCAAGACGATTAGACACAGGTAATCGTCCCGAGGAGTCAGGCCGGACGACCGTTGAAAAAGCAGATCGTCCGGGACGATTAGGTGTATCGTCCAGGACGATGCACAATAATTGATCATACCGAGCGAAGTTAAAACATTTTAATTCTGTGCCACGTGTATCGTCCAGGATGAACAGTGGATCAGCCAGGATGATTGTCCAATAATGAATCGTTCGGGGCCGATTTTAAAGATTCAAACGTGCTGACACGTGGATCGTCCAAGACGATCCAATGTATCGGCTAGGACGATGACCATAAATGCATCGGCCAGGATGGAATATGTTATCGGCCAGGACTATCATCAAGATTGCAACAGAGTTCGATCAGATCGTCCAAGACGATGAGTTACAGTAAGCACAGAAAAGACCAGCAGATGGAATTTGAAGAGATTTTGCCCTATCATCCAGGACGATAAAAATATCAGCCAGGATGAGGTGACTAGAATTTGAAACACAATGAACGATGGTGATGATCAAAGCCCCAAAAAATAAAATAAAATTAAAGCAGACAAAAACATAGTAATAGGAAGCTAAAAACCAAATTTTTTGAATTTTAATTTTTATTTTTTATTTTTTTGTTTTATCAAGGCTTCATATGAGAAGTTCTCAAATAATTAAACTTTAGAGTTCCATAAGATTAAGGAGTTTAGCCAATCCTATTCAGACAAAGGTAGAATATCTGATTCTGTTAACCCTAGATCAGACGTTCTTTATGGTACAAATTTTCTTTTGATAAACAAAAATGCTTAACTCAGAATAAACCAAATTGGGAAAAAAGAAGATCCAATCAAAACTTGTTTACAAATAAAAAATCTCATATATAATAAAACAAAGTAATTTGTCTCAATCATGGAATTTGAAATGAAGCCTTTGAAATCATCAAATAATTAATGAGTTCTCTATGTTTTAAGAGTTTAGAGAAGAGATAGTAGCTTGAATTTTGGTGGGCTCATTTTTTGCCTCTTTTGTCTTTGAATTGGCTCTTTGAGCATCTTGATTTTTGATACACTTTTGTGTATAAATATATTTCAAATTTGCATCTTTTCATTTTCCTTCTTAATTCTTTCAAGCTACATTCCCTTTAACAAAACCCTTAAAAAGACCCTTAGTTGTGAGTATATCCTCCAAATATTAGAAAATAGGAGCTCTCTCTCTAACATAGGGAAGAACAAGTCACAAAACAAAATCAAAATCATGTGATAAAAGCAATGGCAAAATTTTAAATAACTTGAAAGATATATAAGAATTTTGGATATTATGTACAAGATAGATTATTGTAGCAAGTTAAAAAGAATCTTAGTTTCAAAAACCATTGGCTAAAAAGAGTTAAACTTTTATTTAGAGAAGAAAATCATACCACTTAACAAGGTCAGAAGGAGGGAAACCATCAATGGTGTTTCTCCTTTTAACCAATTTTAGAAAAGCTAAACACTATCTTCAAAACTCCAAAATCTAAAATCTTGAAAAGATTCAACATATGGAAAACCAATTATAAAATCAAAGTGAAAATAAAACAAATTAAAACAACAACAAAGTGGAAATAAAACACATAAAAAAAAGAAAAAACAAATTTCAAGAAATTTTTGAAGCAGCAGGTTTAAGTAATTATGAGCTGCGAGCCTTCATATGTCCAGTTATCCTATGCTCCCACAAGGTCTTTGGTGAGAGCACTCCTGCAAAACTCAACAACAGTCATATTTAGGAACCCAAACAGGTTTGGATCCCTTCTTAGGAAAAGTAGAATGCAATGCAGATATGGTATGCTGTGAATCATGCATCTTAGGTCTCCACACCCAATGTGTACTACGGTGAAAGGTGCAAGTATGTGAGATGTGTCCTAGCATGCCACATGAAAAACATCTAACTCCAGGAAAAGAGTTTCTCAAATGGTTTGAGTTATAATGCCTCTTCCTGGGTTCTGGCTTAGGATCAAAAGTAGATGTCATCCGATTTTTCTTACATGTATCCAAATCATTTTGAATCCTCAAGTTAATTATTTTTAATACATCATTATCAGTCCTCAAAATTTTCTCAATCGCTTTAGATTTCTTAAGATTAGAATTAAGTGAGGTGTGTGAAACTTTTAATGCATTATGTTCATCAATTAATTCCAAATGCTTTTTGTTTAAATCATCAAATTCATCAAGAAGATCCATGTGATTTGAATCAATCGTTGAATGATCTTTAAGAATGACTTCATACTCTTTTTGCGAATTTACAAGTTCCACTTTTAAGCTAGCATGAGTCTTCTTAAATTTTTTATAAGATGCATGAATTTTCTCACAAATCTCAAACAATTCATTATAGGTTGGTTTACATACCTCTTCCTCATCACTTTGCTCAAGATGATCTTCCCCCATTAAGCACAGGTTTGTAGTCTCTTCCTCTGGTTCAGTCTCAGAGGAATCAGTACCAGATTGTGCCCAGAACGCCTTTTGGACTCTCTTCTTGTCCTTCCTAGACTTAGGTTTCTCCTCACCGTTTTCCTTTTCTTTGCTCGAGTGATCTTGAAGTGTAGGATAATCTGCTCTCACATGTCCAGGCTTCCTGCATTCATAACAAACAACATCAGAAGATCCTTTAGAATGTTTATGATCCCTACCTTTTCTCCAATGATGCTTTTGTTTCTTCCTTAGAAAGCTTTTGAATTGCATTGTGATGAAGGAAACTTCATCGCTTTCAGGCCAGAAAGATTCAAAATCTTATTTGTGCGCCTTCAATGCAACTGTTTTCTCCTTCTTTTTCTCACCTGCATCAAGATTTCTTTGATTCACCCCTTGCTCGTAAGAAATGAGTGAGCCAAGTAAGTTATCAATAGAATAAGTGTTCAAATCCTTAGATTCAGTGATTGCAGTGATTTTAGCATCGTATAACGAAGGCAAGCATCTTAAATTCTTGTTTACTTTTTCATAGTTTGAAAGTTCTTTTCCTAATGCGTGCAGAGAAGTAACTATATGAGTAAACCAAGTGTACATGTTAGAAATAGATTCATGAGGTTTCATACGAAAAAGTTCGTAATCATGCAAGTGAATATTCTAACGGGATTATTTAACCTCATTAGTGCCTTCATAGGTGATACACAATTTATCCCAAATTTCTTTACCAGTTTTGCAAGTGGAGACACGCATGTAATCCTCATATTTTAAAGCACAGAAAAATTAGTTCAAAAAATTTCCATTCAATTGAGCTAAGTCTCATTCATCGAAAGTCTTTTCAATAAAAGCAACTTCAGTTTTAACACCATTAATTTTATGAGAAGGTGAAGAATAACCTTCTTTGATAAGCATCCACATGCGATAATCAGTAGATTGTAAAAACGTTGACATGCGGGTTTTCCAGAAATTAAAAGGTAAGATGTCAAACAAGGGAGGTCGTGTAATTGAATAACCTTCCGTAGTGTTACGATTCCCAAGGTTAGCCATGAATCTAATTCAAAAAGTTTTCAAACTTAAATTTTTGAGTCTCGCTCTGATACCACTTGAATGTTTGTTAGGGATGTTAAGTCCTATGAACTTAATCCTAAGCTAACCAAGAGGGGGGGGGGGTTGAATTGGTATTTAAAAAAAAAAAAAATTTCACAAAGAACAAAAATCACATAAACCAAAATCACACCATGAGAAAAATAAATAATGCGGAAATTAAAGTGCTAAAGCAAGAAAATAATAACACAGAGATTTATAGTGGTTTGGTCAACTTGACCTACATCCACTCCTTGGAGGCACCCTTCAAGTATTGCACTACAAACGTGACTCTCCTTTAGCCCACACGGCTAGGCGGAGAAGCCCTCACAAAGAACCTCTTATTGCCACTCCGGCAAGGCAGAGAACCTATCTCCTTTTGCTTCCTCCTGAAACTAGCAGAGAATCACAACCAGATGCTGACTCCTTGCCTCTACCGACCTTTCCACATACGAGAAACTCTAGACGAAGAAGAATCAGAATGATCCTTGAAGCAACTCTTGTGAATCCCCTCACAAGCTCCCCCTCATAAGATCCTCTCTCTCTCCCCCTCTCTATCTCACCTCAAGGACTTCTCAGGTCAAGGCAGCAGCAAAAAAAGTTGTTCAAAATGTTGAACAAAAGCTCTTAAAAAGAAGAGCTTCAATGGAGCTCATTAATTACAAGTTGCCGACTATATCATCCAGGCCGATATGGACATCGGCCTGGACGATCAGTATAAATCTCAGAAGATCGGCCAGAGCATCACCCTATTTTGGGTGATGAACGATTTAAAATTGGCTTGATCATCCTGGCCGATCTCACGATCGTCCAGGCCGATTAGTTCAAATCAAAGGAAAATCATCCTGAGCATCGCCATGTTTACAAGCTGGCCGATCCCGATCGTCCAGGAGTAACTAAGCTTTTTTAATATATCATCCTAGCCGATCCTGAGATCATCCCAGACGATGTGATCATATCAGTCATCCTTAATTACTCCCTTGATTTCCTGAATAATTAAGGCATAATTTGTGAATATCGTCCAGGCTGATAAATGATCGTCCTAGACGATTAATAAAAAATACAATATACCTTAATTGTCTATGGCGGCAACATCTTTCTGTTTTGAGCTTATCATCCTGGCCGATACACATATCATCCAAAACGATCTGTTAATGATGGCTGCCATAATTAAGAATCCTTATTTAGACTTTTTGTTTTAAGCCTGATCGTCCAGGACGATGTAAATATTGTCCTGACCGATATGAGTAAAAACAAAAATTCTAAGTCTCTCAAGTGTGTGTCTGTAGGGTTACTTAGCATCAATCTCTTTCACCATTACAAATATACTCAAGAAGAGAAAAAAAAAAAAACAAAGTACAGACTGACTCAACCCTAGACCTACGCAATCTTGAATTGGCTTCGTTTGTTCGTCCGATCTTCAATTCCTGAAAAGTTAGAAGTAACAAGCAGTCCATGAGAATCAATAGTGTTTGTCAATCATTAAAACATAAGTCATAAAAATAGATTTACAACACCTGCCTTCTTCTCTAAATTTTCAACTCCAATGGTAATCTCTCCAACTTCATCTTCATCCTCAACTCTAGACTTCCTAGGATCAGATTCATCAAACACTACATGAGTAGTCTCCTATACAACTAATGTCCTCTTATTAAACACCCTAAAAGACTTCCCAACACTAGAATATTCTAAGAACACTTCTTCATAAGATTTTGGGTCAAATTTTCCTAAGTTAGACTTCCCATTGTTATGACTGAAAATCTTAAAACAAAAGACAAAAAGGTTGGAAAGATTGGGTGTCCTACCCTTAAGGATCTCATAGGGTGTCTTATCAAGTTTGGCTCTAACATTCATCCTATTCAACACCTAACAAGCTATGTTTACCGTTTCAGCCCAAATGTATTTTGAAAGTGAATACTCAGCAAGCATGGCTCTAGCGGCTTCAGTTAAGGTCCGGTTGTTTCTTTCAGCTTCCCCATTCTGCTAAGGGATCATAAGAGCTGAGAAGTTATGTCTAATCCCATTATCCTCACAAAAGTCTCAAAATCTTTCATTTTCAAACTCCCCCCCCCCCATAGTCACTATGGATAGTCAAGATCTCACAGCCTAGCATTTTTTTGAATCTAAGTGAATAAGGCTTTAAACTCATCAAATGACTAATTCTTATGTGACAGAAATCTAATCAAAGTAAACCTCGAGTAGTCATCAACAATCACAAAACTATAAACTTTCCCACCTAAGCTGGCAGTGCTAACGGGTCCAAACAAATCCATGTGAATGACTTCTAAAGGTCTAGAGGTGCTAATGTCCTTAATGGAGTGAAAAGTGGAGTGGACTTGCTTTCCTAATCGGCAGGCATAATAAAGTTGTTATTTTGAAAACTAATTCTTGGGGACACCTCTAACTAGGTTAGGTCTTTCTAGAAACTTTCCTAAGGGTTTTCATACTCACATGACATAATCTTCGGTGCCACAACCAAAAATCTTTAGTAGTAATTTTTTAAGGAAAATAAAGAAGTACATTCAATATTATTTAAATCAAGCATATAAATATTATTGATATACTTTTCCTGCAAAATAGTGCTATTATTTAAGCTTATAATACAAGTGTTTTCCAAAAAACATTATGATGAAGCCCTTATCGCAAAGCTGATTGATGTTGAGCAAGTTGTGTTTCAGTCCATCTACCAGCAAAACATTTTCAATCAAAAGGTTCTTGGAGTTTCTAATTATGCCTGCACCTATCATTTTCCTAGTGGTGTTATCTCCAAGAGTGACCTTACATCCAACCCTAGACTCCAGCAAAATAAATTGATTAGCATCTCCAGTCATGTGTCGTGAGCATCCACTGTCCAGGTATCACATGCTCTCATGAGGCCTTATGTGAGAGCAAGCTTGCAAAGTCATCAAATGTCAGATTTAGGAACCCAAACTTGTTTGGGTCCCTTCTTATGGAAAGTAGTATGAAATGCATATGTGTTATGTTGTGAATCATGTAATTTGGGTTTCCACACCCAATGTGTACTATGGTGAATGGTGTAAGTGTGTGCAATGTGTTTTAACATGCCACATGAAAAATATCTAACACCAGAAAAAGGATGAACTAATCTACTTATATGGTGATGCTTCTTTTTAAGGTTATGTGATACATGTAATGATTTATTTTCAGAATCTTTAAGATTTGCTAACTATTTTTCTAACTCAACATGGTACGACTTTAAATAATCTTGTGCATCAGATAATTCATTATACTTTTTGTTTCATGCATCAATCTCATCAAATAAAGAGATGTGATTGCTAACGATTATAGAATGATCTTTAAGAAGAATTTCATGTTTTTTTGTAAATTTAAAAATTTCAAATTCAAGCTAGCATGGGTTTTCTTAAGTTTCCTATATGATGTGTGAAAGTTTTAAGAAACTTTAAGTAGTTGCTCATAGGTTAGTTCACATACCTCTTCTTGGTCACTTTTACTAAGATGATCATCTACAATTAAGCATAAGTTTGTTGTCTCCTCTTCAGATTTAGTCTCATAGGAGACTGATGCAGAATCCGCCAAGAATGCCTTTTGGAACCTCTTAATGTCCTTTTTGAACTTGGGTTTCTCCTCTCCGTTCTCCTTTCTTGGATGAGACTTAAGTGGATGACAATCAACTTTAACATGTCCTGGCTTCTTGCATTCAAAATAAATCATATCATTAGAACTCTTAAAATTTGTATTTCCCTTACCTTTATTCCACTTTGTAGTGTTCTTTTGCTTCTTCCTTAGAAAGCTTTTAAATTGTCTTGTGATTAAGGCAACATCATCGCTTTCAGATCTGAAAGATTCATTATTTGTTTGTTGGCCTTCATTGCCATAGTTTTCTTCTTCTTTTTCTCTCCTGCATCAAGATTTCTTTGATTCACCCATTGCTAGTAAGCAATGAGCGATCCAAGTAAGTTATCAATTGAATAAGTATTCAAATCTTTGGATTCAATAATTTCAGTAATCTTAGCATCAAAAGAGGAAGGCAAGCATCTTAAAATTTTGTTTACTTTTTCATAGTTGGTGAGTTCTCTTCCTAAGGCATCCAAAGAGGTAACGATTTGAGTAAACCTTGTATATATTTCAGAAATAGATTCAGAAGATTTCATACAAAAATGTTTGTAATCATGCAACAAAATATTCAATCGAGAATTCTTAACTTCATTATTTCCTTCATAAGTAATATACAATTTATCTCAAATTTCTTTACCAGTAGTGCGAGTTGAAACACACATGTAATCTTCATATTTTAAAGCACAGAAAAAATAGTTCAAATATTTTGAATATAGTTGAGCTAAATCCCTATCACAAGAGTCCATTCAGTAAAAGCAAGCGGAATAGTAACACCATTAAGTCTAACAGTTGGAGGTATATAACCATCCTTAACAAGCAACCACATGTGATAATCAATTGATTGTAAAAATGTAGACATACGAGTTTTCCAAATATCAAAATGAATATTATCAAACAATAGTGGTTGAGTAATGGAATACCCTTCTGTAGTATTACGATTACCAGAGTTTGCCATGGATCAAAATTCAAAAGATTTCAAAAACTTGTTTTTATGAATCTCGCTCTGATACCACTTAAAAATTTGTTATGGATGTTAAGACCTTATGAACTAGCCTGAGGCTAACCAAGAGAGGGGGGGGGGGGGGGGGGGGGGGTGAATTAGAATTTTAAAAAATTTCTTTTTATCAAAACTCAAAATAAAAATCATAATTCACCTCAAAGAAAATAAAGAGTGCGGGAAATAAATGCGGAAGAAATAGTAGTAAAGAACACAAAGATTTATAGTGGTTCAGTGAACACGACCTACGTCCACTCCCCGGAGGAGCCCTCCGAGTATTGCACTAAAACTCAGTGACTCTCCTTTTGCTCCCACATCAAGGCAAAGAAGCCTTTATAAAACTCTTTTCCACCAACACCGGTGAGGCAGAGAACCCAACTCCTTTGACTTCCTCCTGAAGCAGGCAGAGAACCTTTATCAATTACTAAAGTGAACCTCTCTCAACCCTCCAAGGACAAGAGACTATGATGGAGATATGGAACAAATCTTGGAGTAACCATTATGAAACCTTCTCACAAACTCCCCCTCATAAGATCTTCTCTCTCTCTCTCCCTCTCCTCTAGGCTCTCTCAAGTCAAGACAGCAATAAAAGATGTTCTAAAGGGTAGAACAAGGGCTCTTAAATAGAGGAGCTAAAGAATAGCTCATTAATTGTAAGGAAGTGACTCTATCATCCAAAATGATATACATATCATCCTGGATGATTAGTGCAATTTAAGCTTAATCAGCTAGGATGATCAGGGGTGATCAAATGAATTTTGTTCATATCATCCAGGCTGATATAAATCATCCTATATGATTAGTACAATTCAGTGAATATCATCTAGACTATCGCATTGAATACTTGTCTGGACTGTGGAAAAATAGCTTGATCATCCTGGCCGATCTTACGATTGTCCCAAACGATTAGTTCAAATCAGTGAAAATTGTCCAAAGCATCGCTCTAAATAAAAGCTATCCAATGTTGATCATGTAGGAGAAATTGAGATGTTTTAAACTGATCATCACGGACGATCCTTAAGATCATCCAGGATGATGTGATCATATTAATCAAGCCTTAATTATTTTTCTTAATTACCAGATTAATTTAGGCATAATTATGTTCATCATCTAGGATGATGTCCAAATATAAATAATACCTAAATAGTTTTGGTGGTTGATTATTTCTAATTTGAGCATATTGTCCAGGATGATGTTCTTACTGACGACTGCCTTAACATGGATACCCTAGTTAGGGTTTATGTTTTTAACTAATCATCTAGGATGATATTTGGATTGTCTTGGATGATGTCCTCAAAATAGAGAACTCTAAATCAGAGAGAAAAAATTCCCCCAAGTGTGTGTGTGTGTAAGGTTACTTAGCATCATGAACCACATTTATTATAAATAGACTCAAGAAAGAAAAAGGATTATAAACTGACTTAGACCTAGTCTATCCAATCTTGAGCTGGTTCAAATTGCAGTCTTGATCCTGTGGGCCTGAAATGCTAGTAGGCAAGGTAGTCGTAGACAAACAGAAGTGTTTGCCATCATCAAAATTTTATTTCTGAAAATAGATATGCAACATACATTAGAAGTATGGAGCTTGTCATATAATTTTTCCAAAAATATAAGTTTAGCTTTCTGAGGAATTAAACTTCTATAACATAAATTTAATTACTTTCTTTAGAAAGAAAGTACAAGTAGAGAAGTTGACAGAAATAATACCAAAAGTGAAGAATCCTAAATAGACTCTATAAATGGAACCATAGCAAGGTGAGTCTCCCCTTACAACCTTTCTTTCAACACTCCTTTCCTCTCTAATTTATTGTTTGGTCACTACAATATTATCCAACAACTAAATGTTGTATCTAACTATTACCTAGACTCTACCAAACTTCTGAAAATAATATATAAAATAGCCTCTACATAAAAAGAAAGAAAAAAACTATTTTTACTTAAAACAAAAATATACTCGAGCATCACAGCGCTCGACAAGGTGGAATGGAAACATTACATTATGAACTAAATCTCGATGTCGTTAAAAGTGATTCAATAACAAGCTAGGTAGACTAGAAATAGCTATTTAATTACCTTGTGAGTCTTTTGGCTGAGTTAGCATGGTGTTTCTTTTTCTTAACTTTTTTATTAAGGTGTTACTAAAAATGAGTATTGTGGCACTAGCTAGAGGTTAAATTTTATACATGTACACTACATAAATTTAATGAAGAGTGGGAAATATTTAAAATAACCATTCATACTTTAAAAAACAAGAATCAAAACTAGGAATCATGATGCTTTTGATGTCATTATTCAAAAACAATGTGTTTAGGTATATATGGTATTAAACATAAAAAAAATCAATTTCTTATTTGTTCAAGATAGAAAGTACAAGTAGAGAAGATGAAGGAAATATCAGCATGAATGAAAATCCAAAATAGATCCTACATATGGACCTTTCCAAAGTGCATCTCTCCTTACAACTTCACTTTACACACTCTTTTCATCTCAAATTGATTATTTTCTAATTATAATATTCACGAGCTATTCTAAAAGATTTATCTCGCTATTCCCTAGTCCATCTCATACTTCTGTAAATAATATGTAAAATGTACTCCTACATAAAAAAACTATTTAAATATAATGTATAAATGGATTCAAGCATAGTGAAGCTCGATAAGGTAGCACCGCGACATTATAATACAAACCAGCACCTCAGCACTGCTAAATGTGCTACACAATATTTCTTATTTTTATTTATTATACCATTATATCACAAAAAATTACATTACATCAAATACTTATGTCATCAGGCACTACGATGCTTTCGCGGTTAGTTTTTTGGCATTGAATTAATTATATTTTTCTAGATAATCTAGCTTTACAATGTTCACTCTTGGCACTACGATGCTATGTACCCAGGCAATAGCCTTTGCTTTTCCAGGGTGTTGAATTTAATCAAATTTTTTAAGACACCAGTGCTGGAATGCTCTAATTTGATGGTGGGTGTTGATGATGATGTGGCATAAATAATTCTTGTGTAGTGGTGCTCATTATAAACTTTGAAATTTTACTCCTTTTCTTAAAAAATTCTTAACCAACATGAACTAAAACACACATCATTGTCGTAATTAACATAATAAAAACACTATATTATTTCCACTTAATAAGTGTCATAACTTATTTTAGTACCATAGCTTCTATGCCATTATGGAATACTTACTAAAAATTGGCTTGAGAGCTTAGCACCCAGGCATTATCTTGTCTGCACGGGATTGATGCACCATTACGCAAAATTTCCCACCATCATAGTGTGAGGTGGTTAAATAAGTGAACCAAAGAAATTATTTTTGAACCAATGTTCATGTCTAGTAGCACCGCAATTGCAGCATATCACAACATTACTAGTTTAATTTAATTTGAAAATTTTAAATAGTTACCTTATTCCTTGAAGTAAATGATGACAACTTGGAGGGGATATTTTTAGTTATTTTTTAAGAGACAATGCAAGTTTGATAGGGTTATATTGTGCAGTGTGTAGCTAATGCTCATTATATGAGACTTTTGTAATGATGTGGAGTAATTAAAGGAGTGAGAAAATGATTACAACTTAACTTTTGGGTTATTTCTATACTTCACTTTCTTGCACTATGATTTGTATCTTCAGCCTGTTTGAGCACCTTTATGGGTACAAAAGTGTTGGGTTGCTTTAATTTTTAATTTCACTTGATAGGTTCACCATGAACATCGAGAATAGGGCAGACACTATTAAAAAAATATTGATAATGTTTTTTCTATTCATTTACCAATATTTCTTAAGAATTATTTTCTTTGTTATTTATATTTTGATCTAAATATTCACCTGCAAACATAAGTAATTTGTATGCAAAATCTTTTTGCATTCCTTTCTTAGTCTCTAGAGGGATGATATAGAAATTATACAATGTTAAAGGTTTACGAGTTTTCGACATTCCATTTTTAGAAATACTTATCTTATTAAATGTGACACTAACTTTATTCTCTTAATCTTTCTTTCAAACTCTAGAAGCCTGATTGACTTGTACATCCTTAGGATAGTTAGTAGAAACTTTATTCGAATTCTATCAAGAGTTATATGGTCAACTTGGATTGGATTGGATTCTATGCTCCCAAAGATTCTAGGATAGATGATAAATATATATTATCTAAAAATATTTTTAAGGAATGTGATAATGTTATGTCCTAGCAATCTTATTATTTTATTAGGGATGAAGGTGCAAAAGGCTCACTAACTATACATTAAGTTGATACTTGACTTGAACAACCTAAACATTACTTATTATTTTTAGTAAAAGATGAAGATTGCATTAATACTAAGAAAAAGAAAATAATTACAAGCTACTGAGGAAAAATAAACCTATCACGGTCCTTCCGAATCAAGACAACAAAGCCTGATGGATGTTCCATGTCTAAAAAAGTGTCCCAATAAAAATAACCTAACAAAGCAAGATGAGAGAAATAATCTACCACCTTATTACAATCTCTAGGAACAAAGTTAAAAGCAATGTTGTTAAAAACTTCAAGAAAGGAAAAGTCCGTCCTTTGAGCTTTATTATTCTTCTCTGATTTCATCTTTATCATGCTTTGGAGCTTATTCGTGATATTTACATTATCTCCTTCTATGATTATTCCTTTATTTGTAATCATCCATTCTTGAATAAAAATTTTGAATTGAACTATCGCCTTAAGTTCGAGAAAAGCAACATCCCAATGAATCAATTTTTTCCCATAAACACACATCATTCTTTCTTTATGATCTCTTAGGACTCTAGCTAATCCTTCTGAATTAGATTGTAAGACTGCTTCATCTACATTCAATTTAATCCAACCTTCAGGTGGGGGACACCAAGCTTTAGATAGCATTTGCTAATCGATGTTCTAGTTCTTTTCAATTGGAATTGAATGCATGCAACACAAGTTAAATAAAATTTATGCTTCTATGTAAGATGAAGACGGAACTATTTTTGCCATGCTTTTCCAAATTATGAATTTTCCAATTGTGGTAAAGAGTCGGGACATATATTTTAGTTAGACCACATTCTTCTTCTTGACTTCTTTAGTTCCTCTACACATTGAGACATGTTTCTTCAAGAATTTTGCAGCCTCGAGGACAGTCATTTATGCAATGTAATTTCCTACGGTTTAGCCACAAATTAGCCGGTAATGCATCATTCAATAGTATCCACCAAAACAATAATTCTCTTTGAGAGATTTGTAGTTTTTTTATCCATTTCATATCATTCACATTTCCTCCTTGTTCTTGAAAATTTGCTTCACAAGACAGTGAGGTAATTGATGTACCCGTATCATTACTTATTAATTCAATACTATCTTCCACTGCTTCATTATCAATAGGAATTTGTAGAATAAAATCTCCCAGTTCTTCAAAGAAATACCTTTTCACTATCTCATTGTCCTAAGATCCTTATATACTTATTAGGAAATAAATGTTTTTACCGTAAAGTCCAGTTGCATCACATGTAGATTTTGACAGAACTCTATCAAGTATTCATATATCTTTTAAAATGTTAATCTTTTTTCCTGATTGAATTTTCCATCTTGTAATTGGCCTTAGATAGATTGCTCCTTCCTTAAAAATGCACCAAGAAGGAGATGAATTTCTTTTTATTCCTTCTTTCCAAATGCCATTGCCATACTTCATTTTCAAAACTCTGTTCAATAATGAATTTTGATTTTGTAGGAAGTTCCAAGCTAATCTTGCTCTCAATGGACTTTATCTCTCTGCTGCTCCTTGAATTCCAAAGCCTCCTGAATTGGTAGCCAAGCATAATATAGACCATGCTATGTAGTGCAGTCCTTAGTTTTCCATTCTCATTATGCCACAAAAAGCTTCTGCATATTCTATCAATTGTCATGAAAATGCATTTTGGAATTAAAGAGTGTGTTATTAGGTATAATAGGATTGAAGAAAATACTATTTTAATCAACAACATTCTTCTTGCCAAAGAAATCCACCGAGCACCCCAGTAGTTCAATCTTTCCATTGATTTTTCTATGCAAGAGTTATAATCATTAGCTTTCATTCTCCTTAATGCCTATTTTATTCCTAAATAATTGAACTCTTTGACTTCCATCATTCCCATGAGTTTGTTTAATCTTTTCCTCCTTTTTCTTGAAACATTTTTACAGTAGAGTACCAATGATTTATATGAGTTTATTTTTTTTCATGACCATCCACAATAATCTTTAAATATTTTCTTCAAGTTAACAACATTCTTTCTATTAGCCTCAGCTATAACTAGAATGTCATCCGCAAAGAGTAAATGGGTAACTTTCTCAACATTTGTAGCTAATTTTATACCCAACTGATTAGACTTAGCTTTTAGAGCCTTAGACAATAATTGAGAGGACAAAATAAATAAACTTGGAGATAATGGGCATCCCTACCTAAATCCACACTATGTAGTTATCCAATTTGTTCCCCTCCTATTAATTTTGATCAAAAATTTGGGATAGCTACACATTGTATTATCAAATATGTTATCCTTTTTGTAAATCCCAAAATCTTCATAAGTTGATTTAATGTTTTCTAGCACATGCTATCGTATATTGGTTCCAAGTCCAGTTTTAAGAGCATGTGTCCCGATTTAGCTATCAAAAATCTCATCTTATTCACAATCTCTTGTGAAAGAAGGCAGTTATCATATATACTTCTTCCCGGTACTAAAGCTCCTTGATATTTAAAAATAATTTTAGGAGACACATTTTTAATTTTCTTAGAATCATACATGCTGCCATTTTGTAAGTGGTTTGACATAAACAAATTAGTCTTAATTTAGAACATTCCAAAGCATTAAGGACTCTAGGAATGAGTACCACCATGATTTCTTTCCAATAATCTAGCATTTCACTCAATATAAAGAATTGTTTTATTGCATTCCAAGTGTCTTCCTTACAATGCTCCAATATGATTTAAAAAGCAAGCATTTGCCCCATCTATGCCCGATGATTTGTTGTTACTCATTTTCATGATAGAAAAGGATTTTTAGAAGAGCACAAAAACCAACCAAATCCTAGGGTGGTGAAGTGAAATTGACCAAATTATGCCCATTGTCGCCTGAATTCCCAAGCCACTACATGGGAAGGTATTTCTCTACCAAATACCATGGCTACCAAATAATTTCCAAGTCTGTTAGCATCTATCATTTCAGTTGCCTCAATCAATTTCACAGCCTTTTCATCATTCATCAACACAACATCTCCTTCCTTAAAGTTTAACTTAATGTAAGGCTTCTTAGTCCATTCGTTAGAAATATTAAAATTTTTCCCATTGTTCACAGTCTTTTGCTTAGTCACCGGTAATGCATTATGGTCTTTAACTAAAACAGAATCAATAATCAAATTATCAGAATGCTTCTTGACATTATCAAAAATAATTTTGTTATCAGAACTTAGGGAATTCTCATTTATCAAACTGTCACCAGGGATTGCATTTGAATTTACAAATTTGTTAATAAAAATATTCATTCCAGATAATGAACCCTAAGGTTCAAAAGCCTTCGATGGAGAAACTATAGCCGGTTTTAGAGAATGATGAGTTTTATATTCATATTCCATAAAAATATCCTTCTTCTTACCCTCAACATGAGTGATCTTATAAGAACCATAACTAGAATTTTCATTAAACACAAACTCACCTTTTAAACTTCTCTTGATAGCTTTCTTTGCATCACGAACAAAGCAGACATTCAAACAATCAGGATTGCCTTTGTTCTGAACAACAAATCCACTATTAGGGTTAGGATTGATAGAAGAATCCAATGATGGCCAACGACCATCCGTCGCCATGATCGAAGAACTTGCAGAAAAATGGAAAAAAAATTGGGAATGATGAATTTGAAAATGGAATTTTCTCTCACTAACAGGAGCTCTTTCACTAAACATGTTAATTTTTAGTTGCATTGTTTACATTCCACACTTGCTACATTGGGTAGAGCCTTGCTACATGAATGTAACTAAATATTACTTCGGTATCACAACTGACCCATCTCTAATATTTCTTGCAAGATATCTTTTGAAAGTTATCCAATCTTCAAATTTATGAATGAGCATTCTATGGTATCAGTAATAATTAGACTATCTTGATTTAGTGCTTCATTTGATCTCCAAAATTCCAGGAACTTAAACTTTTACCTATTTAAAAGATTTTTAAAAAACCTTTTGAAAGCCACTCTTTTGAATGAATTATTTTTATTCTTAAATGCCTCAAACTACTCTGTTCACTTTTCGTAGGTAAGACTAGATTACGGCCTAAACTATTTCACATTCTATGATCTATTATATTGGAGATACAGAGGAGGTTGATTCTGATTCTCTATTTTAATCTATATTGATTATTTCCCCATATTAACCAAAGGCATTGATCTAAATTTCTTTTCAAGAATTGCCTAAGGATTTAATTTCCTTATTTATAAAGAAGACTAATCTTTTGGGAATGATTGATGAGAAGCTTCCTCTAAATTCTTCTCCATCCCATTAATATGCTCATCTTTTGGGCTTGATTGATGTAAAAGTTATTAAGTTAAATCCATCTATATAATCTTCATCATCCTCATTAGTAACTCTTGCTTCGCCTTTACACTTTTCTTTCTTTCTTTGTAGAGATGAAGGAATATCAACCATAATGACGCTACGAGACATCTATTAATTCATTTTTGCATCTTCTACAATATCTTATTTTGTTGATCTAATAGATGGTTTCTTTCAGATGATCAACAATCTCTCCAATTGATTTTCCTTCCACATAATGCAGATCTACTATTGTATACTATAGAATAGATGATGATTCAACTATAAATTTCCTTTTCCCTGATATTTTTATGAAAAATTAAGGTAGTTTGAGTAATAACAATTTAGGATGTCAAATACTCTCCCCATCAGATAGCAAGGTTGGTGATTTATGAAGTTCAGCCTCCTCCTATCAAAGTGATAACATTTTTCACTACTTTGTAAATGATGTTAATCAACCCTTGATAGATGTTGACTTGAAGAAAAATCATAAGTTTTCACTTAAAGTTCTCTACATTGGGAGATACATGATTATACCCTCAATTAGATAAAACCCCATATCCTAAAGATTTGATAGGATTTTTTAAGCCCTACTCAAGGGATGATGGTCCTTGATGATTATGCTATGAAAACTTCTATGATTCTAGATGATTGGCTATAATAAAAGTCTATCAAATCAAACATGATTCTTGAAGTTATACTCTTCTCTTAGTAGGCAGGGAAACCTCTAATCCTCTACTTGAGTGTCGTGGTAATCCAACAAAAATAGCATTCTAAACACTTATATGAAATTCACCCTATGACTATCCATAATTAGTGGTTTGATCGTAAATTATTCCATTTAATAGAGATTTAAATTTCCTCTTTTTTTAGTTAGAGAAGGTAGGACATGATTTCTATAGAAAGGAGAAAAAGGAGAATTCTTTATCCTAATTGGTCATTCCTTTCCAGCAGTAGCTGACAATGGATAGATGAAAATTTTTCTTAATATTATATGATTTACCACTACTTTAGGGACTTCAAATTCTACCATCGTTATTTCCTGAAGAGCAGCTTTAGTCAGAGCAAAATCCTTCAATTTTTTGTCTTTCGCAGCCCTGCACCTCAAATAATTATTCATTTTACAATGTTGAAACTTATTCATCTCCTTCACTCTAGAAGATTAGCCAATATGTATGTTACTAAATTTAGGGATTATAGAATTGATAATAGACTTCCCTTTATTTATTAAAATTGATTGATAGAAAGTCAAACAATAAAAATCAGAAGGTTTAATATCTTCAGGAGAAGCTACAGGCCACCCTCGATGTTAACATGTAGGGGAATTGACTTAATCAAATAATTGGAAATTGGTACTACAATAATCTAGGATCCCTAGCTTAATATTCTAATGATAAAAACATAATAGATTTAATTTTGATTTCTCTGTGCATAAGTATTGCATATTATTTTTCAATGTATACTAATATTTTAGGTTCACCATACACCAATCAAGATTGATCAAGGCTCAAGTTTGGTTAGAATAGGATATTTTTCAAAAAATACTATATTTTTAATTTCTTTAATTTTATATTTCTTGATTCTTGACATGTAAGAGTGAATGCTAAATTGGGTACCGTGCACACACACAAGAGAGTGAGAAAAATGAGTTGAATTTTTTTAATGAATCATACCAAATGATTCAGATCGTACTATACAGTCAACTATATGATGAATAAATTTTAACATCTAATTTAATAATTAATGCTTATAAACTAAACATATTATACAATGAATATTATATTATACGATTGAATTTTTTCATGAGACCTTATCGGCCATATTATTAAAGGAAGTATTTTGAAAATCAATTTTTGAACTAATCATATTGTATGATATTTAAATCTTACTTAAATTAATCTATGTAATTTGTCAATCAAATGAAGATTTAATAAATATGATAAATTGTACTATACTTTATAAATCATATAGTACAACTAACAAATAAGATATTTGATCATCCTTGATATAAAATAAGATGAAACCTTAATGTTTTAAACAAATAGCATAGTACAATGTTGATCATATTGGATGAATGCTTAATATTTGAACTAAATGTATAGCATGTCGTAAATCATATAAGATGATTTCTAGTTATTCAGGTGATCGTCTTGTATAAACAGGTAGAAATTAGACTAATATACAATATAGCATTCTGATTGTACTATATGATAAGTATGTAGAAATTGAATAGTTCATCTGAATGATTATTTTATCATGCCAAATAAACCCTTAATTTTAACTAATTGTGTTATAAAATACTAGATCATACTGTATGAACAAAGATGGCTGAATTAAAAAATTAGGTGCTTTTTAAGCCTTGTACTTAAACAGTTTAAAATTATCTTAAAAGAATCCTTGATTTTTGTTGGAATACTGAGAGAGAATTATGGTGAGAACTCCTAGGTTTAGAGAGGAAGAAGGTGAGGTTGTACCTGAGGGAGTAGTGTTAGGAGCTTTTACAAGGTTACTCTAGGTAAGCTTACACCTTGCTTCATCTTGTGGCCTTGCTAAGTTCTTGGAGATGCTCCTACAAGAGAAGCTTCTTAGTCAAGGTCATGGGTTCTTTACTTTCACGAGGAGGGTCAAAAGTGATTTAAAGACCTTCACCAAGAGGTTAAAAAAAGATTGAAGGTACCTTGCCATCACTAGGAGGGTGAGAAAGATTTCAAAGGTTCTCCATTGCAAGAAGTTTAATTAAAGTGCTTTATAAAAGCTTCTTCGTGTTATTATGGAGGTGAAAGAGAGTCTCTATAGTGTTAGTGTAATATCTTCACTATGGATCTCTAGGAAGTGGACATATATCAAGGGTTACCGGACCACTAAAAAATTTTGGTGTGTTATTTCTAATTTTTTTTGCTCCTTTATTTTCAAGGTTTTTAATTTCTAGCACAAATGTAAATTTCATTACAAATTGTAGTTGAATTACTAATCTTGATTAGTTAAATTTAATTTCTGTTAGAAAAAATTATTATATCTATATATATATCTTGATTTATTTATGTTATTAAACTTTCAAAAAGAAAATCAAGTTTTTAATTTGATTACACTTTTGTCAATCACTTAACTAAATTTTTTTTAATAAATTCTGATATTTTTTAGTATGGAAAAAATAAATTTTTTAATTTTTTTTTTAAACAACAAATTCTCCCCCTCCCATCCCCTCCCTTCTTAGGGCACTCAGAATAGTTCAACAAGGTCTTATAATCTTCCCTGAACTTTAAAGGGGTATCAAAGTGAGCCTTGTAAATTAAAATTTTATAATACTTGGATAAATATCTTTTGGCATATTTTGGTAATACAAATACAATAGATGGTTATTTTATAACATGTCTACCTCTTTTTTTGAAAATATTCTATTTAATTTTTGGAAAATTACATATCTAAATTTATGTAATCTATTGATTTTACAATTTGGCACATCATTCTTACTAGTTATTGACTTCCATCACATAGAGTTAATGGAGTAAAAATTGATGTCTTATTTATTGAGTTGAGTAATGAAGGTAGAGAGCAAGTTCAATTAAATACAAAATGCTTGAATTTTTTTATGTGCGTTAAAATATAAGGATTATGTGAGAGTGCCTTCAAGTACAACGGGAAAGAATCTATGCATCTAATAAGATGGTGCTAGTAAAGTAAAAAAATCTTTATTGAATATTTTATTACATGACTATGACCAATATAATGATAGCTTATGATGCTAAGGTTTTTATAAGTTTTTAATCTTAAGATCCAAATATATATTCAATTGATAACTTGCTTGGCTCAGTCATTACCTATGAGCTTGGCATGAGCTAGAGAATATTTTATGCAGGAGATAGAGAAAAGGAGAAAACTATTGCTTCGAAAGTCAATGACCAAGATAATGACAGCTTAATAAATGAGAAGGATGATGAGATTATAGTGATGACTTGGAAATTCAATAACTTTATAAAAAGAAAGAAGAAGCATCATCAACACTGGATCAAAGGTAAAAGTAGTAAAAAAATTTAAATCATCATCTGATAAAATTTATTTCGAATGTAGAAAACCAGGCCACTTGCGAACTTGCTACCCCAATTTCAAAACTTAGCCGGTCAAGAAGAAGGAGGAAGGGAAGGAAAAGTTTAAAAATTGGAAGCAATGGGTATATAAAGCTTTTTTGGCTAACACTACCTCTGAATCATTTGAATAAGAAGTAGAGAAGGTAACTAATCTATGTCTAATGTCTAATGATATTCTTAATCAGTGAGATCAAGATGTATGTTAGCTATCCTATGATGAAAATTTTATTAAATATAAAAAAAATTAATGATTCATATAGGAAACTCAAGAAGATGTATTCTATCTTAAATACCAATTTTTCTACTTTACAAAAAGAGCATAATAGCCTGAGAGTTAAACATTCAGCTCAAGATAGAAATCACATGTATTTACTCAATGAGTTTAATGAATTAAATAAGAAGCATGTTGACCTAGCTAATGCACATAAATTCTTAAAATCAAAGCATCTTGAATATGAAGATTCATATAAATAGTTCAAAGTACTTGCAACTAAATAAGAATATATTTAGCAAGCATTAATATTTGAAGTTACAATCTTTGAAATTATAAATGAGTTCCTAAAAGTAAAATTACATGCACTTAAACACTATAAACTACCCCCTACAATAATATAATAGTATAACCCCATATCACTGCATTTATCACAAACCTATAGGAATCAACCCCCAACATAAACTAGTAAATCTATTCTCCAGGGTTAGGTATCATTCGTGTTGCATTTTAGGTCATAATGTCCATACTTGCACAATACACAGTAGGACACATTTAGTGTGGAGGCCTAAATCATGTGTACCATAACATTGCATGCACCCAAACACACTTATGTTCCCAAATCTAACAATTAATTGACTTTGTAGGAGTGCTGTTACATAATGCCTCGTGAGAGAAAGTGGTACATAGATAACAAATACTCAAGGCACATGAGTGGAGATAAGAAGTAGTTTGTATTGCTAGAGGACAACTTAGGAGGAAAGTTAATACTAAGAGGTAACACCACCAGGAAAGTGGTGGGCTCAAGAATAATTGAAATCTCAAAGAATTATATCATTGAGAATGTTTTACTTATGGATGGTTGAAAACATAATCTACTTAGCATTAGTTAGTTATGTGAAAATATTGGACATTAAATTTTTATCCATAAAGTGGATGATTAGTTTGAATGACAAATTTGTTCTAGAAGGAAGAGGAGTTAACAATGTGAATATGCTTGATTTGAATTACATTAAATACTCTAATTCTTTCTATTTTAAAATAACTATTCATGAATCCTGGCTATGGCATAAGTAACTATGTCATGTAGTCATTAAAACCCTTAAGAAGATTACCTAAAAAGACTTAATTAGAGGTACACCCAAGTTATATTTAATTAAGTATCACTTTTACTATGCTTTCTTACTATGAAAGCAAACTAAGTTTTTAATTCATTTATTTGAGGACATTACCTATAGGCCACTAGAAACTCTTTATATTAATATGTTTGGACTCGTTAGTAGTGCCAACCTAAAAGAGAAATAATTATGATTTAAGATTATTGATAATGTTATGGATCTATGGTTTATGATTTTGATGATAGCAAACATTCCTTATTTGTCTACGATTGCCTTATGTGCTAACGTTTCAGGTTCCCACGATCAGACTGCAATCTGGAACCAGCTCAAGATTGGGTAGACTAGGTCTGTGTCAGTTTGTAATCCTTTTTCTTTCTTGAGTATGTTGTATTTGGTGTGGGACCAGTTGGATTGTAATTTAGAAGATCTCCTGTTGTTCCCTATAAGATTTCTTTTTTTTTTTTGGTAATATCGGCCGAGACGATATTTAAATCGTTTTGGACGATATGTCTAAAATCAAAAACCCTCATTAGGGCATCCTCATGAAGGCAGCCGTCAACAGATCGGCTTGGACGATATTTGTATCGGCCAGGACTATAATCTCAATTCAGAAAGAATCAGCCGCCATAATCAGTTTAGGAATTCTTTGTTTTAGGAAATCGGCCAGGATGATATTATTGTCGTCCAGGATGATCTAACTCAATCATGCCTAAATTGATCTGGTATGTTTGAAAAGCATTAATGGTTGATTGATACGATCACATCGTCCGGGACGATCACATGATCGGCCAGGACAATGACCTGGACAATCTACATCAGACAGCTTGTATTCAGGGCGATGATCAGGACGATTGAAATCAGTTTTAAACTAATCGTCCTGGACAATCGTGATATCGGCCAGGACGATGTAACCAATTTTCTTCTGATCGTCCCAAATCGTCCCAGGTCGTTGAGCTGAATTTGAACTAATCGGCCAGGATGATATGCCTATCGTCCTGGACGATATTATCGGCAACTTGCATTAATGAGCTCATTTTTGAGAGCTTTTATTTAAGCTTTGGCATGGCACTTTGTAAGTGTCTTTGGCAGCCATTATAGCTTCGTTCTTATGGGGGAAACTTGAAGAGAGAGCTTTAAAGGGAGAGAGGAAAGGGTGGAGTTTGAGAGAGGGAGAAGATCCTGTGAGGGGGGACTCAAGAGAGTGTGGAGGTGGTTTTACACGGTTGCTCCGACGAACTCGCACCTTAGTACCATCGGATTCAAGGCTTGTCTCGAGGTAAGTTCACCAAAGAAGAAGTCTCTTTGGTGTCAAAGGACCCGGCAACTCCACCGCACCGTGAGAGGTGGAAGTGATTCTGTAAGGGCTTCTCCGCCTAGCTTTGGGGGCTAAAGGAGAGACACTTGTGTTAGTGCAATACTTGGAGGGTGCCTCCAATGAGTGGACGTAGGTCAAGGTTTGACCGAACCACTATAAATTCGGCGTGTTCTTTCTTTATTACTTCCGCATTTTAATTTCCGCACTTTGTTTTTCATTGTGGTGAATCTAGATTTCGTTGCTACCGATTCACTTCTCTTTTAATTAGCTTTGGAACTAAGTTCATAGGGCTTAACATCCCATCGAACTTTCAAGTGGTATCAGAGCGGTTTTCATAAAATAAGTTTTTAGAAACTTTTGAATTTCGATCCATGGCTAATATTTCTAATCGTATTGTTGCGGAAGGATATTCAATCACTAGACCACCATTGTTTGAAAATATTACATTTGATTTTTGGAAAATTCGTATGTCTACTTTTTTGCAATCAATTGATTTTCGCATGTGGCATATGATTTTAACTGGTTATTCATCACCATCACGTATTGTTAATGGAATTAAAACTGATATTCCTTTTAATCAATGGAATAGGGATGAACGAATGGATGCTCAATTAAATGCAAAATCTTTAAATTATTTTTTCTGTGCTTTAAATTCTGATGATTTTTTGTTAATTTCCACGTGTACTACTGGTAAGGAAGTTTGGGATGAATTGCACACCATATACGAAGGCTCTAATGAAATCAAGCAATCAAAGTTGAGTATTTTAATGCATAATTTTGAAATATTTTCTATGAAACCTTTTGAAACGATTTTAGACATGTATACAAGGTTTATTCAAATTACTACATCATTGCATGCCTTAGGAAAAGATTTTTCAAATTTTGAAAAAGTTAACAAAATTCTTCATTGTCTACTTGAAAAATTTGATGCTAAAGTTGTTGCTATTTGTGAATCAAAAGATTTGAATGATTATTCTATTGATAATTTGATTGGCTCACTCATTGCCTACGAGCAAAGGTTGGGTTAAAGACTTTTGGATGCAGGTGAAACGATCGTTCTAAAAGCTGAAGATACGAAAAGAGGAAGCTTAGTTGGTGACGATAGCAATGAATTGTCAAGCAAATCACAAAACTCACCAATGCATAAGCAAAAGATGAAGAAAGGTAAAAGTGGTAAGGATGTCCATATTTCCTCTAACATTGTTTGCTTTCGATGTAGGAAACCTGGACATATGAAAAATGAGTGCCCTAATTTAAGAATTCTCCCTGCAAAAGAAAAGGGTAAGGCGAAGTTAAATTTAAATTGGGAAAAGAATGAAAAGCAAAAAATCTCATGGGCGGATCGGTTTCTGAAGCATCAGACCAAGAAAGAGATAATGGATAAAAGCCTTATTTGAGTTTTTCTTTTTTTTTTTATTTTGTTTTTATTTTTTTTATTTTTATTATTTATTAGATTTTTTAATTTTACTTGTTTTGTTTCATTTTTTTTCTGATCAACACACACATTCACTTTTCTAGAAATGAAAAATTTACTTCCTAATTTTTCTTGAAATCTTTAGTAAGTTGTGATTGACTTCTCTAAAAACAATCAAAGGAAGGAAACTCATGTTTTTGACTTTCAATCTCTGTTTCCTAAAAGTGGTTTTTCTACTTTTGATTTATAATCTTTTTCATCTTTTAAATTGGTTTTTGAAACTAAATTTTTTATCTCCCTATATTTTATTTATCGCATAGGAATCTTTTGCAAGTTGTTGAATCTAATTCAAAATTTTTCTTAATCAAGAAATTCGCTTTATCAATAGTATGAGTTTTCTTTGGTATTTAAGATTTCAGAAAGGTATCATAATCAAAAAAATCGGCCAATGATGCAAAAAATAAAAGATGCGCAAAGCGCCAAATTGAAAAATATAGAATACACAAAGTGTATCAAAAGATGCGCAGTGCGCCAACCAATTGTCAAGAGGCATAAAATGAGCTCACTAAATTTTAATGCTTACCATTCTTATACTTCTTAAAGCTTAAGAAAACCCTTGATTTATCGATGCTTGAGTTTGAAAATCTTGATTCATGATTCAACAAATTGTGCATTAATCTTCTATTAGATATATTTTATGAAAGGAGTTTTGAAAAATTATTGTTTCTTTCTCTAATTTATTCCTTGATTTAGATATTTAATTAAAAAGTTTTTGTGCCTTTTTAAAGAACTTGAGTTTGGATTATCAATTATTGATTTTCTAACCTTTTTATGGACTATGCGTTGTCAATCCAATTCTACTAAACTTTTGATTAAAACTCAGAGGTAACTTTCTCACTTTAAGAACATTTGTTTTTTCACTTGACCAGGAAATGTTTTTTGTTCGTTTTGTTTTTTTTGTTTAGGCCTCCTCTATTTTTGATAATGTCAAAGGGGGAGAACGTTGTATCTTTTTTCTTTTCAAAAATTTTAAAACAACAAAAATATTTTCATCTCCCCTATTTTTAAAATGTTATTCTAGTGAGGGGGAGATTAGGAGAAATTGCTTTCTTTTGAAAATTCAAATTGAATTGTTTGCCATCATAAAAAAGGGCGAGATTGTTATGGATCTATGGTTTATGATTTTGATGATAGCAAACATTCCTTATTTGTCTACGATTGCCTTATGTGCTAACGTTTCAGGTTCCCACGATCAGACTACAATCTGGAACCAGCTCAAGATTGGGTAGACTAAGTTTGTGTCAGTTTGTAATCCTTTTTCTTTCTTGAGTCTGTTGTATTTGGTGTGGGACCAGTTGGATTGTAATTTAGAAGATCTCCTGTTGTTCCCTATAAGATTTCTTTTTTTTGGTAATATCGGCCTGGATGATATTTATATCATCCTGGACGATATGTCCAAAATCAGAAACCCTCATTAGGGCATCCTCATTAAGGCAGCCGTCAACAGATCGGCCTGGACGATATTTGTATCGACCAGGAAGATAATCTCAATTCAGAAAGAATCAGCCGCCATAATCAGTTTAGGAATTATTTGTTTTAGGAAATCAACCAGGAAGATATTATGGTCGTCCAGGACGATCTAACTCAATCATGCCTAAATTGATCTGGTATCTTTGGAAAGCATTAATGGTTAATTAATACGATCACATTGTCCGGGAAGCTCACATGATCAGCCAGGACGATGACCTGGACGATCTACATCGGATAGCTTGTTTTCAGGGAGATGATCAGGATGATTGAAATCGGTTTTAAACTAATCATCCTGGACGATCGTGATATCGACCAGGACGATGTAACCAATTTTCTTCTGATCGTCCCAAATCGTCCCAGGTCGTTGAGCTGAATTTGAACTAATCGGCCAGGACGATATGCCTATTTAAGCTTTGGCATGGCACTTTGTAAGTGTCTTTGGCAGCCATTGTAGCTTCATTCTTGTGGGGGAAACTTGAAGAGAGAGCTTGAAAGGGAGAGAGGAAAGGGTGGAGTTTGAGAGAGGGAGAAGATCCTGTGAGGGGGGACTCAAGGGAATGTGGAGGGTGTTCCACACGGTTGCTCCGGCGAACTCGCACCATAGTACCATCGAATTCAAGGCTTGTCTCGAGGTAAGTTCACCAAAGAAGAAGTCTCTTTGGTGTCAAAGGACCCGGCAACTCCGTCGCACCGGGAGAGGTGGAAGTGATTTTGTAAGGGCTTCTCCGCCTAGCTGTGGGGGCTAAAGGAGAGACACTTGTGTTAGTGCAATACTTGGAGGGTGCCTCCAAGGAGTGGACGTAGGTCAAGGTTTGACCGAACCACTATAAATCCGGTGTGTTCTTTCTTTATTACTTCCGCATTTTCATTTCCGCACTTTGTTTTTCATTGTGGTGAATCTAGATTTTGTTGCTACCGATTCACTTCTCTTTTAATTAGCTTTGGGACTAAATTCATAGGGCTTAACATCCCATCGAACTTTCAGATAATTACTCTAGATTCTCTTTGGTTAGATTCTTAGCACATAAGAAAGAATCTTTAGAAGAATTTAGAACCTTCTCCTAATGGATAATAAGGAAATTAGGATGTGAGATCTTGATAATTCTTGCTGATCATGGTGGAGAGTTTGAAAATGGTAAGATTGAATCATTTTGTTTGGAGGTGGAGATAAAACATAATATTTTTACCCTAGGACCCTCAACAAAATAGAATAACTAAAAGGAAGAACATGACTTTAGTAGAAGTTGCTAGTGTAATGTTAGTTAAATCTTTTCATCCTAAATACTTTATGGTAGAAGCAGTAAATACTTCTTGTTATGAGATGAATATGGTCAATATTAAACCAAGTAAAATAATATACCCTATAAGATCCTTAAGGGTAGGATACCCAACATTTCTCACTTACATGAATTTGGTTGTAGATGCTTTGTCCTTATTAATGGAAAATCATTTCTAGAAAAATATGATCCCAAATCAAGTGTAGGTAAAGCATATAAGACCTTTAATAAGAGGTCCTTAGTAGTAGAATAGTCTACCCATATCATATTTAATAAATCAAGTAAATATTCTAAGCTTAGGTTTGAAGAAGAAGTTGTAGTATAGGTCACCCAAAGGGTATAATCCATACACCTAAGAAATAGCGTATGACCTCAGATGCCTTTACCTAGAGATTAGAGATACTTATCTAGTCACCCTAAAGAACTCATCCTCAGAGATCCATCTGTAGATGATAGAACTAGGATGAGACTTAGAAAGGATGTTAGTCATTATATATTCATCTTTTTGGTAGAACTCATAAAGATAAATCAAGCCCTAGTTGATGAGTTTTAGATCCTAGCTACGTAGAAGAAATAAATCAATTTATTTTGAATGATGTGTTAGAACTAGTTAACAAACCTAAGAAAGAGAGTGTTATTGGAACTAAGTGGGTTTTTAAGAATAAAAAAAATTAGTCTAGTATAGTGATTAGGAATAAGGCTAGATTAATTGGTAAGTGGTACAATCAAATTAAACAAATTCATTTTGAGGAGGCCATTACCCTAATAGCTAGTATAGAAGCCATTAGAGTTCTATAAGTTTTTGCTTACTTTTGAGGGTTCCTCTTATATCATATGAATGTTGAGAGTTTCTTTCTAAATGGGGTGATTGAAGAAGATGTGTATATTGTGCAATCCCATGTTTTGAGATATCTCAATTTCCAAATCATGTATTAAAATTAAATAAGGCATTAAATGGATTGAAGCAAGCACCTAGAGCTTAATATGAGTGGCTGAGTATATACCTCCTAATTAAAACCTTTATTAAGCGTAGTGTAAATACCATCCAATTACTTAAGAAAGTAGGAGAAGATCTACTCATTATTTAAATTTATGTGGATGATATACTTTTTGGATCCACAAATAAGAATTTTTGTGATGAAGTTTCAAAAATAATAAGTGAGGAGGTTGAGATGAGTTTGATGGGAGAGCTTACCTATTTCCTTAAATTTAGTGTGAAGTAAAAGGTTGATGGAGCCTCTCTTATCTAATCAAAATATTTGAAATTTATCCTTAAGAAATATAAGTTGGATAATGATAATGAAATTAATACTCCCATGAGCTTTAACATTCAATTAGATTATAATCCCAATGGAAAATCCATTAATCAGACGAAATATAGAGTAGTAATTGGATCTCTTCTTTATTTGACTGACATTGGACCTGATATAATGTTTAGTGTGTGTCTCTATGGCATTTTTTAGGTTGATCTTGAAGAATCGCATATGATTGCTCTTAAGACAATTCTTAGATACCTATTAGGTATCCAAAACCTAAGTATTTTTTATCCTAGAAATAGTACATCCTTTGAAATCATATGATACTCAGACTCTCACTTTGCCAGATGTATGATAGGTAAAAATAGCACCTTCAAAACTTGTCAATTAATAGTCCAATCATTAGTTTCTTGGCCTAGTAGAAAGAAAAATACAATAGTCCTATCCACTATTGAGGAGATGCATTATTATTGGAAGTTGTATTTCTCAAAGCTTATGGATAAAGAAACATATTTTAGATATTGGACTACCAGCATGGATCATTCTTATTATGTATGATAATACTAGTGCTATCCACATTTTATAAAATCCAATCCAAACTCGCACACTAAGCATATAAATAATAGGCATCATTTCATTAAAGATTTTGTAAGAAAGGGAGATATAGAACTACATTATATATCTAGTGAGGATCAATTAGCATACATCATTAAAAAATCACTTATGATACATTTAGAACATTGACGACTAGACTAGGTGCCATAGACATTCAAACTTAATTTAGTAAGAATTTAATTTTTTCTATCATTTGAAATCAACCACTTTTATGTGTGTTCAAATGTATGTTATATTTTGAAATTTTGTGACTATTTATTTGGTGTTTTCTTTATTTAATTTTCATTTAATTTGTTGTTTTACATTTGGTAGAAGTTCCCTTATCCTGACACACCTTTTATTTTAAGTTATGAAAAAAATTTAAAAATTAAAATTTGTTCACATCATACTAGCTATATTATTCCTTTTGTATTGTATGATATATATATATATATATATATCTTCAGAAATCTCTGCCTTCAATGAAATAAACAGTCTTGATGTAAATAATTATTGGTAGTCAAACCATATGAACACCTTTTCATACTATATGATATATGTGTCAAAAGCTATTGGGCAAATTCAAATCAGTCGGTATGGTATTAATTGACCTATTGTATTGTACAAAAACATATTAATACCATACGGTTCATTTGGTTAAGAGTATCAAAGATGACTCCGTTAGAAAATGCTTTTTTATTAAAATCATCCAGTACAATCCTAATCATACCATACAATTTGACTTTTATTTTTTTAAGTCATCTAGATGATTTAAATTTTACTTATTGTACTATAGGATAACTACTCATATTATATGATAGAATGAAAAATCAAAAAATTAAAGTGATTTTTAAAGTTAAACTCAACCCATAATTCAAATATCTTCTTTCTTCTTAACTCAAACATTCATATGCTCAAATGGTCGGAGGTAGCAAGCATGCCCATATGACCCAAGGAAGTTCTTCCTCTAGTCACCTTGTCAATAAATTATTTAAGTTCACAAAAGATGAAGTAGCATATTATCAGTATAAAGACCCTCATATCGCCCCAACTAAACTACTGAACCAACAAGCTCTAAACTATCAAGTGCTCAATCTTTTTCTATCCACTACTCTGTAATTCTAACTTGGCATTACTTTTCCTTTAATTCTGGACATCTTTATAATTTATTTGACAACTTAAGGATTTGTGTCGTGGTTCCCATCATGCAATTCTATGTCATAGGCAACCCATAGAAATAACTAAGGAAGGCTTAGGCAAACAACTCAACCTATCCATAGAAAGACATCAACCCCAACCAATGGCTTCTAGGGGAGTGCAATCAATTTAATGATTAAAAATATTTCTCTATTATCAAACTTATCACTTAGTCATGGAGAGATTAGGAGAAAATAATTAACTTATATTTTCAACAATAAATGTTTGTCATCATAAAAAAGTACAGATTTTTGAAATCTTGTTTATCTAGATTAATATTTTGATGGTAACATATATTATTGATTTAACTTTTATTTCTCTTAACATATGTATAGGATATTTTTTCCTGTATGAGATAACATTTCGTGTATATAATAAATTGGTCAACATTGACAAAGGCTAAAGTTTGGGTAGAATAGGTTGTTTTTTTAAAAGAGCTTATATATTAAATTTCTTTCTTATTTGCGACTAAGCACACACACAAAGGGGAGTGAGAAAAGTGAGTTGAATTTTTTTTCGCTAATCACAAACGAAAATTCAAATCAAACTGTATAATCGGCTATACAAAAAATAAGTTTTGATGGTTATTTCTGTCATTAATGTTTATGAACTAATCATACTATACAATATTGATCATATTATATAAGTTATTTTCATCGAGAAACCCTAGCTGATAGTTGATTTAATTAAGTTATTCAAAACTCTTTTTTCAAACTAATCATAATGTACAATCCAAATTATAGAGTAAAATATTTGAAATATTACTTAAATTAATCACCATGATTAGATAATAAAATCATGAATTAAAAAATAAGAACAATCATATTGTATGATTATATTGTACAAATAATAAAGTTTAAACTCTTCATCCTAGATATCCTACTTGATGAAACCATAAATTTTTAAGCCAAGTATATAGTATGATATTGATCATACTGGATGAACCCTCAACATTTGAACTAAATGCACACTACGATGTTAATCATATTAGATGATTGATAGAGAAAATTTCCAATCATCCCTACGTTCGTCTTGTATGAATATAAAGAAATTTAACTAATCATGTTGTATGAACATTCAATCGTATTGTATGACCAATTGGTAGAAATTGAATAGTTCATCTAAAGGACTATTCCAACATACTAGACAAACCCCTATTTTTAACTAATCAAATAAGACAAACAAGATCATATTATATGAACAATAATAGATTAATTAAGAACAAAGGGTTTTTTTAAGCCTTGTATTTTAGAAATTCAAACATGTCTTAAAAAATACTTGGCTCTTAAAGGAACTCTGATTGAGAATTCTTGAGAGAGCTATGGAGCTTGGAGAGGAAGAATATGAGGTTATCAAAGAGGGAGAAGGAATGTGAGGGGTCTTCACATGGTTGCTCCAGACAAGCTTATGTTGCAAATCTAAGTTAATGGATTAGACTTTTGATGATAGCAAACATTCATAATTATCTGCGACTGCCTTGCCTACAAACATTTCTGGTCCATAAGATCAAATGCAACTCAAGCAAGCTTAAGATTGGGTAGATTTAGTTTGAGTCATTTTGTAATTTTTCCTTTCTTGAGTCCATTGTAAAAGTGGTTTATGATGCTAGGTAACCTTGCACACACACACTTAAGGGTTTTTCTGTTGTTTTCTATTTTGAGTATGTCATCCTAGATGATGTTCATATCGGCCAAGATGATCCGACCAAAAATAGAAACCCTAATTAGGGCATCCTAGTTAAGGTAGCCATCATTCAGAATATCATACTGCATGATTCTTGTATCAGCCAGGATGATAAGCTCAAATAAAAAAGAATCAGCCACTAGATCTATTTAGGTAAGATTTATTTTTGTACATCAGCCAAGCCGATCCATTACATCAGCCTGGACGATTTATCACAATTATGTCTAAATTAAACTAGTAGTTATGAAAAATAATTAAGGCTTGATTGATACGATCACATTATCCTGGACGTTCGTAGGATCGTCCAAGATGATAAGTTCAAAAATCATTGGTTGCTCTTGGACAAACAAATATCATCCATTTCTTTTCCTAGCGATGTTCTGGATGATTTTCCTCCATTTTGAACTAATTATCTAGGACGATTGTGAGATTAGCCCAGACAAAGAAGCTAATTTTGGATTGTCTAGTCCTCCTTTCCGAGCGATTATTTGGCGAATAATTTGTGATTTGAACTAATCTATAGGATGATATTTTATTGTCCTAGATGGTGTGAACAAAATTTCTTCTGATCGTCCCAAGTCATCCATGATGATTGAGCTTAATTTTTTCTGATCATATAGGATGACAGAATTATCGTCATGGACGATAATGTTAGTTCTTGAAATTCTATTTAAAGTACCCAAATTTTCTCATGCCTAAGACCTTAAGTGCTACTGTTTTGACCTGAGAGAGCCTAGGGTTCACAAAAGTTACTCCAAGAAAGGTTCCAAGTCATCTTCTCCATTCTTAATCCTTCATCCTTGGGAGGTTCATGGGAGGTCTACTTCAATAAATGGTCCAGGTTCTCTGCCCGCTTCAAGAGGAAGCAAAAGGAGTCGGTTCTCTGCCAGCTTCGGGAGGAAGCAAAAGGAGTCAGTTCTTTGTCACACCAAGGTTGGTGAAAAAGACTACGTTGTAAAGGCTTGTCCAACCTAGCTGTGGGAACTAAAGGATAGACACTTAGTTAGTGCAATACTCAGAGGGTGCCTCCGAGGAGTGGACATAGGTCAAGGTTTAACCGAACCACTATAAATTCAGTGAGATCTTTCTTTATTTTATTTTTCCATTTAATTTTTGCATCCATTACACTTTATGGTGAATTGATTTGGTTTTAGTTTTGTGCTTTGCTTAAGAAAATTTTAAAATAACAATTCACCCCCCCCCCCCCCTCTTGGTTAGCCTTGGGCTAGTTCTTAAGGGCTTAACATCCCAAATAAACTTTCAGGTGGCATCAGAGTGGGATTCGTAAAAAACTAAGTTTGAAAACTTTTTGAATTGTTGATCCATGGCTAATTATAGTAATTGTAATACTACGGAAGGGTATTGTATTACCCGACCACCTTTATTTGATAAGATTCCTTTTGATTTTTGGAAAAATTGCATGTTTAAATTTTTACAATAAATTATTTATCGCATGTGGATGCTTGTTAAGGATGGCTATACACCTCAAACTTGAAAATTGAATGGGGTTACTATTCCACTTCCTCTTACTGAATGGACTCTAGATGATAGGGATCTTGTGCAACTTAATGCAAAATGTTTGAACTGCTTTTTCTATGCTTTAAAATATGAAGATTACATGCATGTTTTAACATGCACAATTGGTAAAGAGATTTGGGATAAATTGTGTGTCACTTATGAAGGAACCAAAGAAGTTAAGCAATCTCATTTGAATGTCTTATTGCATGATTACAAACTTTTTTGTATGAAACCTAATGAAATGATTTTTGAAATGTATATAAGGTTTACTTAGATTGTTTCTTCATTGCATGCATTAGGAAGAGAACTTACTAACTATTAAAAAGTGAACAAAATTTTAAGATGTTAGTCTTCCTCTTTTAATGATAAAATCACTGCAATTTTTGAATCTAAAGATTTAAATACTTATTCGATCGATAAATTACTTGGTTCACTCATTTCTTATGAGCAAGGGGTGAACCAAAGAAGTCTTGATGCATGTGAGAGGAAGAAGGAGAAAATGGTGGCACTTAAGGCGAACGACTTGGACACTGACTCCTCCGGGTCTAAAAGTGATGATGTTGCCTTAATCACGAGGCAATTTAAGAGCTTTCTAAGGAAGAAGTATTAGAATCATCAGAATTGGAAAAAGGTAAGGGTAATAAAAATTTCAATAATTCTAATGATATAACTTATTTTGAATGCAGGAAGCTAGGAAATGTTAAAGCTGATTGCCCTACACTCAAGTCTCACTCAAGAAATAAAAAGGGTGAGGTGAAACCCAAGTCCAAGAAGGACAAGAAGAGATTCCAAAATGCATTCTGGGCAGATTCTACATAAGACTCCTCTGAGACTGAACCTGAAGAGAAGACAACAAACTTGTGCTTAATGGAAGACAATAATCTTGGTTAAAGTGACCAAGAAGAGATATGTGAACCAACTTATGATCAATTATTGGAAATTTGTGAGCACATACATGCATCAAATAAAAAACTCAAAAAACCTCATGCTAGTCTAAAAGTGGAATTTTTAAATTTATAAAAGGAGCATGAAAATCTTTTAAAAGATCACTCCCAAATTGATACCAATCACATGGCTTTACTTGATGAATTTGATGCATTAAACAAAAAGCACACTGAATTAACTAATGCAAATGATTCTTTAAAAATATAACAGGTTGATTTAGAAAAAGAAAGCATCACCATAGGAGTAGATTAGTGCATCATTTTCCAGGAGTTAGATGTTTTCATGTGGCATGCTAGGACACTTAGCACACCCTTGAATCATTCACCATAGTTTACATTGAGTCTGGAGACCCAAGTTACATGATTCACAGTATGCATTGCATTCTACTTTCCATAAGAAGGAACCCAAACATGTTTGGGTTCCTAAATCTGACATTTGATAATATTTTAGGCAACCTCTCACAAAAGGCCGCATGAAACCATGTGGTACTGGACAGCGAAAGCTCTCGACATATGACTGGCGATGCCAATCAATTTATTTTGCTGGAGACTAGGACAGGAGGCAATATGATTCTTAGAGACAACACCACTAGAAAGGTGGTAGGCTCAGGTATAATTGGTAATTCCAAGAACATTTTGATTGAAATTATTTTTCTTGTAGATGGACTGAAATATAACTTGTTCAGCATCAGTCAGCTTTGCGATAAAGAATTCATCATAAAATTCTTGGCAAATTCATTCATTATCACCTTAAATAATAACATTATTTATAGTGAAAGCATATCAACAATGTTTATGTACTTCATTTAAATAACATTGAATGTGCTGCTTTATTTTTCTTAAAAACTGCTACTGATGATTCATGGTTATGGCACAAGAGATTATGTCATGCCAGTATGAAAACCCTTAGGAAAGTGAGCAAAAAAGACCTAATTAGAGGTGTCCACAAGCTTAAGTTTTCAAAAGACCACCTTTGTGATGCTTGCCAATTACAAAAGCAAGTCCACTCCACTTTTCACTCCATTAAGGACATTAGCATCTCTAGACCTTTAGAAGTCTTTCACATGGTTTTATTTGGACCCATTAGCACTGCCAGTTTGAGAGGGAAAGTCCATGATTTTATGATTGTCGATGACTACTCGAGGTTTACTTGGATTAGATTTCTATCACACAAAAATGAGTATTTTCATGAGTTTAGAGATTTCATCACTTGGATTCAGAAAATTTTAGGTTGTGAGATCTTAACCATCCATAATGACTATGGAGGAGAGTTTGAAAATAAGAGATTTAGATATTTTTGTGAGGACAAGGGGATTAGCTACAACTTCTCAGCTCCTAGGACCCCTCAACAGAACTGGGTAGCTAAAAGAAAGAACCGAATCTTAGTGGAAGATGCTAGAGCCATGTTTGCTGTGTATTCACTTCCAAAATACTTTTGGGCTGAAGCAGTTAACACACCTTATTATGTTTTGAATAGGGTGAATGTTAGAGCCAAATTAGATAAGACAGCCTATGAGATCCATAAGGGTAGGACACCTAATCTTTCCCACCTTCATGTCTTTGGTTGTAAGGTTTTCATTCACAATAATGGGAAGTCTCATTTAGGAAAATTTGACCCAAAATATTATGATGGAGAGTTCTTAGGATATTCTAGTGTTGGGAAGTCTTTTATGGTGTTTAATAAGAAGACTTTGGTGGTGGAGAAAATTAATCATATAGTGTTTGATGAGTCTGATCCTAGAAAGCTTAGAGTTGAGGATGATGATAATGTTGGAGAGTTTACCACTGGAGTAGAAAATTTAAAGAAGAGGGTAGAGCATCAAAATAATGAAGGAGTAGGAGAGGTTATCCAAGGAGTTAAAAATGTAAATTTGAAGGAAAGGGTTGAACGTTCACACACTTTGCCTAGAAATTTGAGATACTCTTCGAGTTACCCCAAAGATATGATCTTAGGAGATCTTTTTGATGGAGTTAGGACTAGACATGGACTTAGGAAGGAAGTGAATAACTCTACCTTTATATCAATGACTGAACCCAACAACATAAACCAAGCCTTTTTGATGGGATTTGGAGGAGTTGAACCAATTTGTTAGGAATGATATTTGGGAGCTTGTAGAAAGACCTAAGGGACAAAGTGTAGTTGGAACCAAGTGGGTCTTTAAGAATAAGGTGAATGATTCTTAAGTGGTGGTTAAGAATAAGGCAAGATTAGTGGCTAAGGGGTATAACCAAATAGAAGGGATAGATTTTAATGAGACTTTTGCCCCCATAGCTAGATTGGAAGCCATTAGAGTGCTATTAGCCTTTGCCTTTTATAAGAGATTTAAGCTTTTCCAAATATACGTTAAACGTGCCTTTTTAAATGGGGTAATAAAAGTGGATGTGTTTATAGAACAAGTCCCAGATTTTGAGAGTTCCCAATTTCCAAATCATATTTTTAAATTAAAAAAGGCCTTATATGAATTAAAGCAGGCACCCAGAGCTTGGTATGAGAAGCTTAACACAATCTTACTAGAAAGAGAGTTTGTTTAGGGGAGCGTAGACACCACCCTTTTTCTGAGAAAAGTAGTAGATAATTTACTCATTGTTCAAATCTATGTTGATGATATACTTTTTGTATCTTCAAATAAAAGGCTATGTGATGATTTTTTCTAAAATAATGAGTAAGGAGTTTGAGATTAGTATGATGGGAGAGTTGTCCTACTTTTGGGGTTTAGTATAAAACAAATGGATGATGGAACCTTTCTAAATAAATCAAAATATATAAAGGACATCTTGAAGAAGTATGAAATGGACAAAGCCAAGCCAATTAATACTCCTATGCCCTCAAGAATTCAATTGGACAAAGACCCAAATGAAAAATCAATTGATCAAAAGAAGTATAGAGGGACCCGATATAATGTTTAGTTTACTTGACTACTAGCCGACCCGATATAATATTTAGCATTTGTCATTATGCTAGATTTCAAGCTGACCCTAAGAAATCTCACCTGATTATAGTTAAGAGAATTTTTAGATACCTTTAGGGACCAAAAACTTAGTAATCTTGTACCCTAGGCATAGCACTTCTTTTAAGATTATTGGATATTCTGATTCTGATTTTGCAGGATGTAAGGTGGATAGAAAAAGTACTTATAGAACTTGTCAATTCATAGGATAGTCTTTAGTCTCCTAGTCTTGTAGAAAGCAAAACTCTGCTGCATTTTCCATAGCTAAATCCAAGTACATTGCTTTAGGAAGTTGTGTAGCCCAAGTCCTTTTGTTACAATAGCAAGTAATAGATTTAGGATTACCTGTAGGCACCATCTGAGTTCTTTATGACAACACTAGTGCTATCTACATTTCTAAGAATCCTATATAACATTCAAGGACTAAGCACATTGACATAAGACATCACTTTATTAGAGATAATATGACAAAGGAGGAGACATTGAGTTATACCATGTGATGAATGAGAATCAACTGGATGACTTATTTACTAAACCACTGGTCTTAGACACTTTCAGTATTTTAAGGACAAAATTGGGTGCGATTGACATTAATGCATGAACTTTATTTCTACTGATTTTTTATCTTGTGATTACGTTGCTTTATTTTTTTGTAGTTTTTTTATTGTTTATTTTTTTGTTATTTTCCTTGCTTTTGGTACTTTAATCTTCATATGCCTTAATTTATTTTTCTAATCATCACTGAATTGATATCGTATGCTTTGTTTTTTATCTTTTTGTAAATTTGTAGTTAATATTTTACATCTCTTAATCTGCTAAAGGGTAAAAATACTGTTGATTGTTTCTCTTTCTCTAACCTAATTTGATGGTAAAATTTTCTTTTCTAAACAAAAGTTTATCTCAAATTAATAACTAGATTTTACAATTGAGATCTTTTCTACCTTGCTACACTAATGTATCTTATATTTATAATCAAAGTTTGTTTTACTTCAAGATTTCTCGTTATCCTGTCATTGCATCTCTCATATGATTTTTTATTTTATTTTGTGGTTTTTTATTTCCAATATTAGAAAGTGAGTTTTTCCCCTCTAATATCTAGAAGATATACTCACAACTAAGAATATTTAAGAGTTTTTGGAAAATAATTTAGCTTGCATAAAAATAAATAAATAAAAAAATGGCCAATGATGCCAAAAGTAAAAGATGAGCAATGACGCCAAATTTAAAAAAAATGTGCAAAGTGCGTCATTCAATGGAGAAGAGGCATAAAATGAGCCAATAAAAAATCAAGCTATCTTCCTTTCTTCCAACTCTTAAAACTTGAAAGATTTCATGTATCACTTGAGATTTTTAAGGACATGATTTCGAATTTTAAGATTGTAAAAAACTACTTTGATACATTATTCTATAAGATATTTTATGAAACCAAGTCTTGATCAGATCTCTTTTTCTTATCAATTGATTTTTTTGAGTTAGGCCGTTTGATTTCAAAAGATGATTTTACCCTAAAAAAAGTTTGAGCTTAGGGTTAACATGATCGGATGTTTTACCCTTTTTTGGATTTTTGATGTTATTAAGTTATTAACTTGAAAATTTTTAAAATCAATCACATGGAGACTATATCATTTTCATGCCTTGATTTTAAAAAAAAACTTTATTTCTTTGCTAGTTTTTATGCCTTTTCATGTTTTATCGTTATTATTTTTAGTTGATTTTATTATTTTTGGACCTTCTCTGATCATCTCCATTCTTCCTTTGATTTCAAAATTTTTGTCACATCGTCCTAGACGATACTTATATCATTCTGGATGATCTGCTCATCTTTCTTCAAAAACTCCATCTGTTGAACATTTTGACTTTTCTGCTCTTCATCGTCCCAGATGATCCATTATTATCCTGGACGATCCATTATTGTCCTGGATGATATAATCATCCTCTGCTACAATCATATTGATCATCCTGGCCGATACATTTTTCATCCCGGCCGATACATTTTTCATCCCGGCCGATGCATTTATTAGAAATCATCTCATCTGATACACCTGTTCTTCCTAGATGATACACATGTCAGCACATTCGTCCTGGATAATATACATGTCAACACATTTAAAATCAATAAATTTTCCTGGGATGATCCATTTTTGGACAATCGTCGTGGACGATCCACTGTTCGTCCTGGATGATACACATGGCATATGATTTAAAATGTTTTAAATTCGACTGGTATGATCCATTATTGAGCATCATCCTGGACAATCCACATAATCAGCCTGAATGATATGCTTTTTGAACGGTCATCCAGTCTGACTCCTTGGGATGATTGCCTATGTCTATTCATCGCGGATGATATTTGATCATCCTGAATGATCGAATCTCCTTTTTGACCAATCGGCCAGCTGCAATAATTGCACTGGATTGTCCTAGATGATCCTGTGATTGGCCTAGATAATTCAGCCCAGCCTCCAAATTCTAAGCCATCCAGCAAGATTTTTCCCACCAAACTCTTCCTTTGGCTTCTTCTTTCCTATTCCTTGCTATTCTCTGCTAATGGGTGGCGGCAAGCATTCCCGTCACACATCTGGAAGCTCCTCGAGGCCATGCTGGACCCTCAATTTTAGGAGGTAGACGATCAGGCTGCCTACCACTGATACAAAAATTGTAGCATTACTCTCTCTAGATCAATCAATCTAAACCACCTCTTATACCTGGTACTTGACCAATTCACTTACACCTATTTATGTTTTATTCTCACTCTCATAATCCCTTTTAATTTTGAACTTCTCTTTGAATTTTATGCCAACCTCCGAATCAATTCTGCCTACACTGCTCTCACCTTGTATGTGAATCGACGCCCTGTCGAGATCACATACCAGGATTGTGCAGAATTACTATAGCTTTCTACCACTGGGGATAAGCTGCATACCTTTGTTTCTGATCTAGATTGTAATTGGGCTACGACCAATCAGTTTATTCGTCACACCATTTCCCCCTTTCATGTTGGGGAGAATAACTTTTTACTTAAACATGCTAGGATGATCCAGCACGTCCTTCGCACCTCTATGATTCCCAAAGCCGGCGACCAAATCCATATAACTCCCATTCTTTCACTCACCACTTTTTCCATCATGGCCAATCGTGAATTTAATGCAACCGACTTGATCTTTCGCTACATCAAACATTTGACTACAATTAGAGATCCAGGTCATAGAAGGAAACCCAATCTTGCTCTAGGACACATCATTGCATATCTTCTAGAATCCCTATATAACCTTCAATATCCCGCTCCTCATCCTGCACCTATTCTTCTCCACCAGCACTCTCAGCTGGATCAGCTGTTGGAGAGATTTGATCAGTAGGAGGCCCTCTTTGAGGCCTATGTTGCTACATAGGAGGAAAAACATACTGAGGACATTATCTATATGCAGCACCAGCATGACCAGGACATGGAATTTTTTGGATCTCAATTTGCCATATTGACCAGTTACTTTTCACCACCTCCACCACCACCTCCTCCTCCATCTGATGATTAGGGTCCCTCGTTTCTTTAGTTTTTTTTTTTTTTTTTTTTTTTTTTTTTTTTTTTTTTTTATTATGCTATTTTTATGTAGTTTATTTTTTTTCTAATGGTTGTTTTAGTTTATGTTCTATTTTTTAGTTTCCTCCTCCTTTTTATGATGTCAAAATGAGGAGTAGTCTGCTGCACCTTGTAGTTTGATTTTGGAATTTAGTAAACTGGTTTTCGTTGCATTGATTCCATTAGACTGTCAAAACTGCTTAAAATTTTCTGATTATGTTTGCCATCAACAAAAAGGGGATTGTTGCAAATCTATGTTTATGGATTAGACTTTTGATGATAGCAAACATTCATAATTATCTGCGACTGCCTTGCCTACTAACTTTTCATGTCCACAAGATCGAATGCAACTCAAGCCAGTTCATGATTGGGTAGATTTAGTTTGAGTCAGTTTGTAATTTTTCCTTTCTTGAGTTCATTATTGTGGTTCATGATGCTAAGTAACATTACACACACATTTGAGGGGTTTTCTATAATTTTCTATTTTGAGTACATCATCCTGTACGATATTCATATCAGCCAGAATGATCTAACTAAAAATAGAAACCCTAATTAGGGCTTCTGAGTTAAAGTAGCCGTCATTAAAAATATCATTTTGGATGATCATTGTATCGGCCAGGACGATAAGCTCAAATCAGAAAGAATCAGTCACCAGATCTATTTAGGTAAGATTTATTTTTGGACATCGGCCAAGCAAATCCATTACATCTACTTGAATAATTTAACACAATTATGCTTAAATTAATTTTGTGATTAAGGAAAGCAATTAAGGCTTGATTGATATGATCAAATCGTCCTGGACGATCACAGGATTGTCCGGGACGATCAGTTCAAAAATCCTTGGTTGCTTTTGGACGATCAAACATTGACTAGATTTTTTTTAGTGTTGTTTTGGACGATTTTCATCGGTTTTGAACTAATCGTCTGGGAAGATTGTGAGATCTGCCTGAAAGATAGAGCTAATTTTGGATAATCTAGACCTCCTTTCCGAGCGATTATCTAGACAATAATCTGTGATTTGAACTAATCATACAGGACGATATTTTATCATCCTGGATAATATGAACAAAATTTATTCCTATCGTCTCATGTTGTCCAGGCTAATTGAGCTTAATTTGTACTAATCGTATAGGACGATAGAAATATTATCCTGGACGATAATGTCGATTCTTGAAATTCTATTTAAATGACCCAAATTTTCTCATGCTTAAGACCTTGAGTGCTGCTGTCTTGGCCTGGGAGAGAGAGAGAGAGAGAGAGAGAGAGAGAGAGAGAGAGAGAGAGAGAGAGAGAGAGAGAGAGAGAGAGAGAGAGAGAGAGAGAGAGGAACATGTGAGGGGGAGTTTGTGAGAGGGTTCATAAGGATTGCTCCAAGCAAGGTTCCAACTCATCTTCTCTGTTCTTCGTCCTTCATCCTTGGGAGGTTCTTGGGAGGTCTACGTTAGCAAACAATTCGTGCTCTCTGCCCGCTTCAGGATGAAACAAAAGGAGCCAGTTCTCTGCCTACTTCAGGAGGAAGCAAAAGGAGTCAATTCTCTGCTGCATCAGGGTTGGTGAAAAAGAGTATGTTGTAAAGGCATCTCCGCCTAACTATGGGAGCTAAAGGAGAGACACTTAGTTAGTGCAATACTTGGAGGGTGCCACCAAGGAGTGGACGTAGGTCAAGGTTTGACCGAACTACTATAAATCCGGGGTGATCTTTCTTTATTTTATTTCCACATTTAATTTCCGCATCCATTACTCTTTATGGTGAATTGATTTGATTTTATTTTTGTGCTTTTCTTAAGAAAATTTTTAAAATACTAATTCACCCCCCCTCTTGGTTAGCCTCGGGCTAGTTCTTAGGGGCTTAACATCTCTAACGAACTTTCAGCTTGCACCCTACTTCCTCTAGTGGCCTTTATGAGTTCTTGGAACTATTATTTGGAGATAAGCTTCAAGGTTAAGGGTCATGGGTCCTCTGCCTTCACTAGGATGATAAAAAATGATTAAAAGTTCTCTGCCTTTATCAAGTGGGTTAAAAAAGGTTGACAGTTATCTACCATCACTAGGATGGTAAGAAAGATTTCAATGGTTCATTGTCGTCACTAGGAGGATGACACAAGTTTTGGTTCTCCGCTACACCTGGTTAAATGGAAGTGATTTATTAAGACTTCTTAGCCTTGCATTGGAGGCTAAAGAATAGTCTATTTAGTGTTAGTGCAATATCTAAAGACGATAAATCTAGGGAGTGGATGTAGGTTAATGTTGACCAAACCACTATAAAATTTTGTAGTGTTCTTTCTTGTTTTATCTGCTCCTATATATATTTTTTTTGTTTTTAATTTTTAACATGATGTTAAATTTCTTTGGAAACTATAAAATTACTAATCTTACTTGGTTATATTTAATTTGTATTAGAGAAAATATATATATATATATATATATATATATATATATATTTCTCTTAATTTTTTTATGCTACAAAACTTTGAAAAAGAATTTCAAGTTTTTAATTTTCTTTCACTTGTGTTAGTCACTTGATTAGAATTCTTCATAAATTTTTATATTTGTTAAAACACATATAAAGGTTTTTTGAGTTTTTTTTTAAAATGTCTAATTCACCCCTGTCTTGGTGCCCATAGGGATAGTTCAATGTGGTCTTATAACCTCTCTTGAACTTTCATCTACCACTTCAATCTATGGTACAAATAATGTATACTATATGTTGTCAAAACCAGTTCCAAATTTGATTCTAGAGCCCTTAGCAGACTGGGAGGGAGTGAAATAGGAAACCTACGTACATATTATATATATCAGGAACTTATATTCTAATCTCTACTAATGATGGAAAGTAAACCCAATCCCCAAAGGAGTCGCTAGAAAAATTATGTGGATAAATTAAAATTATGTACAATTGATATGATATCCAATGTTTATTTAAACAAATTCGAATAATTAGAATTAATTATCTCAAAAGAGAAACTAATACGAAGTTATCGACTTTAGGAAAGAAAAAAATTTATTTTTGTATTTGAATTTTGCATAGGAAATGTTAAATGAATTATCCTATTGGATAAAATTCACATTCATCTTTCATTTAAAATATGAAACATGCCCAAGATTTTCATAAGTTGGCATACAAAAGATTTTTCTCCTCTTAGTGAACTAAAATAGTGTTTAGTTTAGATTAGGATCTTAATTTCTCACACATGTAAGCCTTATAACAAATTATATCTTCAAAGATTAAACTTTCAACTAAAGTGGAGCTTAGACTCATTTTGAATTTAGAATATAAGAAATTTGACTTACGTATATTTAAAAATATCAAACATTCCCTCTTGAATGTCATTAAATTTTGTACAAAATACACACACACACACACACACACACACACACACACACACACACACACATATATAAAGTGTGTAAATACTTCTGGGAGTACGCTTGCTTGGAATGAGTAATTATCTAACAACCTAATGCACAAGCAATAATCTTTGATGTAATGCATGATAAGGTCAACTTTATCTTTATCAATTGATTAGATTAAACTCTTAATCTATGACACAAGATGAGAAATTTTAACTTTAAGTTCAAATGACATTACTAACATGACTCAATAAAAGTTCTAAATTTTTTCTGATTTTATCTTAAATTTTCTAATTATACAAATTTCATAAAATTTTCAGTTGTGTAATAGCGCTATACTAGAAAGAAAAGTATAGCATCCTTCGAGCGTAATGAGGATCCCACTACCTTGTCCACTATGGGCACAAAAGTTTCCTAGGCTCTAGTATAGGTTGTAGAAATAAAAATATTTTTGTCTGTATGCATTAATAGTTTAAGGGGTTCGTGTATATAATACCCAATATTTTATTGTCCTTAAACTAGAACACAAGCACACTAAGAAAAATCTAAAAAAATATGCATCACACTAATGTAAGATAAACCTATATGAATGTAATATATAGAATGAGATATAAAAAGAAAGAATGCATAAATAAAAGAAAATTTTATTCATTTATTTAATTGAATGTCTACAATAGATGTAGACTCTGCAAGAATGTAAGGTGGCAAAGTGAAAAGTGTAATAATGTATTATTTTATGTGTTAAATTTTAATTGAAAATATGTTATTTTATTTGTGTTTTATTGGAAAATAATAATAAAGGCATAAAATTTTAAGTATCATCAAACCTATATGAATTCTTAAAAATTAAAAATGCACCATTAGAGTGCTACGACATTGACATGGTTGTAGTAACTTCTATTTTTGTCAGCACCACAATGTTAATATTATCAACTTTGTAATGTCATGTTCAATTCCTTCAAGTGTAGCTGCATCACAATCTATCACGCCTAAGAGCAAAAAAGTTCACTCCAATGGTACAACATTCTAAAGTCAATAAAACCATGGTGTAGTAGTTATAACTTTTATAGGACATGATCTATCAATGAAATAAGTTGATTGTTCACTATGTAACTAATGCACATCAACAAGCGCAGCTGCGAAAAAAAAAAAATAGTAACACAATGGTGTTAGTTCATTTTATGGGAACAACGATGTCAATCTTTGAAGTATTGAAGCACCAGTTGACTGCTTTATATTTTCTTATAAATAGTCATTATATTATGTTCGTAAGAGAGTTTTGTCACTTGTATAATTTTAGTACATTTTAGAGTATTTATTTTGATCTCTCATATAATATAATCTAAGAGAGAGACTAGGAAAGTACTAGATGCACTCATTACAGTGTTAGCTTAAGATTGTTGGAGCAAATCCATACATTAAGAGAGAGGAAGTGTAGAAGAGACGTATTGATCATTCATGGTGATATTATTCTCTTATTTTTATTATTCTATGATTTTATTGAAAATGAGTTTGGTTGCAGGCTTATAGCCATATAATGAAACGTTTTTCATTTGATCTTGAAAATGATAGGACCCTTTCTAAAACATAAAAAACCAAAAATATTTTTAAAATTCCTAAACTTGTGTTAGAGCAAAGTTATTCAAATCCTTTTAAGGGTTATGAAAATGTTCCAGTAGATGAAATTCATCGGAGCATAAATATCCCTGCAATCCAAAAAATATATATTTGAGTTAGAGCCAACTATTATTCAAAAAGTTCAAAACTCTCATGATGGGGAAAATCATGTAAGAGATTTAAATTTATATTTTACCATATTCATAAAAATTATTGGTGTAAGTGATGATGTTATTAGACCAAGATTATTCCCCTTTTCTCAAGGAGATAAAGCTCAAATGTGGTTAAATTTTTTACCCTAGGCTATATAACTATTTTGAATGAGTTAGCTCATAAGTTTCTTGCTATGTTTTTTCCACCTTCAAAAATTGCCAAACTTACAAATGATATAATTTCTTTTACTCAGTTTGAAGGAGAATACATTTATGAGAGTTGGGAAATATTCAAGGAAATGCATAGAAAATGTCCTCATCATGCATTACCTTATAGGTTGGTTTTTAAAAATATATAGTTTATTAATATGTCTCTTAGTGCTATAATTTATGTTGTAGCTCGAGGATAATTCAAGTCTGAGCCATTTGGGGAAGTCTATAAATTAATAAAAGACATGGCTACTAATATTTTCTAGTGTCCTACTGACAGGTTAAATATTTAAAAGTAGCTGGAATTTATAAATCTTGCTTTATCAATCTTGACTATGCAAATTGCATCAATTTCTAAGAAGTTGAAAATAAGAAGAGTAAATTTTGGATTAGGAATTGAATATTTGGGAGATCAAAATTCAATTGAAGATAATAATATGCTAGGGATTGAAAATATTAATATAATTGGAAGTTAAAATAATTGCTTTTTAAATACATATAATCAAGGTTGGAGGAACCATCCTACTTTAAATTGGTCAAATAATATGGGTGATAGTAATCAGTGGAATAATAGGAAGGAAAATGAAGGAGTAAATTAGAATGCCTCTCAACAACCTACTATTAATCCATTACTTAAATTTTAAAATCTTCTCTCATTTCAAAAATATAAAAGTGGCATGTTGGAACTTTAATTCCAAATCCTTCAAAATTTTTTAGCATAGTGTTATCTTTCAACTCATGAAAAATCAACTTAAGCAATGGGTAGAACCACAAAAAAATATTCATTCTCTAGGTTTAGAAGTTTTTCAATCGAAGAACCTTTGAAAAATGAAGATTTATTTTCTCTTCTCCATATTTAGAGTTATGTTATCAATAATAAACTTCATAACTTTAAAGAAGAATTTCATGAAGATATAATAATATACATGGCAGATATGAAGAAAATGCATAAATGTGATGTTATAGATTATCAATTTTACTCTTGGCAAGATTTTATACTATATGAATACAAGAAGACATTTTTTCATGGAAAATATAAATATTTATTAGTTGGCCTATAACTATTATTATAATATATCTCAATGGTGCCATTAGAATTCAAGATAAAAAACTCTTCACATTTTTAAAGTCAATGGTCATAATTAAAACAATGTGCATTAGGTGAATAAGAAAATCATAAATTTGGAGAGAGAGAGAGAGAGAGAGAGAGAGAGAGAGAGAGAGAGAGAGAGAGAGAGAGAGAGAGAGAGAGAGAGAGAGAGAGAGAGAGAGAGAGAGAGAGGAAGTGTATTTTAATCTTTGCTTTACTTCATGTCTTTTAGAAAAAAGTTTTTGTGAATAATGGTTATTTAGTGTAAGCATGATTTATTATTTTCTCTATTGAAGCTAGAATGCTATGCATGGTGCATAGTGCACTAGTTATCTTGTAACCTATTTTATATTTATTATATGATAACACATGTTTTATGCTCTTCTTATCATTTATATGAAAACATGTGTAGTGTTAATTATTAACTGTGTTTCTTTTATTTAAATTTAAATATAATTCCCCTCATTCCTTTTATAATCTATATTAATTATTGTATTTTGGATATTTAAATAACCTTAGAGAAAATGATAATTAAAAATTATATTAAATTTGGATAAAATAAAAACCTAGATCATAGTTCAAATGAACATTGTTTATACTTCATAGAGTTGAAAACTTAATAATTAATTTACCTATACCATTTAAATTATTTCTTTATTTTGAAATTATATTAATTTTTGATATAAAGATGAATAATTTGAATTAAAGATTATATATGAGTACATTAAATTTGGAAATCTTAAGCAACTTGAATTTTGATTTGATAATTATATTAAATAGTTACACAAAATTCATTAAAATTATAAAATGATTTAAAGAAAAAATGTATTTCAAAATCATTAACTATCTACTCTATAAAATAAAAATAAAAAGAATTGTATAAATAGTTAAAAAAAAAAAGATGAGTTCATTCAAATATTGGTATCAATCATATTCTTAAAATATCATTACAATAATTTTCTTAAATTCATACATGATAAAATAAGAAAAGCTAAAACATTTGATGTTGAACTAATGAATATTTTAGTTTTAAATGTTAACTTATCCAATCATTAAGTAATATAATTTACTAAATAAGTTTAAAGTTTAATAAATAAATCTATATCATGTGAAGAAAAATTAAAAAATAATAAGGATAACTGATTATTATAATTATTAGCATTTTTTCAAACTAGAATTATAACCTTGTTCATTTTTTATTATTTATAGATTGTGATGTCATATTATATATTTTATAAATTTTAAATAGTTATGTTTTACTTTAGTTAATAATTTAACTAGAATTTTAAAATTTTTATTTACTAGAGGACAAGTAGGAATTGATGCTCGGGAGAATTTGGTTATTGTAAATAATGTATTAATTTATATATTATATTTTTGAATAAAAAAGTGTTGTTTTGGTTATGTTGTACAGAAAAAATACAAAATGGTAAAACATTATAATTATTATCCAATGCAGTGATGAACAAATAAATGTTGTAGCACCATCAAAGGCACCGCTGGAGTGTTATAACATTAATATGGTGGCATTGAGTTCTCTATAGGATAGTACCACCACATCAAAATGTTTAGATTTGCAGCACTATTTTCAAAACCTTCAAGCACTTCAGCATCACAATCTATCATGCCCAGGTGTAAAAATTGCCACACAAGCATCGTAGCTTTTAAAAGTTAACAACATCACAACATAGCAGTTATAACTTCCAAAGGATACAATATAACAATTAAATGATGTGATTATTCACAAAGTAATTAATTTACATTAGCATGTATAGTGATGGAGCTAAAATAGTAGCACATCGATGTTGGGTCATTTTATGAGCACAATGGCACTGATATTACAAGCAGTGCATTGCTAGTTTCCTACTTTGTGTTTTCCTATAAGTAGTCATTGTGTTATGTTAGTAATAGAGTTAAGTCACTTGTATAAATTTTTTACATTTTAGAGTAGTTATTTAGATCTCTCCTACAGTACAATCTATGGAGACTAGGGAAGTACAGTATAAAATCATTTGATTATTAGTTTGTGCTTATTTGAGAAACCCCATATATTAAGAAGAAGTGTAGAAGAGATATAGTGATCATTCTTGGTGGTGTTATTCCCTTATTTTTTTTTTTTTTTTGTTCTTCTATGATTTCAATGAAAATGAATTTGCTTATTATTTCTTCCATTTTTGCTATTTTGTTAGTTTCGGATTGATGATGCAGAGAATATATTAGGTACCAATAAAAAATCTTATACTCTCAACTTAAATGATGTGTTAAATGTTGTCCCACTCTTTATTTTATGCACATATTGTCTACAAATGTAGTTAAAACCTAATGCGATGTATATCCTTCATCAAGAAATGTAAGAACAAGAAGGAATATTAAAATAGTATGTTTACATACCTATGTATTGGATGTAAAATATGCTAGTTTCTTAAGGGGATAATATTACTTTAGGAGGTCATATGATATCCTTTTCACCCCTACAAGCTTGACAAAGATTTAGGAATGTATATGCTCTTAATCACATTAAAGATAAGAATTTTACTAGGAAATATATATGATTTACATTCATCAATCCAAAACATTTTATTTAAATATTGTATTCATTATTTTACTATTTTTTTATTTTTACTGATAATAATTTAAAATTAATCTCGAAAGTAAATCCCCTTTTACTAGGCTCCACCACAACAATCTTATGCTTTAAAGCATACATTTTTTTTTAGAATAAAATACATCTGCTTAAGTTATTCAAGGTCCAAATCTTCTATGGAATTCCCAAAGCGATTATCGTCCAATGGAGAGGATATCATCTATTAGTGCCCAATTTACATGTATAAGTAGGTGACTTTGACTCTTTTACAACTCTTGATGTTGTACGACATGATCTATATACAATCTACAATTTACAAAGACTTGAATATATACATCATTTCTAGAAACATTCCTTTTTAACTTTTCCTAAAATATTAAAGATTGTATGAAAAGTAATAAGCATATAGAAATATAAAAGTTGTAGAGCAATTGTATAATGCAATCCTTAAAGATCCTAAATGTACAAATATATATTAAAGTTAGGACATCGAGACTGCTAGAAAAATTAAGCAGACAAGGTACTCTCTAAGAAAAGCACCTGACAAGTAATTTCACACCACCAGCCTATCCTTGTCTAGAAATGGTTGTCCTAGAAAAATATGTATGTATTTTAAGGAAACTATGTCTTTTGGTATGTCCTATAGATTTTTATTGACTAAATTGCTTGCATTTAAGATGTTTGTTCATTAAAAGTCAAAAGGGGTCATTTTGTTTAAGTTTACCTTCTGTGAATTTTAATTTTATTATTTATGTTTAAATGAGTTAATTTGATTATTTAGTTTTAATGACCTTTTAGGTTAATACCCCCAAGTGCAAGGTCTACTAAGCTATATATCCTAATTCCTATAAATGAAATGCAATCATCACCCATATTGGATAGATGACCATAAAAAGTCTTTAAAGATTTATAAATAATTTATCAAGGGATAGAAAAGGGATCTTTCAAAAAAATATGCATGAACTTAGAGTGGAATTGAGCATAATGTAAAAGCTCATTGGTTTATTAAAGTTTGATTAAGGGCTATGAATTTAACACAATCATATCTTCCACAAGAAGAGGCTAGTACAGTCATTGAACCCTTAATTGGTTATTAAAATTTATTAATATTCCTTAAGGAAAAATTAAATTTCCCTCATAAAAGGAATCATGCACCACATAAAAATTATTATTGAGTAATTTAAGATGTATTTAGGACCTTTTACATTAAAGCTAAAATGCCCTAGGAAAGGAAGTAAGCATTAGTCATGAAAGGACTTTATTATTTAATTAAGATCAATTATCTAATTTATTTAATTAAAATAAATTTTAATGGTTTTTTTTAATTATTTTGAATTTTAATCAATTATTTATTTTTTTAAAATAACTATTAATGAATTTTATTTTAATTTTATTCACAAAATTTACTTAAATTGAATTATTAATATATGAATATTATTTCATTTTATTTGAATTTCTAAGTATATTTTATTTATATTTAATTATATTTGAAATTAACTCTTTAATGAATTATTTAAATAAAATAATTGTTAATATTATTTGGATTATTTATTTTTCATAATAAGTTAGCTCAAAACTTTGTGTAATTAATAACAATTGTTAGGGATGACAAATGTATCAATCTCTAAAAGTTTAAGACAGATTTGATTTATATTTAATTTTTAAAATTTTTATTTAATTATTGCTCAAGTATGATTTAATTAGTTATTTAATAAATTACAATATGAATTTTATTTTTCAAAGATTATATGAATAATTTAGAGTTGATTACAAGTTATTTTTTATTTTTTATGTATTTTTCTTATTTAATATAATTTTGGAAAATCCATCCCTTAAATAAAGGCTATTTTTTATTATTTTTTATCTATAAAAAATAAATGTCAAATCAAGGCGAGTTTAAATCTAAGGGTGTGTAATGTGTTTAAGTTTACTAAATCTAAATTCATCCCTATGGGATGTGTTTCTAAATTTCTAAAATTTTCTATTATTCAGTAAACGTTAACCATAGTTATTTCTCTCTATGTGTCACTATGATTCATATAGGTTTTAATATTTGTGTGACTAACCCTTGCATAAATATAAACAAATCTCAAAAATTTTTTGTCCTAATACTCGATGGAATAATTATAGTAAATTATCAAAATTATAGGTCACATAGATGTTGGATGACTATGGCACCCCAAGAGGGTGGGGGGGGGGGGGGGTGAATTGGGGTTTTCAAAATTTTTATTAAAAGAAGAAAGATAAAAATGATTTTAAAATAATTTTGAAAGGAGTAAGTAATCAAACAATAATTCTTATAAAAAAAATAGAAAAATAAATGCAAGGAATGAATATAAGAGGCACAATATTTTTACGTGGTTCGGCTCGGATTCCAATCCGACCTACGTCCACGCTAGCCAACTCTCGGTCTAGAATTCACTAATCCCAGGTTTGCTTAGCAAACCTGACTTCTTTAAACCAAAGAAGTTCTTTACAACCTAAGTACTCTCCTACACGGGCGAGTACAACCCAATCTAAATACAATTAAAACTTCTCTAAGTCAAATGACTTAGATAAATAAAATGAAAAACATAATTTGATGTAAATAAAATAAGCTCAAATAATCTTGCAATAAAATATCCACAATATTTGAGGTGATCTTACAAATTAACTTTAACCACCTCACTACTTGCAAATGGAATATTAAACTTGCTTACTTTAAGATAAATTTATATAAGAATAATATTTTAAATAAAAATATAATCTTTCTGATTTAAACTTTAACTTTTCTAATAAAGTAAAATGAATTTGATAATAGATGTAAATCTATGTCACCTTAAAGAAGTAAAATATTTCATTTGCTAAACTTTATGGATTTGAAAGATATGATATAAAAAACTTTAATATAAAATTTGCAACAAGTATTTCACCATAAAATAAATATTTTCAAGAAAGAAATATATGGTGAATGCTAAAAGAACAGCAAGTAATGATTTAGAGATGAAAATCAAACTCAAGGACTCAAGTGAGATTCCTCGGTTTTGTGTGTTGATGCTTTCCAAAATTGATTTCGTTCTCACAAATGAAATGATATCTTGGAGTAAAATCAAGGCTTCTCTTCTCAAGATTTAGCATGCAAAGAGGAAAGAAGGAATGGAAGAATTGCTGGAGATTTTCTTGTTTGATCAGCCCTTACATGAAGAAGATAGGTATTTAAAGAGAAAGGGCAAGTAAAGGCACATTTGAATAAAAATATTATTCTAATATGTTTTCTATCAACTAATAATATTATATTCCATTAAGAATTCATTTATATTAATTATATATGAGATTCAAATGGCTAGAAAATGGCTAGCCACATGGGAAGGTCAAAAAGTCATCATATGCATCCAAAATAGGGCTAAAACGGCTAGTAGCAGCTTTTATTTAAATCCAATAATGTTAGGAAATTCATTATAAATTCAAATAAAATCCAAATTAGTCAAATAATATATCAATTTATAGCTACAGAATTCAAACAATCTAATGCAATAACAATTTGACCACGTTTCGGACATCATATGATCATATTTAGTACAATAAAAAACTCATGCATAATTTTAAATATTTAAGTATATTTGAATATTAATATAATAATATTATGTAATATATATAAAATTAATCATACATTAATTAATATATATGAAATAAGTCAGTTTAAAATAACTACATAATAAAAGTTTTGTCATATAAACTTATTATCTTTAATTCCCTAATTATATAATTTTCTATATTTGATAATAATTAATCAATCAATGTTGATTATAAAATTTATTTATTAAATAAATCTTATAGATTTTTATATCAAGATTAATATATAATTAAAAGATATTTAGATTGTGAGCAAATCAAAATATGCAAGTAATATTGGTGGACCATTAACAAACTCCTACGATAATGTAAAAGGCTTCAAATTATGCATCTTGGTCCATCTTAATCTCAACATTTGATTGATCTTGAGTTGTGTAATGTAAATCCCATAAGCAATTACAATGCACATCATTACACCTGAAATACTTAACACAAAAATTAGAGCATCCAAGCATATATTTTATCATCAAAATCTCTTAAATAGGTAATGAGATAGATAATATCAACAATAGTGACCTATAAAATTTAAAATTCAAATTTAAGAAACACGCGCATCAAACTTGATCAAGAACATTAGAGGATATAACAGACATCTTCAAACATTCCCCTTAAATAAATTTGGGCTCATTATTATGCATATTTTTGGGAGTAATGTAAAAAATTTCACAAATATTTAACTATCATTTACTCCAAAATTATGCATGATAATAACTTGAATTTCTTTAAAAATTAAAGAGCCCATCATTTCATTTTCAAGAGCCCTAGCTTGCAATTATTGGGAAAGAATTAAATTACCTATGACTTTTTAAATATTTTTCTTGAATCATGACCAAGGATATTATAACTTAATGTATTAGCTATAATTACAAAAAATGGCCCAAAAAAATCATAATGTGTCAAGGTTATACCCAAATCAAACTATCCAAAAATTTAGCTAAGTTTGATTAGTATTTTTATTTTATACAAGAAAGTAGGATATATTTATAGTTTAAATAACTACATAAATACTCTTGAAATAAGGCCAAAGTTATTTTTAGAAAATGCGGCTATCTATTCTAACTCCACAAATCTCATGAACTCTAAAAAGGTTTAAGGAATGAGTTTTTTAGAAATTTTTTTAAGCTATGGCATGCATTTAGAAATAAGTTACATAGTTAATACAAAATATCAAATGGAGGCCAATGACTGGTAACGACACACACAATTTCTAATTATTGATATGTGGTGGTCTTCCATGTAAAAGCCATTTATTGGTCTAATTGTTTCTTCACTCAAACAAGTTGGATAGAGATCTGGAATATGTATCCAATGTAATTTGAGATATGGTATAACCCACAATTCATTCTAGTCGAATAGGGTTTGATGACGAAAAAAGCATTTCCACATGAATCAAATATAACAGATGTACAATGGAGATTTCGCCTTCCTCATGTGAGTAGCCTCAAAACCTTAAACACCGAATCACTTTTAAACTCGATATATCTTGAATTGAATGGTTTAAATATGCAGAGGCTGAATATTGTTAAGGGAAGTGTGGGTAAATTTTTTGTGGACTAATTATGCAATGTTTGGCAATCTTTTAAAATCCTAGATAAATACCCAAGGTTTAAGTTTTACCTCTCTATTGATGGTCTCTTAGGATGCTTAAGGGCTATTTTACTTTTTTGAGAGCTCCGATATGACATCTATGATAACTGTATGCTCGGAGGAAGCCTGGATGAGGTATTTGACTAATTTGGATAGACGGAGATATCATCCATCATTAATCTCACCACCGGTATGCTCTGAATAATAGGGAAATGGTTGGAGGATCTATAGGAACCTCTTGGAATGCAAAAAAAAACCAAATGTAGATGGAGAGAAAGTGTAGTGAGAGTGTAGTAATATTAATGTTTTTGGGAATTCTTCCCAATTCCAACTATTGGAGGGAACTTGGATGGCATGATTGATTAGGTAAGTTGTTTGGATGTTGTATAAGTATCCCGGGACATTTGTGATCATGGGGAATTGTTGCAAATCTAGGATCATTAGCCTATAATTTTGATGATGAAAAACCATATTAATTGAATTATACATTCTCAGGAATTATATTAGACATTATTTGTGCCTTGTGCACTTATGATTGCATGTACATTACTTAAGATGACTAAAGACTCCAAATCGAGTGGGTTAGGATGACAAGTCAAATGAGTTTGTATTTTCATTTTCTTTAATTTTCTATTTTCTTGAGTCAGGCCATATTAGAGTGTATGAAATTTAGTAACTGTGAACACACACATTGGGGGAGAGAACTATATAGGTTAAATCTAATACATTTAACTTTCTTAAAGTAGGTTAAATCTAATACATATAATCACTTAACCGGGCCATCAAAAGGCTGCCAATTTAAGTTAACAACTTAACTAAGTCGACACTCACTAATATTATCACCGACTAGATGTACTCTAACCTATCATGTTTATGTTCATTTTGTATCCTTTCTCTAAGAGTAAAGCCAATCATCAACATGAGCATCCTCATCTCTGCAACACTTTACTTATAGTTATGCTTCTCTTCTAATGGTCAAATTTATGCTCCATAAAGAATTGCAGGTCTAACCACCATTTTATTGAGTTTTCACTAATGTTTGAGGTTTACTTTTGTATCACAGAACAAGCCCAATGCATTCCTCCACATCATCCATTCAACATGAATTTTATTAATAATATCCCCATTTATTTTATAAGCTTTTAATTTTTATGCTCCAAGCACATAATTTGTCTTATTCTTAATATTACAAGCTATTATTTCCCACATAACATTAGCTACCACTTGCATTGACGAAATCTTAAGATCATGAATCTTACTCTTAAGGATATTTATGTTAGAGTTATTTAAATGCCACCATCTAATCCTAAAATAATGATATACTATATTTTTCATACCTTGCCCTTTTATCTAAAAGTCCAAAACTAAAAAATAGTTTTGTGTACATAAACTTTCTCTTGGAATAACATTACAATGCTCTATAATCTATACAACCTATTTTTCTTACAAGAAAATAATCAATATAAGTTTTACTATATTCATTCTTATAAGTGATGAGATGATCATAACTTTTCTTAAATATGATATTAGCAATAAAAAAATCATAATCTAGAGTAAAATCTAATATAGTCTTACCAACTTCATCAGTCGCTCTAAAGCCATAGCCACCATGAATGGTTTTAAAATCAACTACCTTTTTACAAACATGTCCACTTAAATCTTCCGCAATAAAAACTATTTATTCTAGAAGTATCTTTTTTTTTATTAATTCTTTTAATTCATTCCAAAATTTTAATTTTGAGCACATATCCAAACCTACTTGAGGATCATAAGAACTTATAATATTAATAATCTTAACATCAATAATAATCTTAAAAATCATAATTTAATCTCTAATTCTATCAATTTTTATAACATTATCTTTCAAAATGTTATATATAATAACACCTACATAATTTCTAGTATGTCTCCTTCAAGAATACTAAAGTTTAAATCCTAAACTATTAATCTCCATAGCCTTCCCTAGCATACATTTACTTTCCTAAATGCATAAACTATTTATCTTCTTATGAATGATAATATCAATTAATTTCTTTAATATGCATGCATGGGAATCTACATTCCATGATCCTATCATAATTTTAGTTTCATGGACTTAGTTCTTTGCCCATATCCATCCATAAAGTGGGAGCCCTTGCCTATTAAATAAAGTATATGGTTGATGATATAGCAGCGGCTACACACTTCTCACTATATTTAGGCCATACAATATGTCACTTTGAGGGAATGCCCTAGCATTAACATATTGTTTTAAAAGATTGATGTCATGATAATTTGACAAGTTTTACGCTGATTATCAACTACCATATGCAAACCTCCACTTTTCAGATCTATGACTTAGGACAAAGAAATGGCAATGTTAAATAAATAAATAAATAAACTTATGAAAAAAAAAAATATAAACCTATTTATAATAAAATTTTCATGGATTTCATATTAAGCCTTTTTTAAACTTTTATGATGATTTCATGATGAGTAGTTGTCATTTAGTACAAAAAGTGAAACCACCAAAATTCATGATAAAATAAAATAATAATTAATAATGAATAAATTTTGAAAATTCATAAATGAATAAATGATAATCATAAAAATATAAACACAAATGCATTAAATTGTAAATAAATAATTAAATATAAGCAAAAATTATTAAACTTGAAATTTAAAATTTAAATAAATATACAAATCATAATTAAATTTAAATAAATAATCAAACAATAAAAAATAAAAGATGACTCAATAATAAACAGGGAAATAAATAAGAAAAATTAAATTAAATTAGAAACCAATTAACAACTTTTAGTTATTATAATTTAAATAAATCGAAGCAAGAAATTAAATTCAACAAAATGAATTTAAGTAATGCACTTTAAACAAAATGAATTTAATAAATAAATGTTAAATAAATTATAAAATCCTTTTGGGCTTTATATATTTGCCTCACTATTTTTGAATGATTTTAATTTTTGTTGGAGTTATTAATTAAAATGTTCCTTTAAAAACTAAAGTTAGTCAACAAACTTCAACAAATAATTTTAAATATTAAATTATAAATAATGAAAATTAAAATTAAAATTAAATCTCTCGGGCCTGTAATACATGAATTCAATCTGTAGATGATTCCTACACTATCCCATTTTGATAAAGAAAAAACCACATAGCTTAAAACACAAAGATAATTATTTAACAGGAAAACCATTTATATCTTTAGGTTAGGGGGATGTTTTGTAGTGTATGTGTTTATATTACTATATTTTGTAGATTACGGATTGATATTCTTGTGGATGTGTAATGATGAGAGTTTTTAATTTTATGCACTTTACATTTACATGCTGATGATGTTATATAAACTTATTATTTGTTTGTTAATCCCTATAGGTGTGGAGTCTTTTTCTTTCATATTCATATTTAAATTTGTAAAGAGTAATAAATGTACAGAGTTGTGAAAGTGTTAAATCAAGTTTTTTAATGTATGATAAGGAACTCCAAAAGAATTAATATTCCTTAAAGATTATATCTTTTGGAATGCCTTAGAAGCTATCTCACAAAATAGAGAGCCTGAAGAAGAATGGGAGACCTAAAATAAATAGCTATGTTTTATATTGAATTGTGTCAATCTTGTGGTAGATATACAAGTATTTTATCAATTTATCTTGGAAACCTTTACTTTCTTTCAAAGCATGGTATGTAGAATAAGTCCTTCTTAACTTATCAATATTTCCATTCATACCATGTTTAATTTAATGTTTTATAAAAGTGTCTATATGGTTTGTGTGGACTAAATTAATGTGCCACTCATTTGAATACAATTCTAAAAAATAGACAAAAGCTTTTTTATTTATTTGAAAAGATAAATGGATTACTTTCATAATCAAACAAATCATATGGAATCTTTAATTCATCTTAAAAGATAAAAGAAATAATCATTTACCATTCTAAATATGAAGCTAACCAAGGAATAATGATATGTCTACGTTCACAATATTTTTCCTCTACTATAGAGAACTAAAGTAGGGTTTGTTTTTTTACTAGGTTCTAACCTTTCTATAGAGGAAATCTTATATTGTTAATTATATCTCAAGACAAGTCTTAAAGAAATTCTTAATTTAAGTGAGGATTTGACTTTTCAAATGTTTTACAATTTAATCAAAATTTTGAGTTTAATTGGCCTAAAGATTCATTTCAATTTTAGATTTAGATCTAAAATTTATTTAGGATTGAGATAACCCTCTTAGAGAGGAAGATACATAAGTGTATGAAAAATGGACTTATGTCTACTTGGTGTAGATAGAAACTTACCACCTTAAGCAAGTAATTTAACATCCATGTTGAGTCTAATGTATACAAGACTGGTAGGTAATTCTTTACTTAGAATAAACTATGTAGGTTAAGATTTTTATTCTATATTTAAGGGTCCCTGAAGTACATAAATCAAATAATATCCCCATTGTTTGAAACAACCTCCAAAAAGTCCAAAATGTTATTTTGAATTGATTGGAATAAGCCATAACCAGTACTAAAACCTAGTTCACCAAGTAAAGCATGGTTGACCAAAACTATATATAAACTAATAAAAAATTAAAAATTAATGCTCTAAATCATACCAAACCAAAGGTCCCTAATAGTCATCAAAAACATTGGGGCCTATGGGACTAGCTAGTTTAGCCACAGGACTTCAACCATGTGGAGCGAAGGAAATGTTTTTTGACTACAACCCAGTCTGTATGAAAAAGAAATTTCATAAATAATTATAGTAGCTATCTCTTGATCCCTTACATTAAAATCAGCAAGTCTAACCCATTGGTTGACCTGGGTTGACTAATTGGGCTAAAAAAATCCTTTAAAATTTAAATTATTAATCACATTGACTACACATCTCAAATTTCTTGCTATAAATACATGAATTATGTTCTAGAACTTTCATCCCACATACCATGTCAACCTCCAACCACTTGGATAGTAGATGTGGCATGATTCCCCAAAATAACCTCTAAGCAATGATTAATTCAATCCTAACTAACTAGCCCGCTTTCCAAACGAGCTCAAATTCTCTAGAGTTTTCCCTTACATTCTATTAGATAATCCCCAACTGAAATGGTGTTTGGCCAATGCCTATGTGGGAAGAATATGAAGCTTGGATAAAATTTCTCTCTCATATAAATACTCCCAAATCTTTTGAATCAATGGTTAATCAACAGCATTCATTAGCTTCACATAAAATCCCTCAAATTCCTTACATCCTCCTAGCCCTTTCTTGCACCATATCTCTTCAATTTTCATGAACAGATGATAACGAAAGTGATCCAAGCAAAATAACGTTCCATCCAGTGGATTTTAAGGTTCAAAATCATCAAGTAATATCTAGAGGACCTCTCCAGGAATCCATAAAGTCAAAAAATAAGAAGATCCACCCATTGGAGAGATGTATTTTCCCAATTTAGGGTAAATATTTATTTCAAAAATTACCTTCTGAAGAAGTAATTTTCAAGGAAATCTAGCACTTCTTTGATCTTCATTTGAGTGAGGGGAAGTTGTGTTCAGATCCAACATCTTAGATCTTATTATATTATTCAATTTGTTTAGTCTATGTCAATGGTGTGTTTTGCTCCAATTATTAAATCCTTCATATAATGGCATCTTAATTGTAGATCCTGAACCATAGAAATGATGGTTAAGACCAATGATCTATTTGTTTAAGTAAATACATTGGATTGCATGAAACTAACATGTGGTGAAAGACATCATGTAATGACAGGAATCCTATGAAAGCTTACTCCAAACTAGCGCCTCCATTCCAATCATTGGTCACGGTTTAATTTTTATAAAATGGCTTTAAAATATGATAAATTTCTATAAAAATAAAAAAATAGCCATAAATCAAATTTTTGTCTAAATTTTTAGTTTGTAGCTCATTGTGCCAGATTGAGCTCAATTTTATTTAAAACAATCTCAATATATTTAAACTATTTGTTAGAGTAATGTGAATTTGAAAGCCCACTAAAGTTCTTTAATGACTCTCTAACCAGTGGTCCAATGGAGTTCAAATTTGGAAGTTAAGACTAAGGGGTATGTGCTACATAGCCTAATTTTCTAGGGTCTTATTGATCAATAGATCTTAGTGAATTGAATTTTCAAAGTTTTGGGTCACAATTTCACAAAAAACTTAGAAAATTCATAACACTAAATCCACACATAGTTAGGACTTAATTTTTTTATGGTGTGTTTATATTTATGCAAGGAATAGAATACCAATTATTTCAACCAAATCTAGTTAATATATTACCTAAATTAGATCATCCAAGTTATAAATGCATCTAACATTTGTTATTGATTGTGACACCTAGGAAGGCTCTAATGAATCAAAACTTAGTGGGTTTGAAGAACTTCTTTAGGTAAAACTATGTTTTAAATTTCATAGTATTTTTGAGTTAATTTTGCTTATTAATCAGTAAACCCAAGATTGACATACATATCTAAAAAGGATTTTATTTCATTTACATTAAATAGGAAAAAAATAGAAAAAATAGATATAATCTTCAAGATGCTCAAAATAAATGCATAACAAAGGAAAATTGAATGCCCCACAAATTAAATCAAAATTAAAAGTAATTTAAAAATTTTTAAAACCAATTCTATAAATAAATTAAATAATTTAAAAATTTTACATATTCCAAAATAATTTCAAACTGTTGGAATCATCCGTAGGAGTCATAAGTGAAATTTGGGGAAGATTTCAAGAGATTTGGAATTGATTTGGTATAAAAATAAGAAATCCCTTAATTACTTGAACTAATTTAATTCATTAAAATGTAATGGATGTATAAAAATCATAACTAATTACAAAAAGTCCAAATGTCACAAAATTAAAGGCATCTAACTTCCAAAATTTAAAGTACATCTGAAATCCAAAATTTTGTCATATTTAATTCATTAAACCATTTGAATTTGTAAAGACCCTAACTAATTACACAAAAATTGAATTGACACAAACTCAAATTCATTGAACTCCTAATTAGGTCTAAAATTTATGAAAATTATAAATCTTTAAGAATTCAATATAAATCTAAAAGTTTATAATCAATTAAACCCATTCATTAAATAATTCAATAAATGATAAAATTCAATAAATCAATAAAAAGTTAGCAAATCATCAACTCAACAAATTAAATTAGTTGAAAAATTGTAATCAATTACCATTACTCTGTCAATAAAGGTTTTAAGTTAGAACACCTCGATTTGTGGGGCTATATAACATAAGGAGGCTTTGATACTCATTCCAATTATGGCATGCCAAGAATGAATTATCATAATATAAATATTAAATTATAAAATTTATAAAGAAGTAACCAATAACTTTTATTAATTAAAAACTAATAACCAAAAATCTAACTAAAATAAAATGTTAATTTATTTTTAACTCGATCTTATGATGCTATTAGTTATCCCAAGGAGAGTGAAATAATCCTATTAGCCTTGAATAAAAAAAATTACTATTCAATCTAAATAACCATTGAAATTAGTTATAAAATGTATAAATGTCAAAAATTTCATACCCATCACCTCGAATCCTTTTAGGATGGCAAAGGTTTTTTGAATTGAGAGGTTTAAGGACTAAACCACTTAATTACAATGCAAAGACTTTTTGCAACCTGTCTACTCACATTTTGGAGGATTGGTAGCATAACAAATATAAGCCGAGGAGTTGTAATTAATGAATTATCGCACATATAAGTTATTGAGTACTATATTCCTCAAAACATAAAACTAAACTACAACAACTTAAACACCCTTAAAATAAACAAAAAACTTTTATTAAACACTTGAATTTAAATATTCCTTCATTAACCTTAAAGAAATAAATTTAATTTGTTAAAACATAAAAAAAAAATTAAGATATATCAAAGCTACAATGCCTTATACGCACACTTTAACTCATTTGTCAACCCAACCAACTTTAGCCTTGTTTAGGTTAGTGATTTGATTTGGTTTGTTTGGATTGCCTTACTAAAATGGGACTAATATTTGGACTATTTACTTTATGTACTCTAGATTTCATTTCTACATTCTTATTAGGGCAAGTTTCGAGTAGGCACTAAGATCTCTTTACTTTTCTATATACACTCATATGACATCATACTAATGCATTTTTGTGTAATGCTTTTTATATTCATGCAAATTGGAATGTAACTAAAAATGATGTAAATGAAAATATAAAGGCAATGATGTAGATGTAAATATTTTAGATACATGTATAGTTAGATTGAGATTTACAATGTCAAGAGTTATAAAATATTTGAACATTATTATTAATATATTTTTATAAGTATTAAAATGAAATGATTCTTCTTTTTTTGAAGATCATTATGTTCTTGAATTTATAGATGATCCATGAGCTAAAAGATTTTTAAACAATATAAATAATAATAATATTAAAATATATCTTTGTATATGTGTACAAATTGAGGCTTATTATTGGTGGAACCTTGACAGGTTCACTTTATAGACGACCCAGAGCTTTACTTTGAGATATTATCAATGAATAAATGCTTTTCGTTTATATATTAATATTCCTGGATCATTTCATTGTATGATCATGTATATATTATAAAGTCTTGATTAAAGATTCTAATTTATAATTCCCTAATTTTAAGGATAGGGCCATCTAATCTTGCATTCCTACAATGTTTGATTATGATAAGGATTATTAGTTGGCAATTCACTATAGGAAAGTAAGTCCAAATTATATACACCCCTCAAACATAGCACATTTCATCTATATTATCCTACCAAAATTCTAAAATCTTAAGTCTTAATCTAAAATCTAAATCTAAGTTAGTGATTTAAAATACTGAACATGTATATTAAAATATTGATAACCCAAGCTTTTCTTTAAATCTATACGAGTTTGAAAATTTTAGTCTTCACTTTAATAAAGATCATCATTTTTTTAGAAGTAACAAACCATAAGGTATTACCCTTATTGCAAGTCTAGAATCTAGAATTAAAATAAACCTACTTTAGTTCCATTCTATGGTAGAGAAATAATCTATGGATGAAAACTTAACTTTAAACATTAGTTTAATTTCCAAATAAAAAGTACAAGTGAATATTTATTTTTTCCATAGGGTTGAATTGAATAGTTATTATATTATTTTATTATGAAAATAAATTTATTAACTTAGTTTCTTAATTAAAATTATAAGTGAATATTATTTTTATTCTTTGGGATGAATTGAATATTCTTTAAGTTGTATTTGATTAGGAAAATAAATTATGTTTCTCTTTTCAAATCTATAGTGAAATATTATACTATCTTTGAGAATGGTATAATTTTAATCTATGCATATTTGATTTAAAAAATATTTAAAACAAATTATATGGAAAATAAACCTAAGCTTTATCCATAATGTTAAATTTTCATTAGTTAACTACTGACATAAATTATAGGAAACCCATTTTGAAGTTCTTTAAAGAAGGAGGAACTTTGCTATCTCTATAGCCCCTCAAACTTTATTGTTCTTGAAGATTAAATACCTTAAGGTTCGATCTAGACACCCATGGCTAGAACAAAAAAAAAAAGTATTAGAAGGCGAGATTGGGAATTTCAAATCAAATTGTGTAGAAAAGACTTCAAATTTCAAAAAGCTATTTTCATCCCTCCATCAAAAGATTGATGAGTAATTTTCCATCATGGAGAAAACCATGAAGAAGCTACTTAAATGACAAACCAAATTGACAATATCTAAGGTGAGAGCACCATTGACCTAACAAGAAAATGCATGTAACCCTCATATAGGGATAATGAGGGGGAATCAGGAGGTAAACAAATCAAGATGTAAAAAAATCATCATCTCTCATCACATTCTCATAAAAACACAAATGCTCTTTCAGGCTACTCCTTGGCCATTTCATTCTCTACTATTACCTTAGAAGTTTCTACTATACATTGTTATTTATTTTGTATTTATTCTACATTTTAGTTTGTGTACGTGCAGTCCTTTTCTCTCCTAAGGACGATTAGCCTTGGGGTTTATTTCTTTTCTTTTCATGGCGGGTGCTTTGTCAACTTCGACTCTGGGTCCTTGGGTAGTTCCCCCTTTCACTCTGATTGATTCTTTGAAAGGATTTTTGGGTGATGATGATTGTGAAAATAAGTCTCACTCTTTTCATGATGTTCATACCAAATCTAGTTCTTTGAAGGATTCTATATTTTCCTTCACTAAATTGATGTTAAAAGGCTTTCCTGCTCTTTTAATCTCTAATGATGATATTTTCAAACTTGGTATCCCATTTTAGTTCACTCTTCTTGGTATGTTTTTAATCCGACGACCTAATCTTGACACCATTCATGTTTTTTTATTAAGTTGAAATTATCTGGTAATTTTTCTATTGGCTTGCTCGATGCTAGACATGTGGCGATTTAGCTATCTAATGATATTGATTATAGTAGGGTTTTTGCTAGAAGAACATATTACATTCTTGACTATTAAATGAGGTTATTGAAGTGGACACCTTTTTTATGTCAAAGAGGAATCTCCCATTATTCCTATTTGGATCACTTTTCCTAATTTACGGTTGAATTTTTTTAACTATTCTTTGGTAGACCTTATCAAATGGATCAAGCAACCGCCTCCCATTTATGGCCTTCGGTTGCTAGGATCTTGGTGGAATTGGATATCATGAAGAAGCATCTTAAAGTCATCTGGCTTGAATCTAAAAAATCTTGATATTTACCGAAAGTTGAGTTTAAAAACCTTTTGTTTTAGCAACTGTACTAATAAAATTTTGATTTTCTGAAAACACCTTATTTCTTTAGAAGTTATCAAGGATTTGCTCAATTTCGTCATACTAACATTACTGAAAGTTTGTTAAGGATGTTAGGGCCCCTTATGAACTGGCCCAAGGCTAATAAAGAGAGAGGTGAATTGAAGAGAAGAATCTTTAAATCAAAACACAAACCGAAACCAATATCACAACAATAAAAACCAAATACGAAAATTAAATTCTATTTTGAGCCTATCATCCTGGCCGATACAAAATTGTCCAGGATGATGTTTTTGCATAATGACTGCTGCTTTAATGAGGATGCCCTAATCAGGGTTTCTACTTTTAAACCGATCATCTAGGATGATATAAATATCGTCCCGGACGATGTTACCAAAACAGTAAACTTAGGGAACAATCAGAGAATCTTCCAAGTTACAAAGCATATGGAGCCACACCATATACAATAGATTCAAGAAAGGAAAAAGGGTACAAACTGACTCAGACCTAGTCTACCCAATCTTGAGCTAGTTCCAAATGTCAGTCTGATCGTGTGGACCTGAAATATCAGTAGATAACACAGTCGTAGAGAACATCTCATCAAAATTATAATAAGAGTGTTTACAATTACTTTTTATCAAGTTTCAGGTTATGCTTCCTTCTTTTATGCCTCTTATTCTAGCTTAGGAAGGAAATTATTTGGAATCAACTCATAGATTTCACCGCATCTGTTAATGCACCTTGGTTAGTTGGAGGGCATTTTAATTGTATTGCTATTGCTTCTAAAAGAGTAGGAGGTAAGCCTCCTAACTACTATTCTAGTGGGGATTTTAATTATATGATTATGAACTGTAACCTTCATGACATTGGTTTCTTTGGTAATGATTTTACATGGAATATGGGTACTATGTGGTAAAGATTATATCACATTTTTTTAATGACTATTTGATTTCATCCTTTCAATTGAATCATATTAATCATTTAACCATAACTTTATCTAACACTTCTCCTTAGTTGTTAAGCATTAATATGATTAGTAGAAATAATTTTCAGCCATTTAGATTCCAAAAAATGTGTCTGCTTGATGAAAATTTTCTACATATTGTTCAAAGTAACTGGTGTGCCCCCCTTTTTCCTTCAAAATGTATTTTTTATGACAAGATTTTTGTTTAAACTAAAAAGACTTTAGCAAAAATTATCTTTGTGGAATAAATGCATCTTCAAGAACTTATTTACTAGTATTTTACATGTTGAAAAAGATGTTGAAAATGTTGATATGGTATACATGCAGAATTCTTCGATTGAGAACTTATCCACTCTCAACGACACCAAGATTATTTTATTCAAATTTCAGAATAAATAAGAAGCTCATTGGAGGAAAAAAGTTGCTTCCAAATTCCTTTTGGAAGGTGATCGCAGCACTAATTTCTTTCATAACATTGCTAATCAAAATAAAAGTAATAGGCGTATTCATAGGATCACCTCCCTTGATAGTAATGTCATTGATGATTTTATTGCGACCTCTGTTATTGAGTACTTTTAAAATCATTTCAACAATAACTTTTGACCGAAATTTTATTATTGACTTTTCATGTATTCATTTTCTTATTTCTAAAGAAGACAATGTGTTGTTATCTAAAACTCCTTCCAAGAAAAAAAGTTGGCAAACATTAAAAGCCATGAACTCCAATTTAGTTGTCGGCATTGATGATTTTACTACTAAGTTTTTTCAGAATACTTGGGATATTATAAAAGAGGACCTCATCAATGCTATGGTGGATTTCTTTAGGGGCAATCCCATACCTAAATTCTTTACTTCTAGTTCTATAAAATTAATTCCCAAATCCAATTCTATTAACTTTTGGAATGATTACCATCTCATTATTTTATATATATATTTTTAATAAACTTATTTACAAAATTATTATGGGGAGGCTTGCTTTAATTCTTCCTAAGATTATTTCATTGGAACAAACGGGTTTTGTGAAAGGTAGAACTATGTTTGATAATATTTTACTCGCTCAAGAATTAGTTCATGATTTTCATGCTATGGTTTATGGTGGTAATATTTTCTTCAAAGTAGATATTACTAAAGCTTATGAAAATCTTAATTTGGAATTTCTTTATACTATTTAAAAGCTATTTGGCTTCGATATGCAATTCATTAATCTTATTACAAAAAGCATTAAACATTGTTGTTTTTCTATTATTATTAATGGTAAGTCTCATGGGCCCTTCAAATTCTCTCATGGTCTATAACTCCTGCTCTTTTTATTATTGTGGTGGAATTCTTATCTCATGGTATTAATAATCTTTTTAGGATTCACCCTTCTCTGCAATTTAGAATAGGTGGTGGCTTTCCCATTATCCATTTGAGCTTAGCTGATGATTTTACTATTTTATCTAATGTCTCTATTAAAATTCTTAATATTCTATTCAAATTTCTTAACTCATTTTAACATGCTAGTGGTTTAATTTTTAACCCTTCTAAAAGCTATTTTATCCCTGCTAAGTCTATATCTCATACACGGGTTACTAGTATTAATAGAAAACTAGGTTTTTAAAATAGTTATTTACCTCTGAAGTATTTGTGAACTCCTCTTTATAATGGTAAGAAATGGTCACATTTATTTGATGATAATTTCACTACTATTCATGAAAAACTTTCCTCTTGAGCTTTTAATTTCCTTTCTTTTAGAGACAAGCTTATTCTTACTAAACTTGTTCTTTGTTTTATTCCTATTAACTTGATGAATACTATGTGCCCTACGTTAAATATTTGTAACAGAATTGTGAATTTATTTAACAAATTTCTTTGGGGTGATAAAGATGGTAAACATGCTATGGTTTTGGGTTTTTGGAGTAATTGCTCGTGGGCTATGGATGTGGGAAGACTTGGCTTTAAAACTTTCACAGATATGACCAAGACCTATAACCATAAATTGTGGTTTAACTTTAGAGCCAAAAAAAGTCTTTGGCCCAAGTTCATGGTGTCTAAATATTTTGTTTGGAATGATCCTTTGAATTATTTTCTCAAACAAGGGGACTCTTTTAATTGGAAAAGATTATGTAACATTAAGTGGGAAGCTGAAGAGTTTATTTAATGGGGTATGGGAGCTGGCAATATTTTTTTTTTTGGCAAGATAAATGGTTGGGTAACATTTTTATTGACAATCTTTTACACATTCAATCTACCTCTACTTTCCCTAAAGACTCTCTTAATTCTGCTTTCTGGTAAGCTAGCACTCCTACCTCTTACTCTTTTCTTATGTGGAGGATTTTACATAATTTCTTTCTTGTGGATTCTATTCTCATTAGAAAAGGTTTTTATATTATTTTCAAATGTCAATGTTGTTATCGTATTCAGAATATTAATCATGTGTTCATTCAGGGCCTGATTGCTATGAAATTATGGCTTCACTTTGACAACATGCTTAATATGCTTACTACTACTATGTATAATTCTATTGCTCATCATCTAAATGAGTGGTTCATCCCTGATAAAGGTCATATTAGGAATATTCTTCCTATTATTATTTGTTAGTTTTTATGTATTAGTAGGAATGATTCTAAGCATGAGGAAAAGAAAATGAATTCTTTAAGTGACATATCTAAAGTTAAGAATAAAATTCATTAGTTGTTTGTTGCTAATTTACTTAGGTCTTATTCTTTAAAAGGTTTTTTTCCTGTAGCTTATGAGTTTGATTTGGTTTTTAGTCCTCATCTTGTTAGGTGTAAAGATAGGATTTTTTTTTTGGAAGAAGCCTGCTGAGGGTTGTTCCAAACTTGATACTAATTGCTCTTGTAATAATTTTAATGAGGGTTATGATGGCACTATTCATGATTCTAATGGTTTTACTATAGTGGTCTTTGCGGGTCCCTCTAAGGCTAATATTGCTATTCAAGCTTAAATTGAGAGTCTTCTTTATGGCATTCAATTATGTATTTCCTTAGGCATCACTAATATTTGGATTGAGGTGGATGCGATGCTCTTGATTCATTATCTTGAGGATAATATCATTTATAATCATGCTAGCTTGTATATGTTAACAGATATTAAGCATTGGCTTTCCTTCATTACTTATTCTATTTCTCATATTTTACAGGAGGGTGATGTTATTGCTTAAGCATTAACTAAAATGAGCTATAACTTGTCTTGTTTAACTAAATTTTCTTAGCATTCTCTTCTTAAAGAGATCAAAGGCTTAAATAGATTAGATCGTGTTGGCCTCCCTTATATTCATTTTAAATAACTATGTTTTTCTTTGGTCTATCAGTTTTTTGGATTATTTTTCAATGTTTTTTATCAGAATTGTTTTATTTTGGTCTATTTTGACAAATGATTGGATATTAATTTATGCTGATCACTACACTATGTGTTGCTCATTTACTCCCCAGAGTTAATATATTTGGCTTTTTCATATTGTTCTATTTTGGCATCTCAATTGGGATGGATTGTCGGTGATCTTTAGGTGCTTATCTTTTTTTGTCTTAGAGTTGTTTTCTTATATTCATATGAAGTGTATGGCTATGGATCCCTTTATCTTAAGCAACTATTGGGTTTCTCAAGTTATTATTTGTGACTGCAAGCTGCTATCGATTTCGTTCAGGTGCTTTTCCTTCTATTCCTCTTTTCTGTGCAAGATCTTTGTGAACCTGGGTGGATGTTGGAGTAGAATATAATGGCACTTGGGTGGTATTCATGGTAGCTTTTCAAATACTACACACCTGAGCTCTTATGGCCCCTTTCAATATTATTTGTTTTATTATAGGTGGCCTTGAATTAACTAAGCTACTATTTTTCTTATTGTAGATCCCATCTTTTGTCAGTATGCTGCTTCTAAATCTAATGTTGTTTGCATGTTTTGGGTGTGCAAATGTGCGGTTGGGATGAGAATGGAGTGGTATTTGATTTCTACTAATGAAATCAAGATTGTTATTACATTCCTTAGATCTTCATTCCCATCTAATTGCATTTATGATTGCATGATTTGGTTTTCTTCCTTTTTTCGTTGTATTGATCCTTTTTCATAAGTTAATGTTATTGAGGATTACAGTTGTTGTGTTGATTGCCCTTGGATTTAGAGTGCTTTAAATAATTACTTAACTGTTATGGTTAAGTATTTTAATATTATTATGTTCTTTTTTCTTGGTAGAATTGGAATTTGTGGCTGGTAGTCTCTCGGTTTAATACTAGTTGCTTGTTGTGGCGGGTTGCTTCCCTTCTTTTCATGTTGATTCTTTTGAGCAGTTTGTGTATCCTGTGTGGTTACTTTCCTTCTATTCATGGTGGCACATATATTGGTGATTCTTTTGGCTGGATTATAGTTATGGATTCTTATACTAAATTACTATTTTTTTTTATTATTGTTATTATTGGGACTATTGGAATGGGATCTTTAGGATGATTATTAATAGCTATTTATATTGTGTGACTGAAGGGGCTTCCAATACATTTATTTTGTACAAGTTTAATTAGATTCACATGTTGGTTTTGCTGTGTTTGTTTAGCCTTCGTTGTCATTATCCTCTGTAGGTTTGCTGGACCGATGTTTTTGTGGGCGGGGCAAGGTAATAAATTTTTGTAGACCATTGGCTCTTAGGATTTCTTTGACCTTTTTTGTAGCTCTTTCAAACAGTAGTGAGCTGAAAGTCCACTTTAAGGACCATGGAACCTTTCTTTTTTAATTAACACATAGACCCCTCTGTGGGTTTCTCAAAAAAAAAAAATTATGAGGTAAAAATATTAGGGGAAGAAGAGGGGATTCCACTTTTGGAGCCACTTCCAAGATGAAGAAATGGTGAATTAGTGGGACTTTTAGTGGAGCTACATAATTTAAAAGGAGAAAAAGATTGGGAGAAGATAGAAGCACCAGACATGTATTCTACCACCCTTACAACTATAACGAGAGGTGTTCTAACAAGTTCAAGGGTTGAATCCTTCACGAGAATGCGAGTATGTTATCACCTTAAAGGAAGTAGTCCCACCTATCAGTGTTCTTCTATATCATCATCCCCAAATCTATAATAAAAACATTAAGAGATAAATCAAGGAGATGCAAGAGGCAAGGTGTTTGACCTAGTGTCATTCCATTTTTTAGTATAGTGGTATTAGTCCAATACTTCAATAGTAGATTTGTTTATTCCACCTTAACAACAAGGTGGTATTTTGGGAGGAGAGTATTGTTAGACCAAACAAGCTGGTACAGGATCGGCTTACGAATAAAATAGACAGAAGTTCTTCCTCCTGTATGCATCGAATGCATGCTTGAGCATGCATGAGCTTTTTAGGAAGGATTTTTGAGGGAGTTAAGAGAGAAATTTGAATGTAGTGATTATTTAAGGATTTCCTTTTTATTTGTATACATTAAATAGTTTATTTTCTACCATGAGAAGCTGAAATAGGGCCTTTTCTTTTGACCTTTCCACTGATTATTCCCACGGTATGATTACAGACGTATAATATGTCGGTAATATTCTATTGAGTTTAAATACACTGGTCTAAATTTCAATGAGGAATTACCGTCGCAACTCATTAAGAACCGATGAACGAACATGCAGAAAATACATTGGTAATATAATGGAGGCATTTTGCTAGAAATATGTTGTTATAATACCGATATATATTTCTCAGGTTTAGCCGCCTCTATTTCTGGTGGATACTTATCCGCCAAAATGATCATCGGTATTTGGTCGTTTTCATGTGGTGCATGAATATGTTGATAAAAAACTATAGTCTATGGTTATGTTTATTTTTTGTTCTCCTGGTACTTTTGATATTGGGTCATCATCTATTGGTATCTCCTCCATGAATAAATCTAAATGATGGAAAATTAACCACCTGATGATGTTGATTGAGGAGAAAGTGAAGTTGTTAAAGGAGGAGCTCATTTTATTTGCCACTATTGTATATTTATTAGGAGAAATCTTTGCTACTTCTCCCTTATTTGGAAGAAGTTGATTACATCTCCTCTCTACTATTGATGGACAAGAGAATGTTAAAATGATTACTATTTCTCCATTGATTTATTCTACAATTAATCTATTATCCATTCCCTTGTAGAATCAAATTTGTTGTTTAAGAGTATGTTAAAATGCTTGGTCTAGAAGTATGCCTTCTAATTCAAACAATCTAAAGAAGATATTCTACAAAGCAATAAAAGGGAATATGAAAAAAAAAGATGAATTTAATTTTCTGAAGAAGGAGAATTTTAGTATATCTTCCATTAGAAGAAAGTTAAAATCTAGAAAGGTTAAATCTTTTGTGTGAATATTGATCTTGGTTATTATAGGGAGACAAAGAAGTTCTACTAAAATTGTCATCATATAGTGATGAATAATTACATATATCAAAAAATTTTAATAATCATCTCCTATCACTCATATGTTCATCATTCTCCTACAGTTGACCAACACCATTTGAAAGATGCCTAACCATCCTTGCATTCTAAAGTCAGGTGGTTAAATTCCATAATTTAGCCAACCCCAATATTTATTGTGATAAAGATTTGGTGATCAAAAGTTGTTGTAACAATATGTACCTAGATTACAAGTAAAGACTATATTGAGAAGCAAGTAAGGAGATCTAAAGGTATGGCACCAATAATACATATGGTAAATTGGGAATAAACTCCCATTGACCCATATTACATGCTAGGGAAGTCTATTAAAGAAAGAATAAATAATTAAATAATAGAATAAAAAATATAGAATAAGAATATGTTTTTAAATTAGTAACATTGTTATATCATGTTGAACGTATTTCTATTGAGAAATATATAGTAGACAGTAATACATCAGCTAAATAATATAAAGATGTTAAAATAAATCTATTAGATGTATAGGATAAATAAGGTATTGCATAATGTTTAACTCAATATATATTGTATCAATTAAGCCTAAATTAATAGATTCCATGAATATAGAGGAAGATAGAAGAAATGATGGATGTCATGGTTGTCGAATTGAATGGGGAATCTCCTTCACCATGAGAACAATTATAGTCACCTTAGCTCGAGCCAGCTCAACAGATAAATAAAAAGAAAAAGTGATTAAATAAGTAGAAGTGAAATAGTAAAGTAGAGAGATAATATATTCAGTTAATAGATATAAAGTAGTCGGCAGAGTAGTAGGTTAAAGAAATATTTGCATAATACCAAGGTATTTCATCTATTATGAGGGGTACATCATTTTTAGAAGAATATGTTCTAACCATATCTGAAGGGATTTCTAATACATTTATATAAAAAAATTTAATGGTATTGCTAATCTCAAATTATATCTTGTACATTTTAGAACTATTTTTTATGATGCTGGGGAAGTGATCATTTTGGTTCAGAAAGTTCTTATTTAGCTTATCTGGAGTTTCAATTGATTGGTTTTAAGAATTATCAAAAGAGTCTATTTGTACTTTTTCAAAATTATATAGTCTATTATAAAGTTATTTTTTAGAGAAAAAATTTTCATCACTTTCTTGAATCTCGCAGTTGGATAATAGAAACCCATGCAAAATCTAATATATTATATCTTGAAATGCAGGAAAGTTATAGTTATGTGTGCAGCACATTATATAAATTCTCTTAAATTATATTCATGATTTGGTAGCCTTTTTGCCTAAAGTGTTTGCCATAATAGCATTTAAAAATCCTGTAATTAAAGATTCTAATCTCAAATAGAAGGCATCTAAATTATCATTCTTTGAATACTAGCCTCTAATAAATTCAAAGAAGTTGAAACCTAAGATCATCTAAAAAAGAAATATGGATCTATTTCAATAGAAGGAAAAAATAAATAAATGTCGAAAGTAGAAAAAGATAATCCATTTATGCATCATAGTATCAGTAATTCAATACACTTAAGAATGTTCAGCATGGAAAACCCCAAACTTATTTCACTCTAGAAAAGAATAGCAACAAGTTTGAGGCCTATATAAATAAATTATATTCATCTAAAAGAGATGAAATAAAATGAATTTTGAAGAAAATCCTATGGAAATCTTAATTTAAATATGTTAACCATAAAAATGATAGAAGAAGTTGGCAAAATGAGGTAACCAAATTGTTGCCTATATCACCAACTATTTAGTCACAAGCATAAAATTTTCATCACTATTAATGAGAGGCTTCAAAAGAAAATCATGTTTTTGTTAGTTATAATTCCAAATTAGTAATTAGTATTTTTAAACTATAAATCGACTAAGTGTAGCATTGATGATCCTTCTCTACCTTCTTATGTTATAATTTCTAATGATGAATGGGATATTTTTTTTCACTTACTCTTGTAAACGAATTCGACATAAAAATTCATCATTTAATACTTGAGGTATCTAAAGGAGCTCAAAGTCCCATCCAAGAAGACTTGGTATCTCTTAAATAAGATCTGAAGGTGAAAATTACCAAAGTACTGAAGGACTTCTAAGCCTAGTAGGCTTTTGCATGTCAGATGGAGTAAAATAAGAGAAAGAATAAATCTATAGTGAAAACAATTATACTTATTTTATGGATGAGGGACCTAAATCCCTTATGCCTCAATCCATGCATTACTATTATTATATGCATCTTAGGATTAAGAATTCAATGAAGAAATAGTTTTGTATATCTTGATTGATTCTAATGATGACCATGTGAACAATTCAGAAATAGAAGAACAATATAATTCTCACCAAATAGATATTAGACTAATTGATATAAAAGAACAACTTTACAATTTCTCTAATTGTGATGCCCCCAACCTTGATATTCAAGATGCTCCTAATAGTATTGATATAGTGATGTCAGATTCTGATAGTTCACCGGGAAAAAAAATTAGAATCAATTGAAAATCAAGAAATAGATATTTTTTTTGCTTCTTCCCTTGAAGAGGTAAAACAAGTAAATCTCTATAGTGGTAAGTTTTTTCTACTATGATTATCTATCATAGATTAAAAAAACATATTAAAGATAATAATGAAAACTTCAATAACATCTTAGCTTGTTCATTCTCAAGATAGCTAATCAAAAAGTACCTATAATAGATTACAACATATTAGCTCATCTAAAAAAATTGCCTATCAAACTTTTATTTATAATTATCTAGTCTTTTCTAAGGAAATGCGGGAGGCTTTAATCAAAGATTTTCTCGATCAAAAGAATGATGGCCTTATTAGCATCAACATAGCCAAAGGAGGTATTATATTTCATAGAAATTCCAAAAGTAACATTCTCTGATAAAAACCTATTATTTTAATGTATAAGGAATAATCACATGTTGTATATCACAATGTATATAAAAAATTACAAACGCATATGATCTTAATTATTTAGTTACATATGTTAGTATTATGATGCTTAGAACTCTTTTCAATCTAAAGGTGGATACAAGCAAACTCAATTCAACAAAATTATATTGTGAATATTCAATAAAAAATAGTAAAAGTGCTTTGAGAACCATTACTTACCTGTTTGACAAACATTACCTTAAATATGAAGCCAAGTCTCACATTATAGGTTTGAAGGCATCTTTTAAGACCCTCATGGATGGATCCTTGCTTCAAAAATATAGAATGGTACCTTTCTCTCTTCATTATTGTATTAAATACTCTAATGATAGAACTAAAAAATATATTGAGGGATATCTATAGCCATTCTGAATTCATGGAGTAGGAATATATGATTATGTTATTTACTATCGACCTAAAATGCAAATTATTTTACCCAGAAACTTTAAACTGGTTGATGTAAATGAGAGAAGGAAAACAAAAAGAGAATAAAAAAAAGAATGAATGGCATCCTGACCTTGAACAAAAGTTCACTTGCATCATGCCGCTCTTGTACAAAAATCTAGTAGAATGACTCAATGAGCTAAAGGGAAAGGTAGTATAATAAGAAATGAAATAGTAAAAAAGAATATATGCCCATAAAGATGATGATAATACTTGTGGAACTAGAATATAGTTTATGTGATGAATCATATGTGTTAAAAATGATAAATAAGTTGCATAATTTATAGATATAATTGAAAAGCTAAAGTTAAAGTTTTCTTTAAAGTAAGAAAGTGGCAAGGAAATGGTCAATGTCGCAAAATAAAATGTTTAAGAAGTATGTGGAGAATAAATCTCTAACCCCAGTATCTCAGAATGGTCTAGCTAATTTGGTAGTTAAAGTCACACACACTATACATCTAGACTATACATCAAATAAATTTCTTTCTTCTTCACAAAAGTGTCTAAACTAATGTAATACTTAATGACCCATTCATGAATAAAAAAGTAGAACTACCTTTTAACTAGCATCATTTATATGTTAAAAATTTAGCAAAATATGGTTTAATACCATCATCTTTATTTAAATAAAAAGCTCAATAATTTTTAAACATGTGGAATACATAATATTATAAAAAAAAATTAAACCAAAGGTTGGATTTTGTACTAATTATCAATATGTAAATGAAGAATAATATATAATACTCTCCAATAATCCAGAATATAATAGTATTTCTAGAATGAATATTAAATCATTAACAAACATTTTTAGAGACTTCAGACAATTTGGATAACTCTTAAGTTAGGGAAGTGCCACTAAAGGATTATGAAGAGACTAAATTAATAATAGATTAGGTTAAATAGGTTAACCTAGCTGATGAAGAAAATCCTCACTAGATCCTTATAAGTGCTTTATTAAAGAACGCTAAGTAATATGGTAGGTTCAATTTACACTTTAAATACTATCTTGCTTACAGTTATAAAGAAATGTTTAGATTAACTCTATATATAAAAGTCCATGAACTTTAAATTTATCCTACCATGGTTCCCATAAAATAAGCAACTCATTGCATATGGATGGAAATAAAAAAAATATGTTACAATTGAAGTCAATAAATGTATTGATGCTAATTTTATATTAAAAGTGCTCTGTTAGAAGTTGAAAGTTTGACAAGGATGTTAAGCCCCTATGAACTAGTCCCATGGCTAACCAAGAAGGGGGGGTGAATTGGTATTTAAAAAAATCTTTCGATCAAAACATAATCTTAAAACAAAAACCAAGATTCACCATAGAAATCAAAGTTCAAAAATTAAATTTGGAAGTAGTAATAAATAACACATAAATTTATAATGGCTCGATCAATCCGACCTATGTCCACACCCCAGAGGTGCCCTCCGAGTATTGCACTACACATAGTGTCTCTTCTTTTTCCCCCACAACAAGTCGGAGAAGCCTTTACAAACCTCCTTTCCACCAACCTAGGTGAGGTAGAGAACCCAACTCCTTGTGCTTTCTCCTGAAGCAGGTAGAGAACCGAACTCCTTTTGCTTCCTTCTATAGCATGCAGAGAACCTTGAATAGAAGTTGAAGTAGACCTCTCTAAAACCCCCAAGGAAGTAAGGATGACAGCTGGAGAAGATGATGATGAATCCTTGCTTGGAACAACCATTGTGAAACCCCTCATAAACTCCCCCTCACAAGATCCTCTCTCTCTCCCTTGCTCTCCTTCTCTTCTTGGCTCTTTCAGGTCAGAATAGCAGCAAAAGATACTCTCTTGAGTAGAACAAGAGATCTTAAATAGAAGAGCTTCAAAATCGCTCTTAATTCCAACAAACCAACTTTATTTTCCTGGATGATATAAATTTCATCCTGTATGATCAGTGCAAAATAAGCTCAACCAGCCAAGATGATTTGGGACGATCAGAAGGGTTTTGTTCGTATCATCAGGGCCAATAGTATATCATCCAATAAGATCAGTACAAACCGTTGAATATCATCCAGACAATTATACTAAATAAAATAGCTTGATCGTTCAGGCCAATCTTATGATCGTCCCAGATGATTAGTTCAAATTCGTGAAAATCATCCAGATCATCACCTTGAATAGCAGTTGGCCAATATTTAATTATCAAGAAAAACCAAAGGTTTTTGAACTAAGCATCCCAGCTGATTCTACGATCATCCAATATGATATAATCAAGCAATCAATCCTTAATTACTAGATTAATTTAGGCATAATTATGTTGTATTGTCCAGGATGATGTCCTGGATGATATCCAAAAATAAATAATACCTAAATAGATCTGCAAAGTTGATTCTTTTTTATTTAAGCATATCATCCTGACCGATACCAATATTGTCTAGGATAACAAACTTAAATATAATTGCCTTAACCAGGATTCCCTAATTTGAGTTTCTATTTTTAACTGATCGTCCAGGCCGATTTTGGGATCATCCTGAATGATGTGACCAAAAATAGAGAACTCTAAAAATAAGCAAAAACATTTTCCCAAGTGTGTGTGCGTGTGAGGATATTAAGCATCAGGAACCACATCATTTACAATAGACTCAAGAAAGAGAAAAGTTTACAAACTAACTCGAACCTAGTCTACCCAATCTTGAGCTAGTTCAAATTGCAGTTTGATCCTATGGACCTAAAAAGTTAGTATGCAAGACAGTCAGAGAGAAATAGAAGTGTTTGCTTTTATCAAAATCATATTCCCTGAAAACAGATTTGCAACAATCTCCTTCTTTTTTATGATGTCAAAAAATTAAATAATCAAAACTAAATAAAATAAAAATAATTATAAACACTACTCCCCCTTTTGACATCATAAAAGAGGAGATGGAAAAAAAGAAAAGAAAAAAGAATTAAAGCAAAGTTTTTTTTATCTAATCAAAGCATGAATATGACAGTCTCAATGTGATTGATTTTAAAGACTTGTAAGACCAATGAGTTAACATCATCAAAAATCTAAAAAAATGGTAAAATATCCAATCCAGTTAACTCTCGGTCTGACTTCTCTCAGGGAAAAACTATCTTTTGAAATCAAAAGACCTAACTTGGATAAGAAAAAGAAATCCATTCAAGACTTGGTTTTAGAAAAATATCTTATAGAATAATGTATTAAAGTAATTTGTCACAATCGTGAAATTTGAAATTAGGCCTTTGAAATCTCAAGTGATACATGAATTCTTCTAAGATTTAAAAGTTTTAAAAGAGAAGAGAACTTACTTCTGGTGGGCTCATTTTATGCCTCTCATCAATTAAATGATGTACTTTACACATATTTTGATTTTTGATACACTTTGTGTATATTTTTCAATTTGGCATCATTAGCCACTTTTTTTGTTATTTTTGCAAGCTATATCCCTTTTAAAAAACTCTTAAATACTCTTAGTTGTGATTATATCTTCTAGATATTAGAGAAGAAAAACTCACTCTCTAATATAAGGAAAAATAAACCACAAAAATAGAATCAAAATCATATGATAAATGTAATGACAGAATAACAAGAAATCTTAAAATAATATAAAGACTTTGAACATTATATATATAAGATAGAAATAAAGCAAGGTAGAAAATATCTCAATTGCAAAGTCTAGTTGTTAATTTGAGATAGACTTTTGTTTAGAAAAAAAAATTACACCACTAAAAAAGGTTAGGGAAAGAAAAACAATCAACCGTATTTTCTCCCTTTAAAAGATTAAGAGAAGTAAAATATTGACTACAAATTTTTAAAAAGAAAAAACATGATATAAAATATCATTTCAGTAGTGACCACAAAAGAAGAAAAACTAATATAATAGAAATAAAATAAAAAATCTAAAAGAAAAATGAAAACTGGTAAGCAAAGTGAAATAAAAAAAAGGCAACAAAATAAAAGATAACAAGTTCATGCATTTATTTCAATAACACCGATCTGGTCCTTAAGGTGTTGAAAGTGTTAAAAGTTAGTGGTTTAATAAAGACGTTATTCAGTTGATTCTCAATTGTCACATGGTGTAACTCAATGTCCCCTTTGGTCACATGGTCTCTCATAAAGTGATTCCTTATGTCAATGTGTTTTATCCTTGAATGTTCAATAAGATTCTTAGAGATACAGATGGAACCAGTGTTGTCACAAATGATTGAAATTATACTTATAGTTAATCCTAAATTCAAAATTTATTACTTCAACCAAAGGACTTCAGCCACACAACTTCCTAAGGCAATGTACTCAGCTTCAGTGGTGGAAAGTGCAAAAGAGTTTTATTTTCTACTAGACTAGGAGACTAAAGACTATCCTATGAATTAGAAAGTTCCAAAAGTGCTCTTTTTATCCACCCTATATCCTACAAAATTAGAATCAAAATATCCAATAATCTCAAAAGAAGTGTTGTGCCTAGGATAATACATTCCTAAGTTCTTGGTCCCCATAAGATATTTAAGAATTCTCCTAACTGCAGTAAAGTGGGATTCTTTTGGATCAGCTTAAAATCTAGCATAGAGATAAACACTAAACATTATATCAGGTTAACTAGTAGTCAGGTAAAGTAAATATCTAATCTTCTCTTTTGATCAACAAATTTTCCACTTGAGTCCTTATCTAACTGAAAATTAGAAATCATGGGAGTATTTATTGGCCTGGCTTTGTTCATTTTATATTTCTTCATGATGTCCTTAATGTACTTTGATTGACTTATAAATGTTCCATTATCTAATTATCCTATACTAAATCCCAAAAAGTTGGATAACTCTCTCATCATACTCATCTCAAACTCCTTACTCATTATTTTAAAAAAATCATCACATAGCTTTTTATCAGAATATCCAAAAAGTATATCTTCAACATAAATATGAACAATGAGCAACTCATCTCCTACTTTCCTCAGAAATAGGGTGGTGTCAACACTTCCCTTAACAAAATCCCTCTTCAGTAAAAATGTGCTAAGCCTCTCATACAAAGCACTTGGTGCTTGTTTTAATCCATATAAGGCCATTTTTTAATTTGAAAACATGATTTGGAAATTGGGAACTCTCAAAACCTAGGGGTTTCTCTACAAACACATCCTCTTTTATTACCCCATTTAAAAAGGCACTCTTCACATCCATTTGGTAAAAATTAAATCCCTTATAATAGGCAAAGAATAATAGCACTCTAATGGCTTCCAATATAGCTATAGGGGCAAAGGTCTACTCAAAATCAATCTCTTATATTTGGTTGTACCCCTTAGCTAACAATCTTACTTTATTTCTAAACACCATACTAGAATCATTCATCTTATTCTTAAAGACTCATTTGGTTCCAACTATACTTTGTCCCTTTGGCCTTTTTACAATCTCCCAAATATCATTTCTAACAAATTTGTTTAATTCCTCTTATATAGCTAAGATCAGAAACTCATCAGATAAGGCTTGATTAATGTTGGTGGGTTCAGTCATTGAGTTAAAGACAGAGTGGTTCACTTCCTTCCTATGTTCATACCTAGTCCTAACACCTTCAAAGGGCTCTCTTAAGATAAGTTCTTTAGGATGACTCAAAGAATATCTCCAATCCCTAGGCAAAGTGTGTGTAGGATCACCCCTTTCCTCTAGATTTGAATATTCTACTCCTTTTGAAATCTCTCCTACTCCTTCATTGATTTGGGATTCTACTCTCTTCTCTAAATTATCAACACCTTTGGAATTCTCTCTAACACCATCTTCATCTTCAATTCTAGACTCCTTAGGATCAGATTCATCAAACACTACAAGAGTAGTCTCCTCCACCACCAAATTCCTTTTATTAAACACCTTAAAGGAATTCCCAACACTTGAGTAACCTAAGAACACTCCTTCATCAAAATTTGGGTCAAATTTTTCTAAGTGTAACTTCCCATTTTGATGAATGAAAACCTTACAACCAAAGGCATGGAGGTTGGAAAGGTTGGGTGTTCTATCCTTAAGGATCTCATAGGATGTCTTATCAAGTTTGGCTTTAATATTCACCCTATTCAACACATAATAAGCTGTAATTACCGCTTCAGCCCAAAAGTATTTTGAAAGTGAAGACTCAGCAAGCATGTCTCAAGTGGCCTCAACTAAGGTCCTATTCTTCCTTTTAGCTATCCCGTTCTATTGAGGGGTCCTAGGAGCTATGAAATTGTGACTAATCCCTTTATCGTCATAAAAGTCTCCAAATCTTTCATTTTCAAACTCTCCCCCATGGTCACTATGGATGTTCAAAATCTCACAACCTAACTTTTTTTTATCCCAAGTGGAGAAGGATCTAAACTCATCAAAATAATCACTCTTATGTGACAAAAATTTATCTGAGTGAACCTCGAGTAGTCATCAATATTAACAAATTCATAGACTTTCCCACCTAAGATGACAGTGCTAATGGGTCCAAACAAATCTATGTGAAGGACATCTAAAGGTCCAGATGTGCTAATGTCCTTAATGGAGTGGAAAGAGGACTGGACTTTTCTTTCCTAGTTTGCAGGAATCACAAAGGTGGTCTTTAGGGAAATTAAGCTTGGGAACACTCTAACTAGGTCTTCCTGGGTCACTCTCCTAAGGGTTTTCATACTAGCATGACATAATCTCCTATGACACAACCAAGAATCATCAGAAACAATTTTTAAGAAGAATGAAGTAACACATTTAATATTATTTAAGTCAAGCATGTAAACATTGTTAATACGCTTTCCCTACAAAATAGTGTTATTATTTAAGCTTATAATGCAAGTGTTTTCCAATAATTTTATGTTGAAGCCCTTATCGCAATGCTGACTGATACTGAGAAAGTTGTGTTTCAGTCCATCTACAAGCAAAATATTTTCAATCAAAAGGTTCTTGGAATTTTTTATTATACTTGAGTCCACCACTTTCTTGGTGGTGTTATCTCCAAGAGTAACCTTACCTCCTGTCATTGTCTTTAACAAAATGAATATATGAGCATCTCTAATCATATGTTATGAGCATCTTCTATCCACGTACCACATGCTCTCATGAGGTCTTTTGTGAGAGTTTACCTATAAAATATTAATTGTCAGATTTAGGAACCCGAAAAAGTTTGGGTCCCTTCTTATGAAAAGAAGAATGCAATGCATTTATGTTATGCTGTGAAACAAGCAATTTTGGTCTCCACGCCCAATATGCACTATGGTGAATAGTGCAAGTGTGTGAAATGTGTCCTAGCATACTACAAAAAAAATATCTAATTCCAGGAAAAGGATTTACTAATTTACTTGGTGGTGATGCTTCCTTTTAACATGCAATATTGGTTTGTTATTTTTGAAAGCTTTGAGAATTGTTTTAACTAAATCATGCTTAATTATTAAATCAGAATACTTTTTTTTAAATCATTCAATTTATCAAGTAAAGACATGTGATTGCTATCAAGTAGAGTGTATATTTACTTAAACTTTCATGCTTTTTTTGCAAATTCAAAAACTTTAATTTCAAACTAGCATGCATTTTTTTAAGATTCTTATATGATGCATGAATTTTCTCATAAATTTCAAGTAATTAATCATAAGTTAGTTCACATACCTCTTCTTGATCAGATTGACCAAGATGATCACCCATTATGCATAAATTTATTATCTCCTCTTTAGTTTCAGTCTCAGATAAGCCAGATGTAGAATCTGCACAGAAAGCTTTTTGATACTACTTCTTTTCCTTCCTGTATTTGGGTTTCTCCTTACCCTTCTCCTTGATTGGGTTCTCCATAAGTGTTGGAAAAATATCTTTAACATGTCCAGGATTCATGCATTCAAAGAAAATAACATCAGAAGAATTTTTATAATTTTTGCTATCCTTACATCTTTTTCACTTTGGATGATACTTGTTGTTCTTCCTTAAAAAGCTTTTAAATTTCCTAGTGATGAAGGCAACATCATCATTTTTTGATTCAAAAGAATCAGTGTCCGTGTTTTTGGCCTTTAGTGCCACAATTTTCTCCTTCTTTTTCTCACCTCCATCAAGATTTCTTTGATTCACCCCTTGCTCGTAAGAAGTGAGTGATCCAAGTAAATTATTAATAGAATAAGTATTTAAATCTTTAGATTCAATAATTGCAGTGATCTTAGCATCAAAAGAAGAATGCAAGCATTTTAAAATTTTATTGACCCTTTCATAATTAGTTAGCCCTCTTCCTAAAGCATGCAATGAGATGACAATTTAAGTAAACCTAGTATACATGTTAGAAATTGGTTCAAAAGGTTTCATATGAAAAAGTTCGTAGTCATGCAATAATATATTCAACCTAGATTATTTAACTTCATTGGTTCCTTTCATATGTTACACACAATCTATCCCAAATTTCTTTACTAGTTGCATAAGTTGAAACACGCTTATAATCTTCAGATTTCAAAGAACAAAAAAAATAGTTCAAGCATTTTGCATTAAGTTGTGCTAAATCTCTTTCATCAAAAATCCATTCATTAAAAGAAAGTTCAGTTTTAATGTCATTAATTTCACAAGAAGGAGGTGTATAACCTTCTTTCACAAGCATCCACATACGATAATCAAGCGATTGTAAAAATATAGACATACGAGTTTTCTAAAATTTAAAAGGAATATTTTCAAATAAAGGTGGATGCTTAATAGAATATCCTTCTAGTGTATTATGATTACAAAAGTTAGCCATCAATTAAAATTCAAAAATTTTCAAAAACTAGATGCTGAAGTAGACCTCACTAGAACTCCCAAGGAACTAAGGACGATGAATGGAGAAGACGATGATGAATCCTTGGTTGATGTAACCTTTATGAAACCCCTCACAAACTCCCCCTTACAAGATCCTCTCTCTCTCTCCCTTGCTCTCCCTCTCCTCTTAGCTCTCTCAGGTCAGAAGAGTAGCAAAAGATACTCTCTTGAGTAGAATATGAGTTCTTAAATAGAAGAGCTTCAAAATAGCTCAATCAGCTAGGACAATTTGGGATGATCATAAGGTTTTTGTTCATATCATCTAGGCTGATAGTATATTTTCATGTACGACCAGTACAAATCATTGAATATTTTCTAGATAATAACACTGAATGGATGTTTGGATGATAGAGAAATAGCTTGATCATCAAGGCCGGTCTCACTATTATCCAGAATGATTAGTTCTTTTTTTTTTTTGAAAGATACATATAGCATTGAATTAGAATAAAAAAATATTACATGAAAGTTCGTTAGGGATGTTAAGCCTTATAGAACTGGCCCAAGCTAATTTAAAAGAGAGAGGTGAATTGGAAAACTTTAAAACCAAAGATAAAACTAAAACCAATATCACCACATAGAAAACCAACGATGCGGAAATTAAAGTGCGGAATTAATAAAGAAAGAACACACCGGATTTATAGTGGTTCGGTCAAACCTTGACCTACGTCGACTCCTTGGAGGCACCCTCCAAGTATTGCACTAACACAAGTGTCTCTCCTTCAGTCCCCACAGCAAGGCGGAGAAGCCCTTACAAAATCACTTCCACCTCTCCCGATGCGGCGGAGTTGCCGGGTCTTTTGACACCAAAGAGACTTCTTCTTTGGTGAACTTACCTCGAGATATGTCTTGAATCCGATGGTACTAAGGTGCGAGTTTGACGGAGCAACCGTGTGGAACCCCCTCCACACTCCCTTGAGTCCCCCCTCACAGGATCTTCTCCCTCTCTCAAACACCACCCTTTCCTCTCTCCCTTTCAAGCTCTCTCTTCAAGTTTCCCCCACAAGAACGAAGCTCCAATGGCTGCCAAAGACACTTACAAAGTGCCTTGCCATAGCTAAAATAGAAGCTCTCAAAACGAGCTCATTAATGCAAGTTGCCGACATTATCGTCCAGGACGATAGGCATATCTTCCTGGCCGATCAGTATAAATTAATCTCATTAGCCTGGGATGATTTGAGACGATCAGAAGAAAATTGGTTACATCATCCAGGCCGATATCACGATCGTCCTGGCCGATTAGTTTAAAACCGATTTCAATCATCCTGATCATCGCCCGGAATACAAGCTGTCTGATGTAGATCGTCCAGGCCATCATTCTGGCCGAGCATTAATGGTTGATTGATACGATCACATCGTTCGGGATGATCGCATAATTGAGTTAGATCGTCCTGGACGACAATAATATCGTCCTGGCCGATTTCCTAAAACAAAGAATTCCTAAACTGATTATGACAGCTGATTCTTTCTAAATTAAGGTTATCGTCCTGGCCGATACAAGTATCATCCAGGCCGATCTATTGACGGCTGCCTTAATGAGGATGCCCTAATTAGGGTTTCTGATTTTGGACAGATCGTCCAGGCCGATATTAATATCGTCCCGGACGATATTACCAAAAATAGAAATCTTATAGGGAGCAAGAGAATTTCTACCAAGTTATAGCCACACCAAATACAACAGACTTAAGAAAGGAAAAAGATTACAAACTGACATAGATCTAGTCTACCCAATCTTGAGCTGGTTCCAGATTGCAGTCTGATCGTGTGGACCAGAAACGTTAGCACATAAGGCAATCGTAGAGAAATAAGGAATGTTTTCTATCATCAAAATCATAGATCTACAACATTACAAACTAAAAAGCTTAGGCATTCCTTTGAAAGAGAAAGGAAGCCATTATTTGAATTAATTTAAGCATATAGAAGAAATTTAGAAAATAGTAAAATTCATAATAAAGTAGGTTCCTCTACTAATCATTTTAGACCAATTGGGGTGGTGGAGATACCAAAGATTAAATAACCTAAGTGGTTTATTAGTATCCCAGAATTCCCTTTTAGGTAAAAAATAAAAAATAGAGAGGTACCTAGATTCCATTAATCTAAATCCCTTTTCCAAATTCCAATAATTTCTTAAAATAAAATTATAGAAAATAAGAAAACTAATTACCAAACAAAAAAGTAATTGAAACCCATAAACATCCACTGAGAAGAAACTTTGAATCTTCACATCTTCATCCTATTTATTTTCCACAATCTTCAACCTCTTTATCCAATCTTCTATCCAACCATGGATTCCTTCAAACAATTTAATGAGCATTTCCTGAAGCACATGATGAAGTGTGTCTAACACTATCATTAATACTCAACTTCTTACCTCTTAGACTCCCATTGATAGGACCAAACACATTCATATTATTGTTGAAACTTTTCTTCATGTTCCCTATCTTGGAAGGAATAAAAAATTTTCCCTCCTCTAATATAGCTTCTTCGCTCTTTACTTTGTTTCTCTTAGTCAAAGGAGTAACAGATGTTTGAATTCCATCCAGAATATCTAATTCTTTCTTTTGTTCTCTACATTTCAAATTTTCAGCCATAGAAAGTTCTTCCATAACAGAAATTTCATATACTACATTTTTTGTATTCAAGAGCCTCTGATTTGTCTACCACTTTTTGTTCTAACCTGGTAAGACAAGTTCGCACACCTTCTCCCATTCCAGCATAGTCATTGATCAGATTTTTTTTTCCTATCTTCAAGATGTTCCAGTTCAGACAATCCATAATCTATATTTTGCTTTTCTGTCACCGAGCAAAAAGATTCTGGAACTATCATAGTCTATATGGCTAGCATTTCATTATCTTCAACATCTACTCTACCCTTTTCTTCAGCAAAAACTTGGGATAAAAAATTGAATTTGTTCCCAGTTATTACTTCACCTGGAGCCAAATTGTCTTTCAGAATTTTCAACTCAGCTGACATCTGAGATTTTTTACTGGTACCCGATAGTTCCTTCTCTAATATTACTTCTGGATTGAAGCATAAATCCTTTATTGCTGAATTTGTAACAAAGTTATCTTCAGCCAACTTTGTTCCACCTTCAATTATCTACTGGTTAGCAAACTTATGCCCATCAAATCCTTTATCTTTATTCATCAGTTTTCCTGCAACTTGGACAGATTTGGCTGTGCTTTGATATTTCATATCAACTTTCATTTGAAAATGTCTCACCTTGGATACATCTTTGTTAATCTTTTTATTCCATTTTGAATTAATATGGACCCAAGGTCCATATTTATCAATCATTTCCTTATCTTGAGCCTCCTGAAGATTTCCTTGGCCTTGAAAAGAAAAAGCATCCACATTACTCTTCTCCACTACATTTTCCTTTTGCATTTGTTTATTTTGTGACCAATTATACCACAATCATAACAAAACAAAGAGATTCTGTCATACTCAATTTTTTTAAAGAATCTCACTCCCAATCCTTCCACCCAAACACCCAAGGGAAGAGGTTTGTCTAGCTCCGTACGAACACAAACTCTAGCAAACTCCCTCTTTCCCCATTGATACATTTTCCCATCCACCAATAAAGGATCACCTACCATCGAAGCAATCATAGCAACATTTTTCTCATCCCAACAATGTAGAGGCAATTGTGGCATTCTAATCCATTTAAGAGAGGATAATCCCTTCATAGAGCTCGATGAAAACTCCATTGACCACTGACCACCTTTCCATACCCACAATGTGATCATTTACAAACCAAGACCCAACTGATAAAAATCCTTCCATAGCTTCTACTGTTTTGAATCAGCACAAATACCAACCCATTCCTAAGGTTGTAAAATGAAATTGACCATAATAAGCCCATTGTCTTCTCAACTCCCAAGCCACTAAATGTGGCAAAATTTCTTTCCCAAAAACCTTAGCAACTAGTGAATGCTCTAATCTTTTAGCATTCAAAACTTCAGAGGCTTCATCAAACTTGACAGCTTTACCATCTTTAGAAAGCACAACCTCCTCTCTTTTGAAATTCAACTTGACGTAAGATTTATTACTCCACGGATTGCTCATATTGTTCTTAATCTTAATATTTTTAGATAAATCCTCCATTATCGGTTGAGCTATACATTCTCTGCTTTCCACACTATTATTCAATCGATCAATCCTCTTCTTAATAATAATATAAAGATTTTTGTCAACCGAATTTAAAGAATTCGTATTTATCTCACTATCATAAACAGGGATTGCATTTGAATTCCCAAATCTCTTCACAAAGATTTTCATATCGGAAGATGATGCCTCATGATCAAATGGAGAAAAGCCTTTCGGTTTCAAAAAACGCTGAGTTTTACATCCAGTATTTAAAACAACACTCTTACATTTGCCTTCAACATACCTCATATTTGAAATTAAAAATCACCATTTTCAGATAAGACAAGTTCGCCTTTCAATCTTCATCTACGATCCTCCTCTGCTTTACAAACAATTTCCAACATCTGCTTCTCTTGCTCCAACATAATCTTCAAAACCATTCCGTCCTCATTGGTTATATCTCCAATTAAACGCAGTGATGGCCGGCGGCCATTCACCACCGTGTCCCACCTCCCGAATCCAAGGAGGAAGAATCGGGATTGAAGAATTTGAAAAAATTTTGAACTAAAAAATTTCTCTCTCTAACGCCAAACCTGGAGCTTCTCTCTCTAATGCCTTCTCTCTCGAACGATTAGTTTAAATCCATGAAAATCATCGAGAGCATCACCTTGAATTGTAGGTGGCCGATGTTTGATCGTCCAGGAATAACTAAGGTTTTTGAACTAATCATCCTAGCCAATCTTGTAATTTTCTAGGATGACATGATCGAGTAATCAAACCTTAATTATTTTTTTTAATTGCCAAATTAATTTAGGCATAATTGTGTTGCATCAACCAGGATGATATCCTTGATGATGTCCAAAAATAAATAATTCCTAAATACATATGGCGACTGATTCTTTCTAATTTGAGCCTATCATCTTGGCCGATACTAATATCGTCTAGGGCGATGTACTTAATGACAGCTACCTTAACCAGGATACCCTAATTAGGGTTTTTATTTTTAGCTGATCGTCCAGTCCAATTTTGGGATCATCCTGGATGATGTGACCAAAAATAAAAAACTCTAAAAATAGTCAAAAACAATTCCCCCAAGTGTGTGTGTGCAAGGTTACTTAGCATCAGGAACCACATCATTTATAATAGACTCAAGAAAGGAAAAAAAATTACAAATTGACTCAGACCTAGTTTACCCAATCTTGAGCTGGTTCAAATTGTAGTTTGATCTTGTGGACCTGAAATGTTAGTAAGCAAGGCAGTTGTAGAGAAATAGAAGTGTTTGCTATCATCAAAATCATTATCCCTAAAAAAGATTCTCAATATATATGACAAAGTAAATTTTCTACTTGGTTGACCAGCATTTTGCTAGTAATAGTAAATAATTGTCAAATTTTTATGAAAGTTTTTTTTTTTTTTTTTTTTTTTTTTTTTTTTTTTTTTTTGAGATACCTAAGTATATCAAACCCTAAAGATAATATCATTTTTCTTATAATACAACTCTTAGTAGATATTAATCCCTCGCATATTATATTATAATTTATTGTGGATTATCTTTATAACTGAATTAAAATGCCTCTAAAAGATAATAATTATAAAACATTTACAACGTCAATAGGATTAAATTGTTATAAAAATATTACCTTTCGTACTAAAGAATGTTTAAGTATCATAATAATTTTCTATGATTAGGTTCTTTTTTGAACTAGTCCATTAATAAGTGGAGGGCTATGTTGATGGTCTAGTTGTTAAAAGTCAAGAAACGTAAAACCAATTGGATATTTAACCTTAGAATTCTTTTTGAAAGAATATGGCTCTATAATTTAAAAATGAATCCTATGAAGCATTCTTTTGTTGGTACTTCTAGAAGATTTGAGGTTTCATGGTAAGAAATTGCTAAATTAAAATTGATTCTGCAAAAATAAAAACACTCTATGATATGAAGCCACTGAGAATTCTCACTTAATTGAGATATTTTTAGGGATGACTGGCATATTTGAAAAGATTCATATCAAATGTATTTGAAAAATTTCAACCATTCTTAGTGTTAATAAAAAAATATAGTTATTTTTAGTGGGACAACAAATGTCCAAAGGCTTTTGAAATAATAAAATATTTCTTGTTGTCACCTCTAGTTTTCTTGCTCCTATTTTGGGAAAGAAACTAATTCTGTATATTATAGATTTAAGTGAATCTCTTAAAACCATATTAGCTCAAGGTAATGAGTAAGGAAAAGATAATGTGATTTATTACCTATACAGATGGTTGCTTTTAATTGAGCAGAATAATCCACCTATTGTGAAATACTTTTTTTCCTTTATCCATGTTACTTAGAAGTTAAGGACTCACATGTTAACTCTTAAATTCAATTAAATTTCTTTTTTAATATGTTGTAGTATATCATAATAGTATGTGAAAGTTTGCTAGGGATGTTAAGCCCTATGGAACTGTCCCAAGCTAACCAAGAGGGGGGGGGGGGGTGAATTGGAAATTAAAAAAAAAAAATTTACTAAGAATGAAAATCACAAATTAAAATTACGCCACAAAAATAAATGCGGAAATAAAAGTGCGGAAGCAATAAATCAAGAACACGGGAATTTATAGTGGTTAGGTCAACTCGAGCTACGTCCACTCCTTGGAGGCACCCTCCAAGTATTTCACTACAAAACATGACTCTTCTTTAGCCCCCATGGCTAGGCAGAGAAGCCCTCACAAGAACCTCCTTTTTTCCACCCCGGCAAGGCAGAGAACCTACCTCCTTTTGTTTCCACCTGAAGCTGGTAGAGAACCACAACCAAAAGCTAACTCCTTACCTCTACCGACCCTTCCACGGACAAGAAACTCTTGATGAAGAACAAGTAGAGCGATCCTTGAAGCAACCCTTGTGAATCCCCTCACAAGCTCCCCCTCACAAGATCCTCTCTCTCTCCCTCTCTCTCTTTCTCTCCTCAAGGTCTTCTCAGGTCAAGACAACAGCTAAAGGTTTTCAAAACATTGAACATGAGCTCTTAAATAGAAGAGCTTCAAAGGAGCTCATTAATTACAAGTTGTCGACTTTATCGTCTAGGTCGATATGGACATCGGCCTGGCCGATCAGTACAAATCAAAGAAGATCGGCCAAGGCATTGTCCTGGATGCAAAACAGGACGATTGAAAATTGGCTTGATCATCCAGGCCGATTTCACTATCATCCTGGCCGATCAGTTCAAATCTGAGGAAAATCATCATGAGAATAGCCCTGGATACGAGCTAGCCGATATTTATCATCCTGAAGTAACTTAATGTTTTTGATTGGATCGTCCTGGCCGATCCTGCGATCGTCCAAGACGATATGATCGTATCAATCATCCTTAATTACTCCCTTGATTTCCTGATCAATTAAGACATAATTTGAGAATATCGTCCAAGCTGATAAAGAATCGTCCTGGCCGATAATTTAAAAATACAGTATACCTTAATTGTTTATGGCGGCAACTTCTTTCTATTTTGAGAATATCGTCCTGGCCGATACATGTATCGTCCAGGCTGATATGTTAATGATGGTTGCCTTAATTAAGACTCCTTATTTAGACTTTCTATTTTAAGCCTGATCGTCCTGGCCGATATAAAAAATTGCCCTGGCCGATATGAGTAAAAAGAGAAATTCTAAGTCTCTCAAGTGTGTGTGTGAAGGGTTACTTAGCATCATTCTCTTTGACAATTACAAGTAGACTCAAGAAGTGAAAAACAAAAGTACAGACTGACTCAACCCTAATCCTACGCACTCCTGAATTGACTTCGTCTTGTTCGTCCGATCTTCGATTCCTGAAACATTAGAAGCAACAAGCAGTCCAAGAGAAATAGTGTTTGTCAATCATCAAAACATAAACCATGAAAATAGATTTGCAACAGTATGATGTTATCTAAAATATTAGCTTAATGTTAAATAATGTTGTTATATTTTAAAATAACATTTACTCCCCTATGTATTAAAATGGGTTATTACTCAAACAATTTCCAGGTAGCACATCTGGTTCCTACAAATTCACGTTTGAATGGTGAATTGCTTAATAAGTAGATTTTGAATTTATAAATAATTAAAAACTTTATTTGGGAGTAATATTTGATGGTGTTACATCTTCTAAAGAAGATAAAGGATCGCAAGAAGTTATCATAGGAAAAGTAGGAATTATAGTAATATTCATAACTCTAAATAGAAGAATGGTGTGCCACTTTATCACATGTTAAAACTCTGCATGAATAATGAAGTTGAGTATGAGGAACTAATGATTAGCTTTGAGTTAATAATCATATACTAAATTAAAGAAGTCAATATATTTAGACATTCTAAACTAGTCATCAATCAGGTTACACATATCTATAAAGTTTTAAAGGAAAATCTTATATTATTCCATCAGTATTCAATGAAACTTCATGAGTAGTTGTATTTGCTATTTTAAATGGATACCCCATTGGAGAAATTTACTGTATATGCACTAGCAAAGCATATAATGGAAATTGCCTACCAAGAAAAACATTACATTTCTATAGAGGTATAGGGTCATAAGATTTTATCACTTATAAAATTTGAATATATACACATAAAATTTCCTATCAAGGGCACTATTGTTCTTGCTATAGATAATGAAGTAGTTCACTAGCAGCAATCTCTTATTGACTACTTAAGAAAAACAAAATTGTCTTGAGGTAAATCAATTTCTAATCAAATTAATAGAAGATCACTTTCTTACACTCTAGTCAATGGTACCATATTTGATTATTTGTTAATCAAATGTGGTGACGTTTTCTCAATAAACATGTAGCCAAAAAAATTAGGGAAATAGTGCATATTGGATTTTGTGTAGCTCTCCAATTTAGTCATAAAATGATGTTAAAAGTTAAAGGAATGAGATATTACTGGACATCAATTATAAATGACTATATGAACATTGCACATCGTTATCAATAATGTTACATATATGGTGTAGTTCTGCATCAACTCATAAATGTTCTCAATATCTGTTGATTTTCTCATGGCCTTTTAAAAGTTAGGATACATATATAAATATATTTTTAATATTCAACCTCTAAAGGTTTTCAATTTATATTTGCAACAACATATTACATGTCAAACAAAATCACTTTTTAAATTCCTTTAAAGACCATAATAAATATCTATTTTAAGTACCGCATCAAATAATATCTAATAATGTTCCATTATTTTGAAGAAAAAAAATAAATAATATTATAAGATATTTAAAAATTGATTAGAGATGCTCATCAGTGTATTATCTTCAGGTGAAAAGATTGGCTAAGTCATTTAAGAAAATAAGGTGAAAATTTAAAGAAAATTTTACATGATAATAAACATCTATGATAAGAAAACATAGGAGAAGCTTTTTGGTCTTATTGAACCACATATAGAACTCTAATTCAAACTATGACATTTTTTTTTTACTTTAGCCTTTGTTGTAGTGGTTATTCTCCCATTATAGATACAACATCACTCTCTAAGAATTTGTTACGATCGACCATCTTATTATTGGAGCCAATTATTGTGTTTGATTTCAAGAATATTATTCATGATTGGATGAATGAGAAGCAAGGAATAATTATTTATGGTGACAAAATCATTGTGATGAAGCTATTTATAAATTCTTTGATGAAGTCAATCAGTGAAATAACAGAGTGTAAAGAGTGGGCTTTTCAGTTTTAGATCTTTTTCATGATGTTAAGTTTTTATTTTGTTTATTATGAGGGTAATAGAGTTGCTAATGTTTATTGTCCTTTTCCCATCTTAGGTGACTTTTATTAGGATGCTTTTATTTTTGGTGAACTTTTTCAAGTGTTGCTGAAATGATTAGTAAGTACTATAATAGAATTTCTATAACATTGGTTACTTTGTAATTTTCTTTATTTTTTTCTTTAATTATAATTGCATATCTTAAAAAAAAAAATTATAATAAACAATTGTATAACAACTGAATAAAATGCATGACTTTGATTACAAGACCTCAAAGGTTTAGAAGAGAAGTGGTTGAAGGCTCAACAGAACATTGAGTTATATAAATGACACAAGGTTAAAGAACATTACAAAGTTTTCTATCCATGAACCTTCCAAGTATGAGACTTTATCTTTCTTCTATGAAGAAACTTTTGTTCCACAGAAGCTTTCTAGTAAATTTGAACTAATTTGGGAAGGATCATTTTTTGGTAGTTAGTTTATCTGGGAGGATCCTATCCACTGGCTAAATATAAATGAGATATTCCTATTTTGATTTTGAATAAATTACATCTCAAGAAGAATTAGGTTTTGTAATATAGTAAAATAAAATTTTTATAAATATAAGAAGTTATGATTTATAAATTTCCTATATCATTGATGTTTTTATATCAAACTAGGCAAAAATGATGTGACTTTGGGTTAGAAGAATTATATAGGATTTAATGAATTTTTTAATTCCCCTATGCCTACTAACATTTTGAATACTATGAATTTGCCTAATTTAAAATTTCTTTTCTACTTATTAATTGGGTCAATTTTCTCCCTGGCATCCTTAGAACTTTTGTTGATTGGGTAATAACCTTTTTAATATTTTTCTAGTCTTACCGCCCTCATCCCTTTTTAAATTTTCTTATATACGATGATTTCCCTTTCAATTATTTTCCTATTTAAATTCAATTATTTAAGATGAGTTCACTTTCTAGAATTTACCAACGTTAAATTAACCTAAATGGGAAGGTTTTCCATTTAGAATTTTGTCTACTCAAAATCCATCTGTCTGTTATAATTTCCTTTTATTACATTTATGTGCATAAGTCCATCTCTTTGGGATGATTTCTTTTTCATGTTATTTCTTAAAAAATATACCTATTTCTTGATCAAACTTGCATGTTTATAATTTTTTTTCTTTACAAATATTTATCTGCTAAAATCAACCTTAATGTCTGCCAAATTAAAAGCCTAGTAAATTGGCATGCTAAAGACTTTCAAGTTTTGTTTTTCTCAACAACAGCCCGTGTGACATAAGTTTGTGAGTTCATCGCAACTAGTTTGGGTCCATTCATTTACCTCATTTTATATGAGCTTAGTTTACCACGTTCAAAGCCATTGGGTATATCCTATTTGAATAGAATGCCCTTGCATATTAGAAATCCTAAGTGTAGTCTTGATAAGTGTAAATAATATTATGTTTAATAATTTAAGTTGTTGGTGAACTCATGTTGTTTTAGTTGTGTTATGCAAAATATAAAGGAATGGCATGGACTTCCAAGTATCAAACATCTCTGTAGTTTTAGATCTTATATAGCCACAACACCATCAAAGACACAGAAGGAGCGCCCAATATAGACATGGTGTCACCTAGTCTCTATTTGAAATCATCAAGACATCAAAAAACTTATCACTATAAATCCTTGTATCTATCTGCACAACCTAATGGCAGTAATTTGTAGTAAAGCTAAGCAAAGGGGATATCATATGGACGTTGCAGTGCTCAACCATGAGCAATTCCATAACAATACAATCATATCTGTCAAGGAAAAAATCTATTAGTGAAGAAATGTGTCAGTTCATTAAATGGTGGGTCCATATTAGGAAGCACCGTAGGGGAGGAAATTCTTTAATGATGTGACATTAGTTCTTTTTATGGGTTCCACAGCACAAGTTCTTAGAGCGTGGCAGTGCTAGAGTCCTTTTTCTATAAATAGTCTATTTTTAAATTTAGTATGGTAGTTAAGTAATTAAGTTAATTTGAGTCTTTATCGTTCTACTTTATAATTTCCTTAGGTGTGATAACTATGGGAACTCAGGGAGCACTAGATCAACTTCATAAGAGTGTTTGGTCAATGTTTATGGAAGTAATTATATATGTTCAAGGAGTGTAGATGTGATCATTGAACCCATCATGTGATATATTTTCCTCTATACTTTATTTTCTTGTGCAATTAATAAAAATGATTTTGCTTCAGTAATTATACTTGTCTTGCTGAATTCTCTAGTTTTTTATTAATGGTGTAGATGGAATGTGGAGTAATAATGAATTCTCTTCATTCATTATTTAATGATGTTTTCAATATCAGAAGTCTTCATTTAATGCACATAGAAGAATTATTTATAGTTAGTATTATGGGAAATATGGATCGTAGGAATGGGAAAGTAGGCATTACAATATATATTAAATTGGTATAATGTAAGCATTAACATAGTACATGACATAAACCAAACAATTTCAAATGAGTGGTTTTTAATAATACATGCTTTACTTATTCTTATAATATTTTCATATGATGATAGACTGTGGGAGCTTAGAGTGGTGTTGAGGATGGAAGGTTTAATCTATCCATTGTCTTTTCACACTCGAAAGAGCTGTTGGTGATGCATATACTCTAAATAAGATTAATATAAAAGAGAATCATTTGGGATTTTTTTTTTTTTTACATTCCATCATTCTAAATAGTATTCTATTTATATTTTTATTCTTTTAAATTTAGTGATTAAATCTCCACCCAAAAAAAATTTATTGAGTAAGAAATTATTATGATTATAGTAGACATTACTTGTACTTGAAAGTAAATACTCTTCCACAGGGGATTGATACTCTACTCTATCAATATATTACTTAATTTAACACGTATACTTTCATATATTAAATGGTGTTTTTTAATTTTTATATTAAATAAAATATATGAATTATTAAGTTAATGGTAGAGCCCAAAATTATTTTAACTACTATTAAGGTTACTCCACCCACAACCACGCCTATCCCCCATCAAGTATTTGGTGCCATTGCTGGGGAGGAATTTATTTTATTTATAAAATTTACTATATTGTTGAATAAATTGCATAATTAGACCTACTTATTTTCAATATTTTTAGTTATTATTCCTTTTTGGTTTCATTATATTTAATGTATACATTATTTTACATTCTACTATATTTATTTAGGTTAATTGTGCATTCATTCATCTTAAGCTCTGTAGCACTTATCTTATAAATTATATGATTTCCATATTTATATATTATAAAACTAATTAGACAATAAAAATATTTTTATGTGACCAGTACTGTAATGCTTATCTCTCGAGCATTAATGTGCCTAGTCTACTCATTAAAAAAGCACCTTATATAATGAGTCAAAAGTGAATCAGTTTTAAATTTTTATTATGAATTTCAGATAAGTGCTACAATAATCAAATTAGCACTGCTACATAAATTCAGTGTCTTAATTAAAGAGTTGAAAGTGTTGTGCATGAATGTGACTCGACTGCCACCACACTAACGTGTGGCAAAACCGTAATAGGAGCCATTCCCTAAAACTTTTTTCAATTCTCTAGAACTATATCCATGGTGCCACATTTCCTATATTACTACTATAGAAGAAATTGACCATTTTTTCATTTAGTGCATGCATTGAGTGCCACAACACTGTACCTCTCATTACTAATGTGCTTTAACATTTTTAAAATAGCTATTCAAATTTTGATCTCATTTTACCTTGTATTTCCATTCAATCCTTTTCTTATCTTACTCTCACGTGCCTTTATATAGAAATGGCCCATATGAATTTCAGATAAGGGATAAAGAGAGCTACAACTTATGGTAAATTCAAATACATTTTTGAGGTAGCAGAATCTAGGTTTATAGAATTGGTAGTATCTAGACTTCTTATCACTAAGAATGGATTTATTGACTAACCCCAACCAATCATATAAAAAAATTTAGATGGAGTTTGGGCCCATTATTTGATGAACCAAATATGGTTATGGTGAATGTAGTCAGAGAATTGTATGCAAATGGGAAGGAGACTTCTAATTACAAGTGCTTTAAGAGAGGGAAATGGGTTCCTTTTGATTTTTGTATAATTAATAGAATCCTTAAGTTACAAGTGATGTAATTTGATGAATATTTTCTTTTATTCATGCATCATTTGATTTGAAAGTGATTTTACATTTTCTTTATGGATTGAATAGTGGAGTTAGGTGGAATACAAGAGAAAACAAAATTATAAAATTTCATTCTTCCTACTTGGCCCAAACCTCTAAGGTATGGCACAAATTCATATCTTCCTTTATTCTTCCTATTAATAACATTAGTGAGGTAACCAAGGATAGATCTTTTCTAAATTATTCCATTCAAAAGGGTTACATTATTGATGTCATGAAGTTGAAGAATTCCCACAACTGAGGGAAGACCAAGATGAGGAAAAATTATTTCCCACAAGTGCCCTTACTAGCAGTAAAATTCTTAGCTTTACATACTCTCATAAAGAAGAAATGAACTCTAAAGAGACTATATCATCTTGTGGGGTAGACAACATTATTATATTGAAGAGTGCTAGGACTCCAAAAATATTGAGTGATCAGGTGGCAGATGTAAGTGAGAAGATTAATAAAGTGGCCAAATTTTGAAAGGAAATTGAAGATTGGTAGTTTGAGATGAAGATGTGAATGATGCATACCATGGACATTATAGATATACATCTTATTTTGATTATTCTCTTGTTGGTATGTTTAGAAGTAGCCCATGCATATAAAGGCTCGATCAGTATGAGTTTCCTTCTGCACCTGAATGCCATCCATTTGTGAGGCATCCTGGAAAAAGAAATGTGGAATAGGAAAAAGAAGAAGAAGACCGTGGTTTTGAGGGATAGGCTTAAGAAATAGAGAGAGAGAGAGAGAGAGAGAGAGAGAGAGAGAGAGAGAGAGAGAGAGAGAGATAGAGAGAGAGAGAGAGAGAGAGAGAGAGAAATTATTATTTTATTCTTTGTTGTATTTTTATTTTTATTTTATTTTGCATTTTCATTATTTCCTGGCTGAAGACCTTAAACATAGCGCTGCTGGGAACAACCCTAGTATGTGTTATTCTAGTATCTATTATATTATGAATGTTATGTCATATTTTGCATTCAACATATGTTTTATGTGCCTTTATCATTCTTATAAAAGCATCTTTTTTTTTTTTTTGAAAGAAAAGCAAAGATGCTTAATAGATGAAAGAAAACTAATTACAAACTAAAGATGTTCGATCCTCCTTTAACACTTTAGTGAAACTGGGAGGAATCTTATTGATGTCTAAATCTTCCCAAATGAAAGAACTAACTATAGAAAAGTTATCACAAAGGTCCACTAACTTATTGCATTCTCTATTTACACAATTTAAAATAACATAATTAAAGTCTTTAATAAAAGGCAAGTCACCCAAAACATCAGTACCTTTTTTCATGGCTCCTTGAATGAAATTGATGACGTTTTGATTATCACCTTCAATGATAATTCCCTTGTAAGCATACATCCAATCTCTAGTGACTTCTTTGAAGGAAATAATAGCTTGAAGTTCCAACTAAGAGATATCCCAATGATTAAGGTTTTACCGAATGTCATTAAAAATCTTTCTCTATGGTCTCACATCACACCACCAATTCCGGCCTTGTAAGAAGAACAAAGTGCTGCATCAAAGTTTACCTTCAACAAATTGCGTGGAGGAGGATGCCAAATATTATAAATCAACCTAATAGGTTGATACATCCCTTATACCTGAGCTCATACCATTAGAATGTTGAGAAACAGCTACAAAACTTATTGCATTAATAGCTATCATCCAAGAGCTAGACCTTCTGCCCTCGTGAAGTAGTTCATTTAAAGCTCTCCATAAAAGATAAATAATGTTACAATAGAGGTCAATTAACCATAGGTTTTTTCTCTTAAGCCTTTAGCTATAGTTTTCCAACGAGTTGAAATTTAGAAAATGAATGCCCCATTTGTTTAAGATTTGAATTACCTCTCTTAAATTTAGGCATTTGGTAACTAAATGTTCATTATCTTTCATCTCTTCACATCCCCAAGGGCAAGAATCTATGTTATGTAATCTTATATAACATAAATATTGTTTTGTAGGAATAGCTTTATGAAGAATTCTCCACCAGAAATTTTCCACTTTGGAGCTAAGATGAACTTTTTTCAGCAAGTCCCAATAGTTTGAAGTAGAATGATGATCTTCAAAGACCTCAGTGGCCATAGCAGTAATTGTTTTATCTGGAATCATATGAATTAATTATTGTCTTCATCTTCATCACTCAAAATCTTTATGCTAGTAATAAAGTTAACAAGATCTGGACCACAAAATTCATTCAATTTCTCAGAATTCCAACTGCCGTTAATTATCAAGCTATCCACCGTATTTTCACAACATTCTACTACCTTCGCATATGTAGGCCATTTGTCTAAGCTTCTTTCAAAAAACCATTTGTCTCTGAAGATATTAACTAATTTCCCATTTACAATTCTCCATTTGACAATGGAATTTAATGATTTTTCTCCACTTCTTATGATTTTCCAAGCTAATGAACCATGGATGTCTGAAGACTTGAATTTTGTACAATTTCCATATTTTGGAAAAAGGATTTTATGTACCAAAGACTCTTTATCTTGAGAATATTTCCAAGCCAATTTTGCTCTTAATGGTCCAACCTTTTGAGAACATGGAATCAGCCCATGTCCCCCTTTATTTTTCGGTTTGCAAATTGTGTCCCAGCTAACATAGTGAATTCCATTCCTTCCTTGATTCTTGATCCATATAAAGCTTCTACACATTTTGCCAATTTCATATAGAATACTTTTAGGGACTATAGAAAGAGATGAGTGGAAAGTTGGAAGTGACAAAAGCACTGATTGAACCAACGTCAGTCTTCTAGCCAAGGAGATAAATTTTCCTACCCATACATTTAACATGTTCTGAACTTTGTCCAACAGAACTGAAAATCTTCTTTGACAAGACTTCTTAATGCCATTTTAATGACCAGATATGAAAATTCTTTTATTTCTTTCAATTCCATGACTTTAGCAATCTTCTTTCTCCTTTTTTTGACAGATTTTCCAAGAGAATTCCTGATTTATTTGGATTAGCACTTTGGCCCGTCCATCTACAAAAGTCCTTGATTGTGTTTTTAACTTCCTTGACCATTTTCATACTAGCATCTGAGAAAATGATAATGTCGTCGGCATAGAGTAAATGGGAAATCAAAGGCCAGTTAGATGTAATTTTAATGCCAATAGAATCCTTCTTTTGATAGAATGCATTGGATAGTAGTTGAGCACATAGTATAAACAAGAATGGAGACAACAGACACCCTTGTCAAAAACCACTCTTTTCTTCAATCAAATTAGAAAGATTCCCATTGATAGATAAAGAAAATAAAGGGCAATAAACACAATCCAAGACAAGCTTAGAAAAATTAGTAGGAAAACCATAATACTCCAAAGCTTTGCATAAAGTAGGCCAACCCATAAAATCATAGGCTTGTTCCGTGTCTATTTTAAAAGATACCAAACCTTTGGGAGGTTTGGAAACTCTAAACTTGTGAAAGACTTCATGAGCTACCAAAACATTATCAGAAAGAGATTTACCTTTCAAAAATGCAACTTGTTCTACAAAAATCAGTTTGAGGATAACTAGCAATAATCTATTCAAGATCATCTTTGCAGCTATTTTATAAACTGAATTGCATAAACTGATCGGTCTATAATTAGAAGGAGAAAGGGGATTGTTTACCTTTGGAATCAGCACAATAATCGTTTCTTTCCACTTCTTGCACATCATACCAGTTTTGAAGAAATGATCTATAGCATTTCATAAATCTTTCTTGATAATAGACCAATATGCCTTGAAGAAAGAGTATCAAATCCCATCTATGCCTAGAGCATTGCTTAGACCCAGCACTTGGATCACTTTCTCAATGTCTTCCACTGTGAAGTCTTTGTTGAGAACCAAAGATTCTTTAGATTTTAATGCATTCCAAGGTCTTAGCCAATCCACTAATGAGTAATTTCTTTCTTTCCACTTCTCTTTGAAAAAGTTATTAAGAACTTGTTCCATTTGACTTTGTTCTTCAATAATCAATCCATTCCCATCCTTTATTTTATGAATAAAATTCAAGTTTCTTCTAGAGCTGGCATAAGCATGAAAGAATCTAGAATTTAAGTCCCCTTCCTTAAGCCATTGAATTTTAGCTCGCTGCCTCCACCAAGTGCCAAGCCGAGGTTAGGTACAATTCAGATTATCCATCTTCATCTTGAGTAGCCAAGAATCCTCCTCATTAAGAAATCCGATTTCATATTACTTTAATTGTAATTCCAGGATTTGTTTATTCAAATTTTCTTTCAGCTGATTTAGCTCCCTATGCTTGTCTTTTCTCCAATAAAACAGAGCTTTTAAAGCTCTCCTCATTTTTTTATTCAAATTTTGTGAAAGACTGCCACAAGACTTTCTCTCCCAAGCCTTCTTAACCACGATCATAGAGGCTGGATATGAAGCCCACACCTCTTCAAACTTGATCAGTTTTTTACTTGCTTTATTGAACTCCAAGAGGTTCAATAATATTGGGCTGCGATCCGATGCTAATCTTGCTAGATGTCTTACTACCATCCGGTGGGATGTGTTCAAAGCTGCTGAACTGATAAGAAATCTGTCCAGTTTTTCAAGTATTCTTTTCGTTCCCTTCTTGTTGTTACACCATGTGAATTTAGGATCAAAGCTTTGAACTTCATTTAAATCATTACATGTAATAAAGGATTTCATCTCCCTAGGTCCAAGAGAGTAAACAAACTCCCTTCCTCCTTTCTTCTCTTCCCTAGATAGTAAACAATTAAAATCTCCACCCATTATCATAGGGACTTCTTTGGATGCATGATGCTCCAGCTTTTCCCAAATAGACCTTCTACAATAAGGGTCTCTACTTTTATAAACTGATGCAATAATCCACTTCTCTTTGCTGAGAACCTTTAATTCACCTACCACAAATTGTGAAGAAGGCTCGAATACCTTAAATGAAGCCATATTTTTTTTCCATAACAGCATGATGACGCTAGATAATCCTTTCGTAGGGATGTAAAAAAAATCCCACTCCATAGTTATCAACTGATCCACATCTTTCCTTTCAATAGAAACTAGTTTAGTTTCAAGTAACCAAATAAAGAACACCCCATACTTCATAGTAAACTCCTTTAAATATAAGGAAGCCTTCCTTTTCTTTGCTCCCATACAATTCCAGAATTCAATTAATGTATTCATTGTTTAATGGGGAAATAGTTCCCAGATTTTCCTTCATGTCAATTTCTCTCCTCCTATTCCTTGAGACCGAATTGATTGGCCCTAAACCTTTCGGTTGCTTCAAACCTTTTCTCTTTGCAGTAGCTGAATTATCTCCTGAGTTGTACAATTGAGCTGTAATTTCACTTTCTACCTCTTTTTCAACTACTTTATTTTCATTATAATACCTGAAACTTCAGCCAAATTCTCCTCCTCAATGCTCATATGATCCTTATCTTCAAAAATATGATTTAACACATCATATTTATTAGTCATACTTAAAATACCTGAAGAGTTGATAGCATCAACTTTATTTTCCACATTTCCATCATACATTTTACTTTGAGGATCTATAATGATTTATTGTTCCAAAACTTCTGCCTGAGAGCTATTTTCCCTCATGTTATCTTCAATTCGATTCCCTGCACCATTTTCTGTTCCCTTCATGTCTTGCTTTACTTCGTAATTTTCTTTATCTTTAGACTCCTTATAACCTAGTCTTACCCAGGTATTTTTGAACTTCATGTTTCTGAATTTTTTCCTTCCATAATCAATGTGAATCCAAGGACCATAAGATTATTTTTCATTCAATACTTCTCCTTCATCCATATTTCTTGTCTCTGGGATAGACTTTCTGATGCAAATACTCCCACAATTGTTGGTTTTGTTTTTAAAGCATTCAGTTTATTGTCAGTCACAGATTCAGAACATCTATTCTTCATATGCCCCACTTTGCCACACCTGAAACAAAAATCCGAGATCTTTTCATACTCAAATTTTTGGTAGAATTTTCCGGTTGCTCCTTCCACCCAAGCTCCCAAAGGAAACTTGTTCTCAAGTTTGATCGTCACACAAATTCTGGCAAACTCTCTTATCCCCCATTGAATCATGTTTTCATCAACAGGAAATGGTGTTCCAATCATTGAAGTGATTCTGCATACATTCACTTCTTCCCAACTTTGTAATGGGAGGTTTGGCATTCTGACCCACACAGGTGCCATTAAACCTTTAAGAGAATTAGGCTTAAATGATGGAGACCATCTATCAAATCCAATGATATGCCCATTCACATACCAAGGACCATTAGAGAGGACTGATTCAAGTGCCTTGGGGTCTTCTAAAGCACATAAGACGCAACCTCCTCCAAGTAGAGTTATGTGAAATTTGCCAAACTGAGACCATTGTCTCCTTAGCTCCATCCATTTCACATTGTAAGGAACAAATTCTCCAAAAACCTTCACTACCAATGACTTCTTCAATCTGTTAGTATTGTCTAACTCTTTTCCTTATTAAGCATAACAACTCCATTCACATTTGAGCAATCTCCATAATCAAAATCAATAACTTTGAAATTTGATTTCTTACTCCAGGCATTAGTGGTTGGTTTAGTAGATTGGACAGGACCTTCAATAATATGTTCCTTACTACAATTGCCCAATACTACGGAGATGCATTCCTGAACTTTATTTGAATCACCTTCTAATTTTTTATCCTTGCTGTAGTTTCTAGAAACCAGTTGCGCTACGACCGAATTTGCTAAAACTGGAAGTTTGTCAACATTAACTTGTTCTGAAACATGGGCATAACAATCTTCACCAGGAACCTCGATCATCACAACATTTGATGGGACTCTATCAGATTTGGTAATAACTTCATATTCATAAGAGGACGAGTGATGCAAAATTTTTATACCCTTCTGAATAATAGATAAATTGATGGCTTCATCTGAGACTTCCTTGATCACCTCTTTTCCCTTTCTTGAATACTCTGGTAGGCTTTTTTGTTGAAAATAACCTCCTTCATTTATAACCAGTGCACCAGACTTCTTGTTCCTTTGTTTATACTCTCGATCAAACATCATTCTTGTATCGCCAAAAATAGGAGGATACGACCCATTGTTTGGACGAGGAAGAATCCGAACATTATTGGATGAAATTCGACGATCATCCGTGGTGTCGGTGGGTGGAGGACGGTGGCCCTCCACCGTCATCGGTGGAGAACTATAAAGCATCTATTTGTTGTGCTTGTTTATGTGTTTTATTTACAAATTAGCAAATTCCCTTCATGCTTAAATTGTTATTATCCTCCAATTACTTTTAGTTTTTAATTATTTATCTAACCCTTATAAAAATGTTAATTAAACCATAGATCCTAGTTTGAATGAACTTTAGATATACTTTATAGTTTTAAAAAACTAATAGTTAACTCATTCAACCATTTGAGTGATTATCCTAATTTGAATTTATAAGTTATACATTTATGAAATTAACTTTTAAAATTATAAGAGGATTAATTAGTATTAATTAGTACATATGTGTAAATTTAAATTTAAAATCATTGCAGAATTAAATATGGAATTGGCAATCTCATCAAGTCTTTACATTAAAATCATTAATATAGTACGAAGGTCTAAAGTCAAAGTTGATAATCAAAATCAATAATTTTGTACTTCACAAAAGAAAAGGAAAAAGAATAATAAAATAGTTCTCAATGAAAATAATAAGTAAAAGAAAAGATTAAAAAATAAGATGAGTACATTCAAAAATTGGTATCAGTGAAACCTTAAGAATGGAAATGCAATCTTATACATAAACTAATAGGGATAAGATGGGAGAGCTAATACAAGGGATGATGAACTAGGGAAAGTATAACTTTAACTACCATCATATATAACAATTAAAACTCAATTATTCATTTAAACAAATAAAAGTTAATGATTAAATCTATAACTTTGCATTGCAAGTTTGGTTATAAATGGAATGATTGATTAGTTTAACCATTAGTATTTTTTCAAACTAGAAGTATAGCCTTATTTTTTTCACTAATTCTAGACAATAATGTATTATCCTATATTATAGTAATTTTAGTTTAACACTTTATATTTTGGTTAATCACTTAACTTGAGTTTCAAAATTTTGTTTACTTGAGGACAAACAAGAGTTTAAGGTTGGGAGGATTTCATGAGTGTAAATAATATTATGTTTTATAAGTTAAATTGCAAGTGAAATCTTTTTATTTTAGTAGTTTTGTGTAGGAAAAATAAAAGAAATGCATAAAATTCTAAGTATCATACAACGTCGCAGCGTCGGAAACTATATAACTATGGTTCCATTAGTGACAAAGCTAGAGTTCACAATATATATAAGCTGGTGCAAAGTCTCTATTTGATTGTGTCGCACATCAAAGTAGTCAGCACTATAAAGCATAGTCTTTGCTACACAACACCACGTTGCTAATTTCTCATGATGTTATACTGAACAGAGTTCCAAGTAGATGCCGCAGTACTCAACCATAATCAACACCACACCGCTACAGTTTTAACATACCTAGATACGATTTGCTAGTGAAGCAACATATCAATTCATTAAACAATGGTTCCATGTCAACAAGCATCACAATGAGGAATATTTTTCAATGTTGTGGCGTTAGTTCATTTTATTGGACCCTGGTGCTAGAGTTTGTTTTATGTATTTTTCTATAAATAGTTCATTTGTATTGTTAGTAAGGGAGTTTAGTCACTTAGTTAATTTTAGAGTTTATTACGCTTCTCTGTCAATTCCTTAGGAGTGACAACGAAGGGAATTTAAGGAGCACTAGATCCACTTCCTAAGTGTGTTTGGTCAATATTTGTAGAAGAAATTATGTAAATTCATGATGGAGTATATAGGTGATTATAAAACACATCTAGTAGTATATTTTCTTTTGTACTTTCTTTCTTTTATGCTTTTAATAAAAATGAGTTTGCTTCACTTATTCTCCATGTTTTGCTAAATTATCAATTTTGGATTAATGGCGTAATGAAATATGGTGTACTAATTAATTCTCTTCATCACTTTTTTAATAGTATTTTTTTTATGTCAAGTCCTCATTTATTATACTTATTTGTCATTAATATACTTAATATCTGGTGTAATGTAGAGCCTAGGAATAGGATAGTAGACATAACTAAATATATTGGATTACTATGATGATAGCATAGGCATAGTGCTTTATATATACCAAATTTATAAAGATGAATTGTAATGAGAGGGTTTTAACAATACATGCTTCACTTACTCTTCTAAGATTTTTATTGGGTGATAGACTATGGGAGTTTGAGTGGTATTGAGATTGAAGGATTATACTTTCCTTTGTCTCTTCACACACGATTCAGCTATTTGTGATGCATATGCTCTGAATAGAATCAATATAAAATAGAATCTTTAGGAAATACATTATATTTATATTACATCAAACAAGAATATTTTATCAAAATAGTATTTCATTTCTTATTTTTATTTAAGTTAAGTGATTGAATCAACACAAAAATAAGTTTTTATTGAGTAGGATAATTATTGTAGACAGTACTAGTATATGCAAGGACACATTTTCTCTTGTATGATTGATACTCTACTCCATAACTATATTACTTGATTCAACACATATATTTATGTATATTACATGGATTTATTATTATTTTTATATCAAAGAAAACTTAAGCATGTTGCGAATCTGTTTTCATGATTTATGATTTTGATGATAGCAAATACTTCTATTTCTCTACGACGGCCTTATTTACTGACATTTCAGGTCCACACGATTATACTGCAATTTGGAACCAGCTCAAGATTAGGTAGACTAGGTCTGAGTCAGTTTGTACACATTTTCCTTTATTGAGTCTATTGTATTTGGTGTGTCCCCTGATGCTTTGTAACTTGGAAGATTTTCTGACTGTTCCATAAAGTTTACTGCTTTTGGTAACATCGTCCGGGATGATATTTATATCGGCCTCGACAATCTATTCAAAAGTAGAAATACTAATTAGGGCATCCTCATTAAAGTAATCGTCATTATGCAAAACACATTGTCCTAGATGATTTTGTTTCAGCCAGGATGATAGGCTCAAAATAGAAAGAATCTGCCACCAGTTCTATTTAGGAATTACATATATTTGGACATCATCCAGGTGGATCATCCAAGACTATAAAATATCATCCAGGATGATCCAGGGTAATTTTTCCAAAATTTCTCTGGAATTTAAGGAAAGCAATTATCACTTGATTGCATGATCAAATCGTCCAGGCCGATACACTGGACAATTTGACATCATACAACTATTTTTCAGGGCGATGTTCAGGACGATTTTCCATGATTTGTTTCGATCATCCAGGATGATATATTATCATCCGGGATGATATGAACAAACTTCTTCTAATCATCTCAAATTGTCCCGGCTGATTGGGCTTTAATTGCACTGATCGTACATGATAATATTGGTATCATCCTGGACGATAATGTTGGCAACTTGCATTAATGAGTTCTTTTTTAGATCTTCTATTTAAGCTATGACAAGAAACTTGATAAGTATCTTTGGCAGCCATTGTAGCTTCATTCTTGTGGGGAAAACTTGAAGAGAAAGCTTGAAAATGAGTGAGGAACGGGTGAAGTCTGAGAGAGGGAGAAGATCCTATGAGGGGCAACTCAAGGGAGGGTGGAAGGGGATTCCACACGGTTGCTCCGGCAGGCTTGCACCTTAATACCGTCAGATTCAAGGCTTGTCTCGAGGGAAGTTCACCAAAGAAGAAGATCTCTTTGGTGCAAAGAACCTGGCGACTCCGCCGCACCAGGGAAGGTGGAAGTGATTTTGTAAGGGCTTCTCTACCTAGCTGTGGGGGCTAAAAGAGAGACACTTATTTAGTGCAATACTTGGAGGGTTCCACTAAGGAGTGGATGTAGGTCAAGGTTTGACCGACCCACTATAAATCCGGTGTGTTCTTTCTTTATTACTTCCGTATTTAATTTCTGCACTTTGGTTTTCGTTGTGGTGATATTAGTTTGAGTTTTGTGTTTTAATTGAAAGATATTATTTACCAATTCACCTCTCTTTTATTTAGCTTTGGGCTAGTTCATAGGGCCTAATATCCCTAACTAACTTTCAAGTGGTATCAGAGCACTTTCTAGTGTCATCTAAGTACTTTCAAGTGGTATCAGAGACGCTTTCAAAATTTAAATTTTTAAAAGCTTTTGAATTTCGATCCATGGCTAATTTTACAAATCATAATATTGCAGAAGGTTATTCAATCACCAGACCACCTTTGTTAGAAAATATTACATTTGATTTTTGAAAAAGTCGAATGTCTATTTTTTTGCAATCGATTGATTTTTGCATGTGGCATATAATTTTAACTGGTTATTCATCACCGTCACGTATTTTAGATAGAATTAAAACTGACATTCCTTTTAGTCAATGGAATAGAGATGAATGAATCAATGTTCAATTGAATGCAAAATCTTTAAATTTCTTTTTCTGTACTTTAAATTTTGAAGATTTTATGTTATTATCCACGTGCACTACTGGTAAGGAAATTTTGGATAAACTACACACAATATATAAAGGCACTAGTGAAATGAAGCAATCCAAGTTGAATATGTTAATGCATGATTTTGAACTATTTTCCATGAAACCTTATGAGATGATCTTAGACATGTATACTAGGTTTATACAAATTGTTACATCATTGAATGCTTTAGGAAAATAATTATTAAATTTTGAAAAAGTTAACAAAATTATTTGTTGTGTATTAGATAAGTTTGATGCTAAAATTATTACTATTTGTGAATCTAAAAATTTGAATGATTATTCTATTGATAATTTGATTGGCTCACTCATTGCCTATGAGCAAAGTTTGGATCAAAGACTTTTGGATGCAGGTGAAACGATTGTTCTAAAATCTGTAGATACGAAAAATGATAGCTTAGTTGGTGACAAAAGCAATGACTTGACAGGCAAATTAAAAAGCTCACCAAAGCATAAGCATCAACAAAAATGGAAGAAAGGTAAAAATGGTAAAGATGTTAATATTTCTTCTAACGTTATTTGCTTTTGATGTAGGAAGCCTGGACATATGAAAAATGAATGCCCTAATTTAAGAATTCTTCCTGCGAAAGAAAAGGGTAAAGCGAAGAAAAATTTAAACTGGGGAAATAATGAAAAGAAAAAAATTTTATGGGCAGACCTGGTTTCTGAAGCATCGGACAAGGAGAAAGATAAAGGTTAAAAGCCTTGTTATGTTTTTGTGTTGTGTTTTGCTTTTTTGTTATTTTTAGTTTTTCTTTTCGATTTTATTTTGTGTTTTTTTCTTTGTTTATTCTTTGAATTTTTTTTTTATTTCGTGAATTTTTTTTTATCAACACACATATACACTTTTCTAAAATTGAAAAATCTACTTTCTATTTTTTCTTGAAATCTTTGGTAAGTTGTGATTGACTTCTCTAAAAACAATTAAAGGAAGGAAATCATGTTTTTGACTCTCAATCTCAATTTTCTAAAAGAGGTTATTCTACTTTTGATTTAAAATCTATTTCATATTTTAAATTAGTCTTTGAAACTAAAATTTTTTATCTCCCTACATTTTATTTATCGCATAGAGGTCTTTTGTAAGTTGTTAAATCTTACTCATAATTTTCTTAATCAAGAATTTGCTTTATCAATATGATGGGTTTACTTTTATTTTTAAGATTTCAGAAAGGTAGCACATTAAAAAAATAAATTTGACCAATGATGCCAAAAATAAAAGATGCGCAAAGACGCCAAATTAAAAATTATACACAAAGTGTATCAAAAATAAAAAAATACGCAAAGAGCGTCATTCAAATTGACAAGAGGCATAAAATGAGCCCACAAAATTTAATGTTTACCATTCTTGTAATTTTTAAAAGCTTAAGAAAACCCTTGATACCTTCAATACTTGATTTTAAAAAACATGATTCATGATTCAACAATTCGTGCATTAATATTCTATAAGATATATTTTATGAAGGAGTTTTGAAAAAATTTTGTTTCTTTCTCTAATTTGTCTTATGATTTACATATTGAATTAAAAAGTTTTTTATCGTTTTTAAAGAACTTGAGTTTTGGACTATCAAATTCTGAATTTGTAACCTTTTCTGGGCTTTGTGTTGTCAATCCAATTCTACTAAGTTTTTGTTTAAACCAAGAGGTAACTTTCTCATTTTAAGAATATTTGTTTTTTACTAGATCAGGAAATATTTTTTTTTTTTGTCTTTTGTTTGTTTTTTTTTTTTTTGTGCCTCCTCTCTTTTTGATAATGTCAAAGGGGGAGAATGTTCTGTTGAATTTGTATTCTTTTATTTTTTTCAAGAAATTTAAAACAATAAAAATATTTTTTTTATCTCCCCTATTTTTTAAGTGTTATTCTAGTGAGGGTGAGATTAGGAGAAAATATTCCTTTTTATAAATTCAAATTGTAGTGTTTGCCATCATCTAAAAGGGGGAGATTATTGCATATCTGCTTTCATGATTTATGATTTTGCTGATAGCAAAAACTTCTATTTCTCTACGATAGCCTTATATACTGACATTTTAGGTTCACATGATCAGACTGCAATTTGGAACCAGCTCAAGATTGGGTAGAGTAGGTCTGAGTCAGTTTGTACACTTTTTTCTTTCTTGAGTCTTTTGTATTTGGTGTGGCTCCTGATGCTTTGTAACTTGGAAGATTTTTTGACTGTTCCCTATAATTTACTATTTTTAGTAACATCGTCCGGGATGATAATTATATCGGCCTGGATGATCTATTCAAAAGTAGAAACCCTAAATAGGGCATCCTAATTAAAGCAGTCGTCATTATACAAAACACATCGTCCTGGACAAACTTTTAAGTGGTATCAGAGCACTTTATAGTGTCATTTGAGCACTTTCAAAGTAGTGTTAGAGATTAAAAGAGTACTAAATTATTTTCACAATTCTTTAAGTTACTCCATCGCCCAGAACATGCCTATGGTGAAAGTTCGTTAGGGATGTTAGGCCCTATGAACTAGTCCCGAGGCTAACCAAGAGGGGGGTGAATTGGTATTTTAAAAAATTCTTTAAAACCAAGAGAACAAATATCACAAACCAAAATCACCACGAAAAAAATAAGTGCGGAAAAATTAAAGTGCGAAAATAGTAAAAAGAACACAAGGGTTTATAGTGGTTCGGTCAACTTAACCTACGTCCACTCCCCGGAGGGGCCCTCAGAGTATTGCACTACCAACGTGACTCTCCATTAGCCCCCACAGCTAGGCGGAGACGCCCATATAAAAACAACTCCTTTTTGGCACACCCGACAAGGCAGAGAACCCAACTCCTTTTGCTTCCTCCTGAAGCAGGCAGAGAACCACAATCACTTGTTGAAACTTAACTCTCCCAATCCTTCCAAGGACAAGAGACTCTAGGGAAGATGAAGTGGAATAATGCTTGAAGAAACCCTTGTGAACCACCTCACAAGCTCCCCCTCACAAGATCCTCTCTCTCTCTCTCTCTCCCTCTCTCTCTCTTCTTTAGGTTTTCTCAGGTCAAGACAGCAACCAAGGATGTTCAAAAATGTTGAACAAGAGCTCTTAAATAGAAGAGCTTCAAAGGAGCCCATTAATTGCAAGTTGCCAACTTTATCGTCTAGGATGATATGGACATCGTCCTGGCCGATCAGTACAAATCTCATAAGATCGGTGAGAGCATCGCCCTGAATGCAAACTGGATGATTGAAAATTTGCTTAATCATCTTAGACGATCTCAAGATCATCCCAGCCGATCAGTTCAAATTAGAGGAAAATCGTCTAGAGCATCGCCCTGAATTTTAGCTGTCCGATCCAAATCAGCCAGGAGCAACCAAGAGTTTTTGAATAAATCATCCAGGATGATGTGATCGTATTAATCATCCTTAATTACTCCCATTATTGTCAGATCAATTTAGGCATAATTATACAATATCGTCCAGGCCGATCAAAGAATGGTCCTGGTTAATTTCCAAAAATACATAATACCTAAATTGATCATGGAGGCAAATTCTTTCTGTATTGAGAATATCATCCTGGACGATACATGTATTGTCCTGGCCAATCAGTTAATTACGGCTGCATTAACTAAAATCTAGATTAGATCTCCTGTTTTGAACTCGATCGTCTAGGACGATATAAATATTGTCCGGGCCGATGTGGGTAAAAACATAAGTTCTAAATCTCTCAAATGTGTGTGTAGGGTTACTTAACATCAGTCCCTTAAAACAATTACAATTTACTCAAGAAAGAAAAAGGAATATTACAGACTGACTCAACCCTAATCTACCCAATCTTGAGCTGATTCTGATTTCCGTTCGATCTTTGAATCCTGAAAATGTCAGTAGTAAAGGCAGTCAAAAAGAAGCAAGAGTGTTTGCTAATCATCAAAACTTAATTCATGGAATCTACAATAATCTACCCCTTTTTGATGATGGCAAACACTTTTACAATTAATCCAAAAGTAGTAGTGTAAAACATGGAATTGAAAGTGCAAGCATACAAAAGAACCCCTCTCCCCCTTTTGACATATTAAAAAGGAGGACGAAAGTAAGAGACAAATCAAAAGTTTTTTTTTTTAACCAAGGCATGAACATGATGTAGTACTCAATGTGATTGATTTGTAAAAATTTTGTGAGCTAATAAATTAACATCGAAAAATCCATAAAACAGTATAATATCCGATCAAGATTACCCTTAGCTCGAACTTTCTTTTAGGGTTGAATTGTCTTTGGAAATCAATGACCTAACTCAAAGAATTCAATTGGATAGAAAAAAAGGATCGATTCATTACTTATTTCTAGAAAACAATCTCTTATAGAATAATGAACCAAAGTGAATTTGTCACATTCGCAAAGCAATCAAAATCAAGCCTTTGATATATGAAATTTCTAAGCTTTAAAAGATTTGAAAGGAGAGGAGAGCTTGCTTTTGGTGGGCTCATTTTATGCCTCTTGTCAATTGAATGGTGCTTTGCTCATCTTTTGATTTTTGATATACTTTGTGTATATTTTTTTTCAATTTTGGCGTCAATGCGCATCTTTTGTTGGCATCATTGGCCAAAAAAAATATTTATTTTTGCAAGCTTCATTCTCTTTCAAAAAGTCTTAAAAATAATCTTAGTTGTGAGTATATCTTTTAGATATTAGAGAATAGGAGCTCTCTCTCTAACATAGGGAAGAATAATTCACAAAACAGAATCAATAACCAATGACAAGTGTAACGAGGAATCTTGATGTGCTAAAAAAAACTTTGATCATTTTAAATACAAGATAGATTTGCTTTGTCAAGGTCAGAAAAGAACTTAATTTCACACATAATTGTTAATTTGAATTAGATTTTTAATTAGAAAAGAAAATTGTGCCACTGAAATAGATCAGAGAAAGAGACACAATTAACGGTATATTTTTACCATCAAATAGATTAAGAGATGCAAAACATTGACTACAATTTTTCAAAACCAAGGACAAGGCATATGATATCATTTCAGCAATGATTTTGAAAACCAAATTAAAAGAACATTAAAGTAAAATAAATCAAACAAAAAACTGAAAGTAAAGCAAAAAAGAAGAAAAGAACAAAAAAGAGTAAAAAGGAAAAGCAAATCAAAAATAAAAAAGAACAAAAGCAAAAGGAAGAAAGTAAAAGATCAAGTTCATGCATTTATGTCAATCACACCCAATCTGGTCCTTAAAGAGCTGAATGTGTCGAAGGCCAGTGGTTTAGTAAAGTTGTCAGCCAGTTGATTTTTAGTTGTCACATGGTGTAAATCAATGTCTCCCTTAGTCACATGATCTCTAATAAAGTGATGCCTTATCTCAATGTGCTTAGTCCTTGAATGTTGGATAGTATTCTTAGAAATGCATATGGCACTAGTGTTGTCACAAAAGATTGAGATGGTGCCTACAGGTAATCCTAAATCCAATACCTATTATTTCAACCAAAAGACTTGGGCCACACAACTCCCCAAAGTAATGTATTCAGCTTCAACAGTGGAAAGTGCAACAGTGTTTTGCTTTTTACTAGACCATGAAACCAAAGATTGTCCTATGAATTGACAAGTTCCTGAAGTGCTTTTTCTATCCACCTTGCATCCTACAAAATAAGAGTCAGAAAATCCAATAATCTCAAAGGAAGTGTTGTGCCTCGGATACAAAATCACTAAGCTTTGGGTCACCAAATATATCTAAAAATTCTCTTAACAGCAGTCAGGTGGGATTCATTGGGGTCAGTTTGAAACCTAGCACAAAGGAAAACACTAAACATAATATCAGGTCGGCTAGCAGTCAGGTAAAGTAAGGATCCAATCATGCCTCTGTACTTCTTTTGATCAACCGACTTACCACTTGGGTCCTTATCCAACGGAACACTAGAAGTCATGGGAGTATTAATTGGCTTAGCTTTATCCATCTCATACTTCTTCAAAATGTCCGTAATGTATTTTGTTTGATTTAAAAAGGTTCCATCATCCAATTATTTTATGCTAAACCCCAAAAAGTACGACAACTCTCCCATCAAACTCATCTCAAACTCTCTACTCATTATTTTAGAGAACTCATCACAAAGTTTTTTATTAGAAGATCAAAAAAGTATATCATCCACATAAATCTGAGCAATGAGCAAATCATCTCCAACTTTTATAAGAAAAAGGGTGGTGTCTACGCTCCCCTTAACAAACTCCATTTCTAGTAAAAATGTGCTAAGCCTCTCATACCAAATTCTTGGTGCCTGCTTTATCCAACAAAAAGCCTTTTTTAATTTAAAAATATGATTTGGACATTGAGAGCTCTCAAAACCCTGTGGTTGTTTTACAAACACATCCTTTTTTATTTCCCCATTTAAAAAGGCACTCTTAACATCCATTTGAAAAAGCATAAATCTTTTATAATAGGCAAAGGCTAATAACACTCTAATGGCTTTCAATTAGCTACAGGGGAAAAAGTCTCCTCAAAGTCTATCCCTTCTATTTGGTTATACCACATAGCCACTAATCTTGCTTTATTCCTAACCACTACTCCATAATCATTTACCTTGTTCTTAAAGACCCACTTTGTTCCAACTATACTTTGTCTCTTAGGTGTTTCTACAAGCTCCCAAACATCATTCCTAACAAATTGATTCAACTCTTCTTGCATTGCTAAAATCCAAAACTCATCAGTAAGGGCTTGGTTTATGTTGGTGGGTTCAGTCATTGAGATAAAGGCAGAGTGGTTCACCTCCTTCCTAAGTCCATGTCTAGTCCTAACTCTATCAGAAAGGTCTCCTAGGATCAAATCCTTGGGGTGACTTCTAGAGTATCACCAATCTCTAGGCAAGCTATGAGACAGTTTAACCCTTTCCACCAGATCTATATTTTCTACTCCTTGGGTGACATCTCCTACTCCTTCAATGTTTTGGTGACTTACTACCTTCTCCAAATTTTCTACTCCTGTGGTAATCTCTCCAACATCATCATCATCCTCAACTCCAGACTTTTTAGGATCAAACTCATCAAACACTATATGTGTAGTCTCTTACACCATCAAAATCCTCTTGTTAAACACCCTAAAAGACTTCCCAAAACTAGAATATCCCAAGAACACTCCTTCATCAGATTTAGGATCAAATTTGCCCAAGTGAGACTTCCCATTGTTGTGAATGAAAACCTTACAACCAAAGACATGAAGGTGGGAAAGATTGGGTGTCCTACCCTTAAGGATCTCATAGGGTGTCATATCTAGTTTGGCTCTAACATTTACCCTATTCAACACATAACAAGCTGTGTTAATAGCTTTAATCCAAAAGTATTTTGGAAGTGAATACTCAGTAAGCATGGCTCTAGCGGCTTCCACCTAAGTATGGTTCTTCCTTTCAGCTACCCCATTTTGCTGAGGGGTCCTAGGAGCTGAGACGTTGTGGCTAATCCCCTTGTCCTCACAAAAATCTTCAAATCTTTCATTCTCAAACTCTCCCCCATGGTCTCTATGGATGGTCAAGATCTCACAACCTAGCTTTTTTTTAATCCAAGTGAAAACTGTTCTAAACTCCTCAAAAGTCTCATGTTTATGTGAAAAAAATCTAGTCCAAGTGAACCTCGAGTAGTCATCTACAATCACCAAACCTTAGACTTTCCCTCCAAAGCTGGTAGTGCTAATGGGTCCAAACAAATCCATATGAAGGATTTCTAAAGGTCTAGAGGTGCTAATGTCCTTAGTGAGGTGAAAAGTGGAGTGGACTTGCTTTCCTAGTTGGCAGGCATCACAAAGGTGGTCTTTTGAAAACTTGAGTTTGGGGACACCTCTAACTAGGTCTTTTTGGGTCACTTTCGTAAGGGTTTTCATACTTCCATGAAATAATCTCTGTTGCCATAACCATGAATCATCAACAACTATTTTTAAGCAAAATGAAGCAGCCCATTCAATGTTATTTAAATCAAGCATGTATACATTGTTGATCCTTTTTCCCTGCAAAATAGTGTTGTTTCATAAACTTACAATGCATGAATTTGTAATGAATTACACGATGAAGCCTTTGTCACAGAGTTGACTGATGCTGAGCAGGTTGTGCTTTAATCCATCTACAAGCAAAACATTTTCAATCATAAGGTTCTTAGAATTACCAATTCTATCTGAGCCTACCACCTTTATAGTGGTGTTGTCTATAAGAGAAACCTTGCCTCCAATCCTGGACACTAGCGTAACAACTTGATTGGCATCACCAGTCATATGTCGAGAGCATCCTCTATCCAGGTTCCACATGATCTCACGAGGCCTTTGGTGAGAGCCCACCTACAAAATTATCAAATGTCAGATATAGGAACCCAAACAAGTTTGGGTCCCTTCTTATGAAAAGTAAGATGCAATGCATGTGTGGTATGCTGTAAATCATGCATCTTTGGTCTTCACACCCAATGTGTACTACGGTGAACAGTGCAAGTGTGTGAGATGTGTCCTAACATACCACATGAAAAACATCTAACACCTGGAAAAGGATTCCTTAAATGGCTTGAGTTATAATACCTCTTCCTAGGTTTTGGCTTTTGATCAAGTGTTGGTGTCATCCTAGTTTTCTTAAATGTATCCAATTCATTTTGAATTCTCAAGTTAGTACTTTTTAAGGCATCATTATCAATCCTCAAAATTTTCTCCATCTCTTTAGAATTCTTAAACTTAGATTCAAGTGATGTGTGTGTGGCTTTTAGTGACTCATGATCTTCAATTAATTACAATGCTTTTTGTTTAACTCATCAAATTCATCAAGTAGAGTCATGTGATTTGAATCAATCGTAGAATGATCTTTGAGAATAATTTCATGCTCTTTTTGTAAATTCAAAAATTCTAATTTCAAGCTAGCATGTGTTTTCTTAAGTTTCCTATATGATGCATGAATTTTTTCAGAAACTTCAAGAAGTTGATCATAGGAAAGTTTACATACCTCTTCTTGATCAAGATTATCATTTTTCATTAAGCACAAGTTTGTTGTCTCATCTTCTGGTTTCATCTCTGATGAATCTGATGCAGAATCCACCCAAAATGCCTTTTGAAGTCTCTTTTTGTCTTTTCTAAACTTAGATTTCTCCTCAACCTTTTCTCTGCTTGTGTGATCTTGAAGTGTAGGACAATCCGCTCTGACATGTTCAGTCTTCCTTCATTCAAAACAAATAACCTCAGAAGATCTTTTAGAATATTTATTATCCTTACCTTTTCTCTAACTTTGATTATGCTTGTGTTTCTTCCATAGAAAGTTTTTAAATTGCCTTGTGATTAAGGTGAAGTCATCGCTTTCAGACTCGGAAGAGTTAGAGTCTGATTTGTGCGCTTTTAGTGCCACTATTTTCTCTTTCTTTTTCTCACCTGCATCAAGATTTCTTTGATTCACCCCTTGCTCGTAAGCAATGAGTGAGCCAAGTAAGTTATCAATCGAATAGGTGTTTAAATCCTTATATTCTGTTATAGCAGTGATTTTAGCATCAAAAGAGGAAGGCAAGCATCGTAAGATTTTGTTTACTTTTTCAAAGTTTGAAAGTTCTCTTCCTAGGGCATGCAAATAAGTTACAATTTGAGTAAACCGTATATACATATCAGAAATTGATTCAGAAGGTTTCATACGAAAATGTTTCTAGTCATGCAAGAGATATTCAAAAGAGAATGTTTCACTTCATTGGTTCCTTCATAAGTAATGCACAACTTATTCCAAATCTCTTTTCCAGTAGAGCAATTAGAAACATGCATGTAATCCTCAGACTTTAAAGCACAGAAAAAATAGTTCAAACACTTCGCATTCAATTGAGCTAAATCTCTTTCATCGGTAGTCCATTCAAAAAAAGCAACTTTAGTTTTAATTCCATTAATTTCATGAGTAGGTGGAGAATATCCTTCTTTAATAAGCATCCACATGCGATAGTTAGTTGATTGCAAAAAAGTAGACATGCGAGTTTTCCAAAAATCAAAAGGAAGGTTGTCAAATAAGGGAGGTCGTGTAATAGAATATCCTTCAGTTGTATTATGATTCCCAAAGTTAGCCATGGATCAAAATTCAAAAAGTTTTCAAACTTTGTTTTTATGAATCCCGCTTTGATACCACTTGAAAGTTCATTAGAGATGTTAGGCCCTATGAACTAGTCCGGAGGCTAACCAAGAGGGGGGGGGGGGGGGGGGGGTTGAATTGGTATTTTAAAAAATTCTTTAAAACCAAGAGAATAAATATCACAAACCAAAATCACCACAAAAAAAAAATAAGTGCGGAAAAATTAAAGTGCGGAAGCAGTAAAAAGAATACAAGGGTTTATAGTGGTTCGGTCAACTTGACCTACGTCCACTCCTCAGAGGCGCCCTCCGAGTATTGCACTACTAACGTGACTTTCCTTTATCCCCATAGCTAGGTGGAGAAGCCCTTACAAAAACACCTCCTTTTTGCCACACCTGGAAAGGTAGAGAACCCAACTCCTTTTGCTTCCTCCTGAAGCAGGCAATGAACCACGATCACTTGCTAAAACTTACCTCTCCCAACCCTTCCAAGGAAAAGAGACTCAAGGGAAGAAGAAGTGGAACAATGCTTGGAGCAACCCTTATGAACCCCCTCACAAACTCCCCCTCACAAGATCCTCTCTCTCTCTCTCTCCCTCTCTCTCTCTCTCTCTCTCTTTTAGGTTTTCTCATGTCAAGCAGCAACCAAGGATGTTCAAAAATGTTAAACAAGAGCACTTAAATAGAAGAGCTTCAAAGGAGCTCATTAATTGCAAGTTATCGACTTTATCATCCATGACGATATGGACATTGTCCTGGCCGATCAGTATAAATCTCATAAGATTGGCCAGAGCATCACCCTGAATTCAAACTGGATGATTGAAAATTTGCTTGATCATCCCGAACGATCTCAAGATCATCACGGCCAATCAGTTCAAATCAGAGGAAAATCGTCCAGAGCATCGCTCTGAATTTGAGCTTTCCGATCCAAATCGGCCAGGAGTAACCAAGGGTTTTTGAATGAATCTTCCAGGCCGACCTTGCGATCATCCAAGATAATGTGATCGTATCAATCATCCTTAATTACTCCCATGATTGCTTGATTGATTTAGGCATAATTATATAATATCATCTAGGACGATCAAAGAATCGTCCTGGCCGATTTCTAAAAATATAGAATACCTAAATTGATCATGGCGGCAAAGTTTTTCTATATTGAGCATATCATCTTAGCCGATACAGGTATCGTCAAGGCTGATCAGTTAATTACGGCTACCTTAACTAAAATTCTGATTAGATCTTCTATTTTGAACTCGGTCGTCCAGGATTATATAAATATCATCCGATCCGATGTGATTAAAAACACAGGTTTTAAATCTCTCAAGTGTGTGTGTAGGGTTACTTAACATAAATCACTTTAAACAATTACAATTGACTCAAGAAATAAAAAAGTAAAATTACAGACTAACTCAACCCTAATCTACCCTGTATTGAGCTGATTCCGATTTTCATTCGATCTTTGAATCCTGAAAATGTCAGTAGTAAAGGCAGTCGAAAAGAAGCAAGAGTGTTTGCTAATCATCAAAACATAATTCATGGAATTTGCAACATATTGACCATTATATGAACTATTTCATTTTGACCTAATACATCATTAAAACATCTCCACTAGTTCTTGGAAGCTCCCATGCCCTATAAATCATCAAACATGTAAACACTAAAACTAAATCTAAACCCATTCATAATTATTTTCCATTCAACTCAACATGACATATTAATTCAAACTTTATTATATTCATTACAAAGGGAAGTAACATTCTTTATGATCATCATTTGAATGATTTAAGATCATTTAGAATCTTTCTTGACCTTTTTATCATAGGTTGATTGGTCAAGTTGACCTTGTTGTTCCACAAAAAAAATGCAAATTCACTTATCCACTTAATTCTAAACCAAATCAATACATTCTTAGCCTTCAAGTCATTCAATCAAACAAGCCTAAAACCATTGGACCAAAGTAAGCAATGGTTAACCATGATTGACAAAATTCTCCTTGACTAAACATTTTACCCAAAATGTACATTTCAAACATGAAGCCCATTTCAAACTTGGCATACCTCTGAATCAATTTCAAACATTCAAGTGAACTACCCTAAATCTAAGGGACCCAAACATTGGGCTAGCTTAACCTACATTTGTCCAAATGCATCATACCACCTAATCCATTACATTTAACTCAATCCTTTTTTATCCTTGGCCTCCAAAGAATGCCAATAGGTCAGAAGGCTCAACATGAACTACCGTAAGCCTCTCTACCACTTGAGCCCACCATATTATCCAAATGGTCTAACCTAAGTGCATCAAATAGTCCTATATGATCCAATAACCTACCTAGACCCAATTAGCTTGGAATAATGTATACAAAGCAAAACCATGAACCTTCCAACCCTATCCTAGGACAACAAGATCTTGGACTTTCTCGGGTTAGCCAAAAAGGCCAATCAAAGTTCACCAAATTGACCAAAAATGGACCTTTTAACATCTAAGGATATATTTTCCTGAACCAAAGTATGGAAATTTTTCACTGGGTACCCCAACAACTTACCCATTCTTGAGGTGGACATAAATTTCTAAAATTTGATTTTTTGAACCCTTGGTTAACCTCAAACCTTCTATCTAACTCATCCCATATGTTTTGCCTTTTCAAACTAGTTTCCCTTATTCTATTGAATCATCCATTACTGGCTTAAGGTCTAGTATAGCCCGGGTTGACTATAATTATAAATAGATTCATTATTTATCAAGTTATAAATACTCCAAATTACTCTATCAAAAGGTTTCTTGGATAAATATTATTAGCTTTGAGAGCTCTACTTGAGTGATCCCTAAGCTTTCCCAATCTCTTGTAGCCTATAATATTAAATTCAATCAAGCTCTAGTACGGACTGATCAATGATTTCAGATTCTAGAATCAAATCAACCCAAAATCTTAGAGTATAAATGATATTATTTATTTGGGCTAAGATGATCCTCTCTCAATCAAAAGCTTCTTAAAACTTTCTTTTAGGCTAGGTTATCATCAAATTAGAGCCATAGTTTTAAGGGGGGGGGGGGGGGGGGGGGGGGGGGGGGGGGGGGGAGCATTTCAAAAACATTATTAAATCTAGGGCATTCAAGTTATTCGATTGATCAATTTGTGCTTCAAGATCCATCTTTATTAATTGGAGAGGAATATTTGTAGGGAGATACAAGTATTAAATAAAAATTAATTGATGGTTCAAAACTCTAGTTAGAGGGAATAGATGAAGCCAAAAAAGTTTATTCCATTCAAATCTATGAGACTACTCTAATTTCATTATATAAAATTTTATCTAATGATCCAGCAGTTTGGTAGCTTTTTATCCAATATTATTATCTTTAAGCAAATGGATATTACGAAATATAACAATTTAAGGGGTCTCGCTAGTATTTAAATATCAAATATAACCCTATTTTGTGGAATAATAAACAAATATGATTTGGATCAATTAATTTTGTTGATTTTATGAAATCATAAATAAACATAGAAAAATAAAAAAAATATAAAATAAATGGCATTCAACTCAAAATTATATCTAAAATGTATAAAAAGTCATAAACAACTAAAATATCAAGTAAAAATAAAAATTGAAGTTTGGTCAACTAAATTAACATAAAAATTAAAAAAAAAATCAATTAAATCTAAAAAATTTAAAGATTAATAAGTTAAATAAATTAAGATCATAGAAAAAAATAAAAAAATGATTTTAATTTCACAAACAAAAAATATAATTTAAATAATTTTAACTAAATTAAATTGAATAACTTAAAATAAGAATATAAATACACTTGATTTGATCCCATAGGAAAAACCAAATGCACTACAATTATGAACCTAGGATCTTTCAGTTAAGATTTTCATGTTCTCGAATTGATCAATGGAAAAGATTCTTTAAAACCTAGAACACTAAAACACTAAAATTAAATGAGGGACTCTAAGTATTGAATTTGATCCTTCTTTTTTCGAAGATTTACAAATTGCATTGAAATGTAAAGAAAGTTAAAATCAACTAAATGATAGAAACTCTATATCATTCCACCCTCCACAAAACTAATAAAGATGGAGGAAGTTTATTATGTAATACATTTTCTCAATGAAAATTCCAAAAAATAGCAAAAGATGATAAAAAATATGATACTTTATTACAATCTCTAAAGATATAATGAGATAAAACTTTTTTGAGCCCATTAAGAAATGATAATTCTTGATTTAAGTCTTAATTGCCTTTACATTTGATTTCCTTTATAGAATACTTAAACAACTTATTATGTTCACATTATCTCATCTATCATAATTCCATACTTTTTATATATGCATCCGTATAAGAGAACCCTGATAGCAATAATAAAAATATCCTCTAATTAACCAATGTACCAATGCAACATTTTCTTCCATAAGCTAATAGAAATTTGCCTTTATGATCCCAAATAACATTTTGTATTCCTGCTTGAATTGATTTTAGGAGGGATGCATTAACAAGGGAGTGTACGATGTTATAAGGTATTGGGAGCTAATGAAAAACGCATTGAATTTAAAATATGCTTAGGTTTTTTTGACATAAAATTTAAAATAGTGCACTAATTTATGCATGTATATGTGTCTAACTAAGTAATAAAGTGATAGGTTAGACTGTTAAATCCATGTGAAAGTGATCTACTATACTACAACTAAACTTCTACTACAACTTACTCCAAATACGAGAATTTATTCTACTGAAATAAAAATGAGGATTTGGGTTCCTACCACAAAACTAAAATATGTAAAAATAATTTATACAATTTTAATAGAAATATGATAGACTCATGCATGTAGATAACATAGTTTTCCATAATTAAACTCTTAATTGTAGATGCAGATTAGAGCATATGCATCCCTAGCTCTCTATCAAGTTTGTAGGGGTGAAAAGAAATACTTTTTTTCTTTATATAGCTTAATTATCTTCAGAGAACCTAAAATATTCAAATATCCTATGTCTTAGCATGCCAACCATGTATTTTGATAATCATAATTATTCTTGCATTCCTTCGTTAGGGTTATACATTACTCTAGGTGCTAACTATACATGCAGCCATTGTATGCAGTTAATAAATAACGAGAGATATTGAAGAAGTCATTATAATCATTAAAGAACAAGAATGAATAATAGTAGTTATTACATTCTTTACATCATTAGCCAATAATAGAAGATTTAGACTCAAAATATTTAGAATAATCATATTTAATATATATATATATATATATATATATATATATATATATATATATATATATAATATATATATATATATATATATATATATATATCAAAACTTAAATTGTGTATGTTCAAACAAAATTTTTAGAATAATAATATCTCATATATATCAAAAGTAACAACGTTAAAGTTATTTACATAACAATAAATCTACTCAGTGTAATCATAAAATTGTCAATACAATTCAGACTAACCATATCCACTATATATCAAATGTTACATAGTGAAAGCTTTTTAAAATAGGAGAAAATGTCCTTTTTATAAATTTATAAGAGGTAGAATTAAATAAAATGAATTAATTCGAAACAGAGGTAGAAATCAGGTTATGTACCATGATTAGGGAAAATCCAACAATAAATTTGAAGGATAAAACTTCACCAAATGATCTCTCTCCTCTCTCTCTCCTCTCATCTCTTATCTCTTGTCTTCCTTTACTTTCTTTTCTTCCCAAGTAAGGTAACAAAATAATGGAGGATGAGTGGTGTTAAGTGATATTATATTAAATATATGTAAAATTATTCATTAGTTCTTATAATTGTGACACCCAAAACTACAACTCTCCTACATTGCATGCTAAACATAGAGTTGTTATAGAACGAAGACATAAATGCCACTATGGGACTTTCTTGATGCCTCGGTGCTGGAAAGTAAAATGTCGAAGTGATCCACTTCAATCTTTTTTCTCTAGACTTTTTTTTTAAAAAATGTTCATCTATTAAAAATCTTTAATGTTAAATTATACCTACCTTAAAAAATGTTGTCCTAATCATTTTCAATATCGACACTAAAATAAAGCAAAAGAAAAATAAAATAAATCCAAAAAACTTGAAACAAGATAAATTCATCAAAATAAATCGCAACAATTTATAAACCAAATCAATATGATATCATTTTGATTTACCATCAATAAAAACATAATTGAAATCCAATATAGCTACTGATTACTGACTCATCATTAACTTCATTGAATCAATCATTAGTTGATAAATTATTCACACTTATGCATGTCCTAGGATCATATATTTTTAACATGTTATGCAATGATTATCAATTAAATAAGATTGAGTATTCAACTAGTATATCATCTTGGTACATCCCAATCTTCATGTTGAACAAGACAATAAACTTTACTCCGTACTATTCCTAGTGTAGGTTTGCTATGACTTTCACTTGCTACCCATCATTGTATCGTCTATATCTAATAATCCTCTATTTTTAGGCCTACTTAGATTTCTACGCTCTATATCCTTGTCCTATTTCTTTTCATCAATGTGAACAATCAACCACCTTTTGTGTTCATTATCCATATCTAAAAAAAATTTAATTCATTCGGAAGAACTATCTAATATTTCTTCAAAATTGAACACACTCCTATAGACTTCCTATAAATACCTTAAATCCTTTTTTATTGTTAGAAGATGTAGCTCTTCTTTTCTTTATAATCTCCTAGTGGCATGTCATCTCAAGATTTCATTATGCACATGTATTATCTAAATGTTGGAATTGTCAAATACTTCAATACTAATATAGCTTTATAAACAAACTCAAAAACTTCTTGAGTCTTTTGTGGTATCTTAGCACATCCTTAAGTCATCTAAAAATATTCAACATTTTCTTTAATTATACTAACTAATTATTGAGCATACCTAAATAATGCAATTAATTCTTCTTTAGTCTACATCATTTTTTTAATTTCCTTATTCTAACCTCATAATAGCCTCCTGTAATTATTATTGAGCTAATGGGGGTACAAACAAATTCTTGAAAATAACAACAAGTTCTACCCAGGTATTCTCTTCATACATTTCTCCTTTGAATTTTTTTTGATGTTGTCTTATCCACCATCTCTTTTCTACTTCTTCAAACAAAAAGAATACTAATTTTAATTTCCTATTCTCAGTTCTATATGTACTATCAATTTTGTTTTACTTCAATTACATACTTTTTCTACTATCCCGGGTTGTAAAACTAGCTTAAATAATTAGGGCTTAAACTTATGAAACATCTATGGTGCTAATCTTCATCACTATTGTTAATCCTTAATTGTCATCTCTCAGTGTCACTTATAATATTGGAATCCATATTGGTAAATTATAACATACTATTGGAAGACACAGGAACTACTGCTGCACTTTACTAATTCTATACATCTTGATTAGTTGGATCCATTTGTCCACTTGTAGAGTTATCTTTCTAATCCATAAGACATCAAACTCAACACACAAACATACAAATGTTATAATCAATCAAATGCAACAAATTAAATTTATTCTACCTGCTTCTACCCCACTCATAATGAATCCTACAGTTCATGTTAAAATTTAATTCTTCAAATAATCATCACTCTGATACTAAAAATTGTGATACCTCAAAATGTAAAAAAAGAACTATTAATTTTAACTATTATTTAAAAAAGAGTCACTAATTTCATTTTCAACCAATTTAAAATTATATATATATATATATATATATATATATATATATATATATATATATATATATATATATATATATATATATATATATATATATATATATATATATATATATATATATATATATATATATGCAACATAAATAAAACTCTATATAAAATAACAAAATGTTTTGCCTAAAATATCAATCAGTCAAAACCTTCTATTTATAAAAGAATAAAAAATATCAAATAATCAATTAAAAATGTAACAGTGTAACTCCAACTTCAATCAATCTCACTCTACTGATCCCCTTACAGAACATAAAATTAATCAAATCACAATAATGAGCTTACAAAGCCTCTTAAAAACCTACCAATGGAATCAATACAAGATAATAAAATCAATATGCAATGAATAAATTAATTTGTATGATATGTATAGGAAAATTTTAAGAGTATAGAAATTAGTCAATGAATAATGTAAGTCAACTTTGACAAAATGACAGGAACTATATGTCGGTGAAATTTATTTGAAATATATATATATATATATTTCAAAGGCATATAGTTCTTGGCATTTCATCAAACTCGATTTACATTATTCATTGACAAATTTCTATATTCATTACATATCGATGGTGTATTTAATTATTCTATTTTATCATTTTATTAGTTATAAAATTGCTATATGTACATGTATCATAATGATTTGTAAAAGATTAAGTATCCAACATATTTTTTTAATTGTTAGTTCCTTATCAATCATTTATGTATGCAATCATATATATAAATCTATATTCTATCAATGCATACATTAGAATCATATAGTATGGAAAGGTAGTACATTTAGCTTTACTAATATGTTTTGAACATCTGTCTATGAATCATATGTTAATCAATAATCATTATCATTTATTTATATCTTTACATTCATTTGTGAATCATTTATTATAATGCGTGTCTTTAAATAAATTAATAATGAGTCATCACTATCCACTGACCAAAATAATCAATCTAACAGATATAGGCTAACACTAAGAATTACACCATAAATATTTATTTTAAGGAAAGCTCATCAGCCGACCCTCATGTATAAGGATTATCATTTTAATAGCCAACCCATACTGACTTTAGTTTTTATATCCAATAGTTTTTTTTTTCAAATATAAATATGATATTTATATGAAATGTACAATAGTTGTTATAAAATGCTTAGTAATTTATATAATTCATTAAACAAGTTTAAATCTTTATAAATTCATAACAAAATTTCAAGTTTATGAAATTATGAAATGATCAATACAAAATGATGACATTTTTAGAGTTTCCAATTGTATCTGACCCCACCACTCTCTTTATAATGTTATCTCGTAGTGTTACCTTGCCTCCTGGCCTAGCCTCCAGCAAAATAAATTGATTAGCTTCTCCAATCATATGCCTTGAACATCTGTTTTCCCTGTACCACATGCTCTCATAAAACCTTCAATGAGAGCAACCCTACAAAATCATCAGATGTTACATTTGGGAACCTAAAAAGGTTTGGGTTTTATCTTGTGAAAATAAGAGTAAAATACATGCATGTTATCCTGTGAATTTTGAACTTTAGGTTTCCACAGTAAATATGTTCTATGGTGAATGGTGCAAGTGTGGAAGATATGTCCCACTCTGCCATAATAAAAATGTCTAACAGCAGGAAAAAGGATTTACTAATCTATTAAGGTTATTGTCCTTCCTTGGTTTGAATGATGCTTGATGATCTGATGGATTATGAATCTCAAGCATTGTGTGTGGTTTTTTATATTCTTTGAATGAAATTAATTTAGTTTCTTAAAAACTTATTTTTATTTTTTAGAATTCAATTTTCTATTTTCAAAATATGCTCCCAACTATTTAAATCAGATGCAAATTTATTTAAGTCCTTATACACATTTTGTAGTTCAACAAGTAAACTTTTTAAGGAATCATGCTCATGTATTAAATCAATATGCTTTTCATTCAATACATCAAATTCATCAAACAAAGTCATATGATTAATATCAAAAACTATAATTATCTTTTCTCATGCACTTGTGCTCTTTTTATAGAGTTAAAAAATTAGTTTTAAGACTAGCATGTAGTTTCTTAAGCTTCTTATATGTAGAATGAGTTTTCTCTAAAACTTCAAGTAATTGATCATAAGTAATTTAACATACCTTCTCTTAATCAGAGTGATCAAGATGTTCATCATACATTAAACATAGGTTTGATCAATTTCGGAGGAGTATGATGTTAAGTCCACGTAGAAAGCCTTTTGGATCCTTCTTTTTGTCCTTCTTAAACATAGGTTTCTCCTCACCCTTCTCCTTGCTTGGGTGAGCTTTCATAGTTGGGCAATCAAATTTCAGATGCCCTGGCTTCGTACATTCAAAATAAATAACATCACAAGAAACTTTAGAATTTTTATTATTCTTACCCTTGTTTCATTTATGATAATACTTTTGCTTTCTTCTCAAGAAGCTCTTGATTTGCCTTTTTGTTAAAGTTAAATAATCACTGTTAGAACTAGAAGAATTAGTGTCAGAATCATTTGTTGAAACTTGATTAGGTTGTTAAGCCTAAGCTACTGTACCAAGGCTAACTAATAGAGGAGGTGAATTGGTAATTTAATAATTTCTCTTCGATTTAAAATTTGAAAGCCATTTATTTTTAAAAGCAATTTAAATAAAGTTTCAAAATAAATTTCAACCACAGAAAAAATAACTTTTAGTAAATAAATACATAATTAAAAAGACAAAGATTTATAATGGTTCGGCCAAACACGACCTACATCCACTCCCTGAAGACTCCCTCTTCAGGTATTGCAATATTACCAAAGTGACTTACCTTTTGCTACCACATCAAGGCAGAGAAGCTTTTACAAAAACCTCTCTTCCACCAATCCTCATAGTGGTAGAAAAATGTTGTTCTTTCACACTCTCCAAGTGTCGGCAGAGGACCATCATCCTTTCACACTCTGTAAGTGTAAACAGAGAACCGTCATCCTTTCACACCTTCCAAGTGTATATAGAGAACCTTCATCCTTTCACACCTCCAAGTATGGGTAGAGAATCAGATATTCTTTAAAGATCTTCTCACTAGCAATATAGAAAGATTAGAGGAAAGTGACAAACAAAATTACATATAGAACCTTACCTTTGTGTAACCTTTTGAACCCTTCACACTCCACTTGTAAGAAATCTCTCTCAAACACTCTCTCACACTCTCTCTTTCAGTTTCCCTTGAAAAATCATGAAGTTAAGACTTTTTCACATCAGTTTTTTTGGACCTTTTATACTAAAGACACAAAAAACCATCCAGAAAATTAAAATTTTCAATTTTGAATGTTCACGATTGTATAGTACAATCTGAGTTGGTACATATAAAGAGTTTAAAAACTATTACATAAGAACCTGTTGTGAATCAGTAAGAAATCATTTCATACATGATCATCATCCGGTACAAACTAAGTTCATCCGAGATGAACAATTTGAAATTTTTTCATCGTCGTCGGGAGGAAGAGGGACCCTACAATATCATACTCTAGATTGCATACGTATGATGATGTCATCATCCGGTACAATCAATTATAAAATATTTCAAATTCATCTAAACAAAATGTTGGGATGAAAAGAGACCACACAATTTCATTCTCAGTAAGGCATGTATGAACTATGATCATACAGTACGATCCATACTTAGAAAAAAATATTTTTGAGCGAATAGGGACCCATCCTTTTTGTACTCTAGAAGGCATGTACGAACTAGGTTCATACAATATGATCCATACCTAGAAATATTATTTTTGAGCAACCATGGACTCGTCCATTTCATACTCTGGAAGGCATGATGAACTATGTTCGTGCAGTATGTCCATACTTAGAAAAAATTTTATTTCTGTTCATTCGACACCTCGTTAGGGAAAATAATTCACCAGATTGTCCCGTATAAATGGATATCGTACAATATGATCAGTTTAAAAAATGTAAATTTTTAACTCTCCCCCGTTGTGTGTGTGCTCAATTACTCAATTATAATCACACTCTCTAACACTTAATAAAATAGAAAAATACATACTTTAATTACAATAAACTCTAAACTGATCTTGATTTGAAGTCATCTATAATTTGGAGTATGATTTTTGTGAAATTTTAGTACACACAAGAATAAAATAACACTTTTAAAATATGTTATGAGAAATAATGATTAAAGTAATAATATTTAGAATCATCAAAAATATATAAGTTATAAGAATATCAAATAGGCAAGAACTAAGTAGCAACTATCTCAACAATCTCCCCCTTTTTTATGATGGCAAAATAATTATTATTTGAATAAAATTGAATACCCTAAATTTCTGTTTAACTCCCCCTAAATGCAAAAAATAAGGGAATTTCTTAAAGAATAAATCATTGTTGTTTTTTTTTTTTATTTTTCATAAATAGACAAAACACCTAAAATAATAAACACAAACAAACAACAAACACAAATAACATTAACATACAAAACAATCAAATGTAAACAACATTTCACCCCCTTTTTGACAACAACAAAAAGAAGGAAGATGGAATAGTTGAAATGAAATATGTCATATGAGAAACCTTTAATAATTGATCTTAAAAGAGATTGAATTATAATTGTAATAATAAGATTAATGTCCATTAGATAAAAAATAAAAATTCAAAACATTTAAATTAAAATATAATATAGATAAAAAAATAGATCAAGGTCATGAAACTTTCTAGACAATTAGATAAGGAGAATTATTGCAAAAGTGACAAAATGAAGATTAGTTAAATTTAAATTTTAATACAAAATATAATTGAATAGTAGATCGATTAGAATTAGAATATTAAACTATAAAGGAAAGAGAATATTCAATTGGCGATATTGTGCATCTTTTTTAATTATTTGTGGCACACTTTGTGCATCTTTTTGTATTTTGGCTAATTTTGTACCTCTTTTCAATTTGCAAACCATTGCACATTCTTTTGATTTTTGTAAACTTGTATATTTCAAAAAAATTTAATTAATCTTTCCAACATCAATAATTTAAAAACTCAATTTTTTTTAAGTACAAAGATAATTATATTGAAAAGAGAAATAAAAAATAATAAGACATCAAATTTGTAATAATAATATTTAAATTATGTATACTAAAAAAGAACATGAGATTTATAGCTTTAACTTGATCGAGTCATAAATTAAGTTAAATTTTTAAAAAATTAGATTTTATAATAAAATTAATTTTCGTATCACAGTTCATTTTATAATACTTTTTAGATCAATTAAGTCAGGATTAACATATAAGTAAACTTACATTTCACACAACGAACAAAAGCAACTAATGATAAAACACAACAAAACATCAATATAAAAGCTAAAAAAGATAAAGTACACAAAGCATCTAAAACATCATAAAAGATCAACATATCTTAAAGGACTAGCAAAGACAACGCACAAGAAGTACATATTGAAATTAGAAGGGCCCTGATCTAGAGGGAGGAGGCTAGTTCAAAATTAAAAAATAGCTATTCATCATAGCTATGTTAATATTCATGGATTTGAACTATCCTCGAATCCAACCCATGTGTTGTTGATGCTGTGTATCTTGCTGATTTAGTGAGTCTGAATTTGATCAAAGCGTTGATCAAAATGACTCTCTAATATGTCAAAGCATTGGATCATCTCCTAAGAGTTAGATCCCTGAGCAAATGCAGGTACAGGTGCTAGTGTGCCCCCTTCTCCCTCAATATCCTCACTTATATTTTCATCATTCCCAAAAAGTGCTCTAAATGAAGCATTAGTGAAGTAGATTGGCATTTCATGTGAAGGCTCAAGATGAACAAGATTATACTTCTTCTCTAAGATATAGGTCACTAGATGTCCTAAAGCAATATTCTTCTTCCTCTTATGAGAAATAGCCCAATTTCAGAATGTTTGTGAATATAATCAAGAATAAGTTGGGCTTCATATATTGATTGTCTAGTCATGATAAGATAGGTAACAGTGGATAGAAGATGAGTAATGTTAATGCGGTCACTGGCTTTAGGAATTAATAAAGTTCTAAGGACATGTTGAATGACCCATACATTTTGGCTTAAGATATAGACCATAGGCAAATGAACTTTGTTTATTTTAGACCAGTCAAAATAAGATTTAGAAGTCAATATGTATGCTCTAATTCTGTGAGTCCTTAAATACAGAAATGTTCCCATATATTTCTTTGTAATTTCTACCCATTTCTTTAGAACATATGATCTTATCCTATTCTCATCCTCACTAAAAGTCATGTTTACCAAGAAGTAGAGAAAGGTTTATTTATTATAGGCATGGATTAAATTCAGAATGAAGGAAAATTGGGTAGAGGCAAAAAGAGGCATTACTTGAAAGTGGATATCTTCTTGAATTAGAAGTCTATAAGGAGTAATTTTAGTAGAGAAAATCATAAGGAAAGAACCCTCATTTTTTTCAAGATAGAAAGTTTTCATCTCTGTAAGTTCATTAGGGATGTTAAGCCCTAGCCCAACGCTAACCAAGAGGAGGGTAAATTGGTATTTTAAAAAAATTTCAATCAAAACACAAACTTAAAACAAAATCCAAGATTCACCACAAAGAAAATCAAAGTGCAAAAAATAAATTCGAAAATAATAAAGGAAAGAACACACCAGATTTATAGTGGTTCGATCAAATATTGACCTACATCCACACTTCAGAGGCACCCTCTGAGTATTGCACTAAACTTAGTGTCTCTCCTTTAGCCCCGCAGCTAGGCGAAGAAGCCCTTACAAAATCACTTCCACCTTCCCAGTGCGGCAGAATAGCCAGGCCCTTTGACACCAAAGAGATCTTCTACTTCCCAAAACTTCCCTAAAAGACAAGCCTTGAATTCAATGGTACAAGGTGCAAGATCACCCGAGCAACAGTGTGGAACCCGCTCCACACTCCCTTGAAACCCCTTCCAAGTTCTTCTCCCTCTCTCAAACTCCACCCTTTCCTCTCTCCCTTTCAAGCTATCTCTTCAAGTTTCCTCCAGAAGAACAAAGATTCAATGGCTGCCAAAGACACTTACTAAGTGCCTTATCAAAGATTAAATAGAAGAGCTCAAAATGAGCTCATTAATTGCAACTTGCTGACTTTATCGTCCAAGATGATATGTTTATCATCTTAGTTGGTCAATGTAAATTAAGCCCAATTAACCAGGATGATTTGGGATGATCAAAAGAAATTTGTTCATATCATCCAGGATGATAAAAAATCGTCCTGGCCAATCAGTATAAATCATGGAATTTCATCCTAAACATTGCCCTGTATAAGAGCTGTCCGATGTCCAATCATCCAATATATCATCCCTGCCGATCCTATGATTATCCATGACAATTTGATTGTGTAATCAAATTTTAATTAATTTCCTTAAATAATAGATTAATTTATGCAAAATTATACTAGATCAGCCAGGCCAATTTATGATGATGCCCTGGAAGATGCACTGGATGATGTTAAAAAATAACTAATACCTAAATAGATCTGATGGCTGATTCTTTTTATTTTGAGCTTAATGTCCCGGCTGATATAAAATTGTCCAGGATGATGTGATTAATAATGGCTTCCTTAATAAGGATGCTCTAACATGGTTTCTATGTTTAGTCTGATCATCCTGGCCAATATGGGAATCATCCTAGATGATGTCCTCAAAACAGATAACTCTAAGTCAGAGAGAAGGAAATCCCCAAGTGTGTGTGTGTGTGCAAGATTACTTAGCATCAAGAACCACTTTTTTTATAATAGACTCATGAAAAGGAAAAAATACAAATTGACTCAGACTTAATCCACCCAATCTTGAGCTGGCTTGAGTTACACTCGATCTTGTGGACCTGAAAAGTTAGTAGGCAAGGCAGTCATAGAAAATCATGAATGTTTGCTATCATCAAAACTCTAATCCATAAAATAATATTTGCAACAATACCCCCCTTTTTTATGATGGAAAATACTACTCATTGAATTTGCAAAAATGTAAACATTTTCTTCTAATCTCCACCTTACTAAAATAAAACTTTAAAAATAGGGGAAATCAAAAAATTTTGTTGTTTTTTATTTTTAAAAGAAAAAAAGAAATAAATACAACAGTACGTTCTCTCCCTTTGACATTATCAAAAAGAGAAGGGGCATAAAAAAGTCTTAAAAAATGTTACCTCTTTATTTTATTCAAAAACTTTGTAAGGAATGGATTGACAACGCATAATCCAGTAAAGATAAGAAATTCAAAAATTGTTAATCCAAACGCAAGTTCTTTTAAAGGCTCAAAAACTTTTTAATCCAATATCTAAGTCAAGGAACAAATTAGAAAAATAAACACTAATTTTTTCTAAATTTTCTTTCATAAAATATATGTAATAAAAGATCAATGCAAAAATTGGTGAATTAGGAATCATTATATTCAAGCACTAGTACCAAAAATATCAAGGGTTTCTTTAAATTTTAAAAAATATAGAAAAAGTAGGCATATTACTAATTGTTTGTATGTGTTATACCGAGACTGGCCGAGGTAAAAAGAATTGTATTTGCATTAATAAAGGGCAGACCTCTGTAGGGACGTCCTGCCCTAGAAGTCAGGGCTACCTACAATTGACTAGACCCGCGATCGCTCGTTGAATCAATTAGTAATATATCTGCCCTGTCTACTAGGCGTGTCCCTGCACTTTAGGTTGAGAGGCCCCTGGCGGCAAACCTACTTGCAAACCAGGACCCTAAGGGGTCTTAGCCTGAACATCTTTACGGCCTTAGGAAACAGCTATATGATACTAACAATATTATGAATAACAATATCAAATCGATTTATCGTCGCGAATCAAATAGTATAACATAGTATAACATAGGAAGATCTTTTATCCATACTCAATAGAAATGAAATAGAAAGAAAGAAAAAGAAAGAAAATCCCATTTCATTTTCTCTCTTTTCCTTTTCTATCACCTATTCTTATACACTTATCCAATTCTTATTCCTTTGCTTAAGGGATCCTGCAGCGATAGATAGAATCCCCATAAAAAGACCACTAGATCGAGCACTAGTGATTTCGTATCCGGTCAAAATCTTGGCTAATTGATCGAAGTGGGTAGCTCCAGTAGACCCATAGATCATGGAATAAATAGGGTGGGTAGGCCACACTACACGTATAGACGCGAACCCCCCTCGTTACCGTACGTGCGACTCTCACCGCATACCGTTCCCAGCATCAGATCATCCTCAACAAAAGTAATGATTGGCTCATTCCGAGCTTGCAAGACCTCAGTTAAGTTTCGTTCAGCAAAATATGCCTCATATCTTTCAGGGTCCTTGAGTGAGCTTATTCTGAGCCGCAAATGAAGCTAATCTTCTTGGTTGGTACGGACCAGCTCGGGGCTTGCTTTCGTAGGGGAAAAATGGAGTCTGTGCTTTTTGGGGGCACATTTTATGCCTCTTTGTCAGTCATATAAAAATATATGTAATAGAAGATCAATGCAAAAATTGGTGAATTAGGAATCATGATATTCAAGCTCAATTACTAAAAATATCAAGGGTTTTCTTAAATTTAAAAAAATATAGAAAAAGTAAGCATATTTTTTGTGGGCTCATTTTATACCTCATGTTAGTTTCTTGGCGCACTTTATGCACCTTTTACTTTTTGATACACTATGTGTTTCCTTTTTCAATTTTGCGCCATTGTGCATCTTTTGATTTGGCATCATTGGCAACTTTTTTGTTTGGCATCATTGGCCAATTTTTTTTCAATCAGATATGCTACCTTTCTGAAATTTTAAAAACTAAAGAAAATCATACTATTGACAAAATTAATTACTTAATTAAGAAAATAATGAGGTGGATTCAACAACTTGCAAAAGATTTCTATGCGATAGATAAAATGTAGGGAGATGAAAAAAGTTTAGTTTCAAAATCCAATTTAAAGTATAATGAAGATTTTGAATCAAAAGTTGAATAACCTTTTCTAGGAAACAGAGATTGAGAGTCAAAATCATGAGTTTTCTTCCATTTATTATTTTTAGAGAAGACAACCACAACTTACCTAAGAATTCAAGAAAAATAGGAGGTAGATTTTGTTTTTTCATTTTTTTTAAAGAAGGTGATGTGTGTGTTGATTAGAGAAAACACTAAAAAAAAGTAAAGATAAAATTAAAAATTTAATGAAAAAGAAAGGAAAGAAAAAAGAATGAAAAAGAATAAATCCAAAGAAAAAATACATAAAATACATAAAAATGAGCAAAACATGCAAACACAAAAACATAAAGCACACAAATAATGGTTTAAATATCATCTTTCTCCTGGTTTGATGAATCATAAGCTAGGTTTGCCGTGGAGCTTTTTTGCTTTTTATTTTTTGTCATTTTCATAATTTGCTTAGCTTTAACCTTTTCTTTTGTAGGAAGAGTTCTCAAATTAGGGCACTAATTTTTCATATGTCCAGGTTTCCTACATCCATAGAATATAATGTCAGAAGTAATCTTAGCATTCTTACTATTTTTACCTTTATTCCACTTTTATTGATGCTTATGTTTTAGTGAGCTTTCCAATTTGCTTGTTAAGTCATCACTTTTCTCACCAACTAAGTGACTTTTCTCTTTGTCTTCAGCTTTTAACACTGTTATTTTACCTGCATTCAAAAGTTTTTGACCCAATCTATGCTCGTAGGTAATGAGTGAGCTAATCAAATTATCAATAGAATATTTGTTCAATTTTTTTGATTCACAAATAGCAACAAGTTTAGCATAAAACTTATCAAGTAGACAAGGTAGAATTTTATTAACTTTTTCAAAGTTTAAAAACTCTTTATCTAAAGCATGCAATAATGTCATAATTTGAATACATATCTAAGATCGTCTCATAAGGTTTAATGCAAAATAGTTCATAATCATGCATTAAAATATTTAACTTGGACTGCTTGATTTCACTGGTGCCTTTGTATATGGTGTGTAATTTATCCCAAATTTCTTTGCCAGAAGAGCACATGGATACAAATATAAAATCATCATAATTTAAAGCACAAAAAAATTAATGATTTAGCATTCAATTGAGCATTGATTTGTTCTTCTCTACTCCATTGATCAAAAGGAATACCAGTTTTAATTCCATCTAAAATACGTGACGGTATAGAATAACCAGTTAAAATCAGTTGTCACATTCAAAAATTAATTGATTGCAAAAAAGTAGACATACAAATTTACCAAAAATCAAATATAATATTTTCAAACAACGATAGTCTGGTGATTGAATAACCTTACGTAATATTACGATTATAAAAATTAGTTATGGATCAAAATTTAAAAGTTTTCAAAAACTTATTTTTATGAATCCCACTCTGATACCACTTAAAAGTTTGTTAGGGATGTTAAGCTTTTATGAACTAGCCAAAGGCTAACTAAGAGGGGGGTGAATTGATATTTTAAAAATCTTTCGATCAAAACACAAACCCAAAAAAAGAACCAAGATTCACCATAAAGAAAATCAAAGTGTGAAAAATAAATGCGAAAATAACAAAGAAAAGAACACATCAGATTTATAGTGGTTTGGTCAAACCTTAACCTACATCCACTCTTCGGAGGCACCCTCCGAGTATGGCACTAAACTTAGTGTCTCTCCTTTAGCACCCACAGCTAGGCGGAAAAGCCCTTACAAAATCACTTTGACCTTCCCTATTGCGGTGGAGTAGTCAGGCCCTTTGACACCAAAAAGATCTTCTTCTTCCCAAAACTTCCCTCAAGATAAGCCTTGAATCCGATGGTACTAAGGTTCAAGCTCGCCGGAGCAATCTTGTGGAACCCCCTCCACACTCCCTTGAAACCCAATCCAATGATCTTCTGCTTCTCTCAAACTCCACCCTTTCCTCTCTCCCTTTCAAGCTCTCTCTTCAAGTTTCCTCCAGAAGAACGAAGCTTCAATGGCTACCAAAGACACTTACTAAGTGCCTTGTCAAGGCTTAAATAGAAGAGCTCAAAACAAACTCATTAATTATAACTTGCTGACTTATTCATCCAGGATGATATGTATATCGTCTTGGCCAATCAGTATAAATTAAGCTAAATCAGCAAGGTTAATTTGGGATGATCAGAAGAAATTTATTTATATCATCCAGGATGATAAAATATTGTCTGGGCTGATCAATAGAAATCATGGAATAACATCCTAAACATCACCCTGAATAAGAGCTGTCTAATATCCAATCGTCCAGTGTATCATCTTAGTTGATCCTGCAATCATCAAGGATGATTTGATCGTGTAATCAAATTTTAATTACTTTCCTTAAACACCAGATTAATTTAGGCATAATTGTGATAGATCAGCCAAGACGATATAGGACGATGCCCTAGACGATGCCCTGGATGATGTCCAAAAATAACTAATACCTAAATAGATCTGGCGGTTGATTCTTTCTATTTTGACCCTATCATCCCAGCTGATACAAATTTGTCCTGGACGATGTGCTTAAATATAGCTACCTTAACAAGGATGCCCTAATAGGGTTTCTATTTTTAGTATAATCATCTTGGCCGATATGGGAATCATCCAGGATGATGTACTCAAAACAAAGAACTTCAAGTCAGCCAGAAGGAAATCTCCCAAGTGTGTGTGTGTGCAAGGTTACTTAGCATCTGGAACTACTTTATTTATAATAGACTCAAGAAAAGGAAAAAATGCAAACTGACTCATACTTAATCTAATCAATCTTAAGCTGGAATGAGTTGCACTCGATCTTGTGGACCCAAAAAGTTAGTAGGTAAGGTAGTCGTAGACATTTATGAATGATTTCTATCATCAAAATTCTAATCCATAAAATTAGATTTGTAACAATCTCCACTCCTGAAAGATGATCCCTTAGTGACTCTACCTCGTTTTCTATAAATGTCCATTGCTAAGATAAGAAGGATTGGAAGAGGCTATTGAAGTGAATGAAAATGAATTCTAAAGACCTCGTATTTAAAGAAAAAATGATCATTCAAATGTACAAAAAAGGTTTTGTATAGTACGATATATGGTTTGTACATTACAAAAATAATTTCGTATGTACGAACGAATACATTCAAAATGAAAAATCTTTTCATAATCACACAAGTTATGAAGCATCCTTCCATACACGCTTTTTGACCAGACGATTATACAAACAAGTAGGTGTTCTTCCGGGATGAATGGTTATTTAAGATCATTTTATAGTTTTGTCCCCCACATCGAAGGACACGTGGTTCGTATGTACGAACTAAAAGTTCTTACATACGATTAATTATAATAACTAAATCTTCCCGTATAACTGTCTACATGCATACAGACGAATGTATGCAAATTGTATGGGATGATATAAATATCATACAGTATGATATGTATTTAAAAATTAAAAACTTTACATGATCAGTCCAAAACAATGATTTACGTGCTATAGAATTTGTACGGGATGAAAATAATTTTGTACAGTAGAATAAAACACTTAGAAAATTTAGAACGAACGATCAGAAACAAAAAATCCAATATTTGAAAACATTTTAAAAACACACAAAATATAAAAAAAAATAGAAAAACACTTACACAAACAAGCACATTGAAAATAAAAATGAAAACACACAAAGACACATATCAAGTTTGCAAAAACTTTTAATTAAGCATTGAGATCGATCGCACCAAGCCTTGTTCTTAATGTGCTAAAAGTATCAAAGGATAATGGTATTGGAAAAAAAATTTGGATGTTGATTTTTTGTAGAAATATGGTTCAAATCAATTTTTCCTTTGGATAATGATCCCTAATAAAATGATGACTTGTCTATATGTTTGGTTTTAGAATGCTGAATAGAATTTTTTCAAATGCAAATGGCATTAGTGTTATTACAATAAATTGGAATTATGCCTATTAAAAATCCTAAATCAATCAACCATTGTTTCAAAGAAAGAACTTATGCCACACAACTTCCTAAGGCAATGTATTCATCTTCTATAGTAAATAGGGCTACAAAATTCTATTTTCTTCTAGACCAAGAAACTAAAGAATTTACTATAAATTGACAAGTTCCAGAGTACTCTTTTTATCAACCCTATAATCTATAAAGTTTGAATTAGAATATCCAATTATTTCAAATGAAGAGCTAAACTTAAGATAAAAAATCCTTAAGTTCTGAGTTCCCAAGAGATATCTCAAAATTCTTTTTACTACTATCAAATGTGATTCTTTTGGATCTGATTGAAATCTAGCACATAAACAAACACTAAATATAATATCAGTTCTTCTAGTAGTCAAGTAAAGCAAATATCCAATAATTCCCCTAAATTTCTTTAGATCAAGAGATTTTTCCTTTGGGTCCTTATTCAACTGAACTAAGGAACTCAGAGGTGTATTAACTAGTTTAGCATTATCTATTTCATACTACTTGAGGATGTCCTTAACATACTTCGACTAACTAAGAAATATTCCCTCCTTAATTTGGTTAATGTTAAATCTCCCATTAAACTCATCCCAAATTAACTATTTTGTGCTTGATTTACATTTGTGGGTCCTATCATTGAAATAAAAGCATAATAATTGAATTCTTTACTTAGTCCTTGCCTAGCCCTAACACCTTCACTAGGTTCACCTTAAATCAATTCCCTAGAGTGGTTTTTAGAAAATCTCAAATCTCTAGACAACAGGTTTTTAATCTCCAAACTTTCTCTCAAATTAATCTTCTCAATCCTTTAGGAGTTATTATATAAATCATCTTCTTCAAAAATTGGTTCTCCTAAAATTTTAGATTTATCAAATACAACATGTGTGGTCTCCTCAACAGTCAAAGTTTTTTTATTAAATACTCTATAAGATTTTACAACATTAGAGTATCCAAGAAACATTCCTTCACCTAATTTTTTATCAAACTTTTCTAAAAAAGATTTTTCATTATTATATATGAACACCTAACATCCAAAAACATGCAAATGTGACAAATTAAGTGTTCTCGCTTTAAGAAGCTCATAGGGTGTTTTATTTAATTTTTATCTAATATTCTCTCTATTTAAAACATAACATGCAGTACTGACTGCTTCAACCAAAACATATTTAAGAAGTAAATATTCTGCCAACATGACTCTAGCAGCTTTAATTAATGTTTTGTTCTTTCTTTCAACTATCTCATTCTGCTGAGAGGTTCTAGGTACAGAAAAATTGTGACCAATCCCTTTTTCTTTACAAAAATCCTTAAATTTTTCATTTTCAAAGTCACCACCGTGATCACTTTGAATTATTAAAATCTCATTTCCTAATTTCCTGTAAATCCAAGTCAAAAAATTTCTAAATTCCTCAAATGACTCACTTTTAGGAAATTAAAATTCAACCCACGTGAACCTTGAGAAATCATCCACAATCACAAATTTGAATACCTTCCCTCCTAGACTAATAGTGCTAACCAGTCCAAAAATATCCATATGAATAATCTCCAAAGGTTTAATAGTTTTAAGATCCTTATTGGAATGAAAAGGGGACTTCACCTACTTTCCTAATTAATATGCATCGCAGAGGGATTCTTAGTAAAGTATAGTTTTGGTATACCTCTAACCAAATCCTTTTGAATAATTTTCCTAAGTTTTTTCATGCTAGAATGATAGAGTCTCCTATGCCATAACCATGAATCATCAGAAATAGTTTTCAAACAAAAAGCATTAGGAACTGAAATATAATTTAAATCTAGCATATAAATATTGTTTACACTTTTTTCTTGCAAAATATAATTACCACTCATGCTTAATAGGCAGCTAGCAGAAAAATTTTTAAATTATAACCTTTAATCATAGAGCTGATTTATACTTAACAAATTATGCTTTAAGCCTTCTACAAGTAGTATATTTTCTATGAAAAATTTTTGCAAGTTTCCAATCATACCTGATCCGACCACTTTCTTAGTGGTGTTATCTCCAAGTGTAAACTTGCCTCCACTTTTGGCTTCCAGCAAAATAATTGGATTAGTGTCTTTAGTCATATGCTTTGAGCAACCATTGTCCTGGAATCAAATTCTCTCATGAGGCCTTGTATGAGAGCGTGCCTGCAAAACAATCAAATGTTAGACTTGGGAACCCAAACAAGTTTGGGTTCTCCTTTTGGCAATTTAAAACTATATGTATGTATGATATGTCTTGATTTATGCATTTAAGTTTCCACACTAAATGAGTTTTTCTATCCAAAGAATAGGTGTGTGCAATATGTCTAATCATGCCACAAGAATAACAATTAATTCTAGTAAATGGGTTTCTTAATCTTCTATAGTAAATCTTTCTTTTCCTGGGTTTTAAAATTTCTTACCACAAAATAAGATTTATAAAATCATCAAGTTTTGGGGGTATCCTATTTTCCTTGAGAGCTTTCACTTTCAACTTAAGAAAATGTTTACATCTTTCAAGATATTAATATCATATTTTAAATAATGCTCTCTATTCTTTGACTCATCCTTAAAACTTTTGATCTCTTTTTCCAATTAAGCATAGGATGATTTTAAAAGATCATTCTTTCTAAGGATTTCATGCTCTCTTTATAGTTTTAGCATTTCTAAATTTAAACTAGCATTCATTTTCTTAAGTTTTCTATATGCATCATAAATTCTTTCAGAAACTTCTAACAGTTTATTATAGGTCAAGTCATACACCTCTTCTTGATCTGACTGATCAAGACTATCGGCCATTAGACACAAGTTGGTGACTTCCTCCTCCTTTTCTATTTCTGATGAATTTGAAGCTGAGTTCACCAAAAAATCCCTTTGACATCTCTTCTTGCCCCTCTTCACATTTTCTCTCTCCTTTTCGTTCTCCTTACTAGGAATGGCATTGAGATTGGGGTAATCCAATTTTAAATGTTCAGGTTTCCTGCATTCATACCAAATTACATCATTATAAACCTTAACATTTTTATTAAACTTGCCTCTATTCCACTGTTGGTGTCTCCTCTGCTTCCATTTAAAAAAGCTCCTAAATTGCCTAGTCATCAAGGAAATGTCATCCTCATCCTCAGGTTATGACTGATCACTCTATGATTCCTCCACTTTTAGTGCTATGTTCTTGTCCTTTCGTTGTTCTCATACATCCATCTTTCTTTGACTCACTCCTTATTCATAAGTAATTAGTGATCCAACAAGATTGTCAATAGAGTAAACTTTTAAATCTTTAGACTCTGTTATAGCAGTTATCTTAGCATCATAAGTAGTAGATAAACAACAAAGTATTTTATTCACTAATTTTGTAATCATTAATTCCCTACCAAATGCATGCAAAGAAGTGACTATCTGAATGAATCTTGAATATATTTCAGAAATGGATTCATTTGGTTTTAAGTGAAATAATTCATAGTCTTGTAACAATATGTTTATTATAGATTACTTTACCTCATTAGTCCCTTCATAAGTAATACAAATTCTATCCCATATGTTCTTTCCACTTTTGCAAGTGGAAACTCGCAAGTAATCTTATTACTTAAGTGTACAAAAGAAACTATTTAAGCATTTTACGTTTAACTATACTAAGTCATATTGTTCTAAAGTCCAGTCATCAAAGGGTGTTTCAACTCTAATTTCATTAACCAAACTAGTTAGTTTTGTATACCCTTCTTAAACTAAAATTTGCATGTGGTAATCTAGTGATTACAGAAAAATAAACATGCATATTTTCCAAAAATCAAAAGGAATATTATCAAATAACGAAGGTATAGTGATTAAATACCCTTCAGGTGTGTTTTGATTTCCAAAAGTAGCTATTCACATTTTTTTCAAAAAGTAGTCTAAACTTATGATTTTAAAATGAAGCTCTGATACCACTTGTAGAAACTTGATTAGGTTGCTAAGCCTAAGCTATTGTCCTAAGACTAACCAAAAGGGGGGTGAATTGGTAATTTAAAAATTGAAAGCTGTTCATTTTGTAAAGAAAGTTAATTAAAGTTTTAAAAAAACTTTTCAATCATATAAAAAATAACTTATAATAAATAAATGCGGAACTAAATGGACACAAAGATTTATAGTGGTTAGGTAAAACACAACCTACATCCTCTCCCTGAAGACTCCCTCTTTAGGTATTGCACTATTACCAAAGTAATTCTCCTTTTGCCCCCACAACAAGGCAGTGAAGCCTTTACAAAAACCTTTCATCCACCAATTCCCGATGCGGCAGAGAATCGTCATCCTTTCACCCTCTCTAAGTGTTGGTAGAGAATCATCATCCTTCCACACCCTCCATGTGTAGGTAGAGAACCTTCGTCCTTTCACACCCTCCAAGTGTAGGCAGAGAACCTTCATCCTTTCATACCCTCCAAGTGTAGGCAGAGAACATTCATCCTTTCACAAACTCTAAATGTCGGTAGAGAACTGAATCTTCTCCAAAGATCTTTTCATGAGAAATTTAGAAAGACAAGAGGAAAAGTGACTACCAAAATTACAAAGATATCCTTACTTTTGTGTAACCTTGTGAACCCTTCTCACTCCACTTGCATGAAATCTCTCTTAAACACACTCTTTCTTTCAATTGCGCTTAAAAAATTATGAAGAAAATACTTTTTCACATCAGTTTTTGTGGACCTTTTATACTAAAGACACAAAAAATCATCCAAAAAAACTGAATTTTTCAATTTTGAACATTAAAAAATTTCTTATTTTGTTTGAATGAAACATTGGGACAAAAAGTGACCTCACAATTTGTTAATCTATAAGGCATGTATGAATTGTGATCGTACAGTATGATCCATAATTAGAAAAAATTATTTTTGACCGAACAAGGACCCATCCATTTTGTACTCTGGAAGGAATGTACAAACTAGGTTCGTACAGTATGATCCATACTTATAAAAATTATTTTTTAGTGAATAGGGACCCATCCATTTCATACTATGGAAGGCATGTATGAACTAGGTTCGTACATTATGATCCATACTTAAAAAAAAAATTCATTTCTATTTGTTCGACTGCTCATCGGGAAAATAATTGACCACATCATCTCGTATGAACAGACATCTTACAGTACAATCAGTTTAAAAAATGTGAATTTTAAACTGTTCCTCAGAGTGTGTGTGTGTGTGTGCTCAGATACATAATTACAATCACACTCTCTCATAGTCAATAAAATGGAAAATTATAGACTTCAATTATAATAAACTCTAAACTGATATTGATTTGAAGTATTTAACAATCTGAAGTACAATTTTCCTGAAATATTAGTACACACAAGAGCAAAACAATTCTTCCAAATATATGTTAGGAGAAATAATAATCAAAGCAATAATATTTAGAATCATAAAAAAACATATAAGTTATAAGAATACCAAAAAGGCAAAAACTAAGTAGCAACTATCTCAAAATTATTAACCTTTAAGGCTACATTTTTCTCCTTTTTCTCCTCACCTAAATCAAATTGTATTTGGTTCACTCCTTACTCATTAGCAATGAGTGATCTAGGTATGTTATCAATTGAATAAATAGTCAAATCCTTAGATTCAATAATTTCAATAATTTTTGCATCAAAGGAAGAAGGTAAACAACTCAGAGTTTTTTTAACTTCTTCATAGTTTGTTAGTTCTCTTCCTAAGGCATGAAGGGATGTAATAATTTATACAAACCAGTATACATTTTAGAAATAGATTCACTACGTTTGATGTAGAAAAGTTCATAATCATGCAGAAGAATATTTAGTATAGATTGTTTAACATCATTTGTACCATCATATGTTATGCATAATCTATCCCAAATTTCTTTTTCCATGGAATAAGTGAAAACATACATATAGTCTTCAAATTTTAAGGCATAGAAAAAATTGTTTAAACTCTTAACATTCAGTTGTGTTAAATCTCTATCTTAAATAGTCCATTCAAAAAAAGGTACTTCAATTTTTATGCCATTAACAAGTTTAAAATATGCAGAATAACCTTTCTTAATTAGCATCTACATGCAACAATCAATTAACTGTAAAAAGGTGAACTTTTAAGTTTTCTGAAAATCAAAATGCATGTTATCAAAAAGAGGTGGTCATGTAATTAAATATCTTTCTGCGGTATTTGTATTTCCATAGTTATCCATGGATCAAAATTCAAAGTTTTCTAAAACTGGATTTTAGGAATCCCACTCTGATACCACTTAAATGTTCATGAGGGTGTTAAACCCTAAATAACTAGCCTGAGGCTAATCAAGAGGGGGGGGGGGGGGGGGGGGGTTAATTGGTAGTTTTAAAAAAATTTAAAAAAAAAAATCTTTTTCATCTTTTTAAATATTATAAAAAAATAATAACTTTAAATGCAAAAGAAAAACAATTTATACAATAATATTATGATCAGATATTTCAATCACAGAACAAATCATAGAAATGTGCAAAAATAAAAAGTGGTAAAGGTAATAAAAAAGAACACACAAAATTTTATTTTTGTTTGATCAAATCTTACCAACGTCCACTCCTTGGAGACTCCTTCTCCAAGTATAACACTAAACTAAAGTGACTTTCATTTTTCTCCCACATTAAGGTGAAGAAACCCTAATAAAATCTTTCCACTGACACGGTGTGGCAGAGAACCTTGGATCCTTTTTCATCCACCTGGTAAAGGCAAGGATCCTAGGAATCCTTTTACTCCCTCCTAGAGTAGGCACATAACCTAGATCTAATGCTAAAGATGATCTCCCTAAAAAAGCTAAGGAACCAGTGGAGCAACTCCAAAAATATGGCGAACACCTTACTTGGAGAAACCTTTGTGATTCTCTCATAAACTCCCATGACAAGGGTATCTCTCTCTTAAGATCTCCCTCTTCCTTCCCTAAGCTTTCTTGTGGATCAACTCCACAGTAAAAATTATTTCAAAAGATAATTAGAGAGTTTAAATAAAGAGCCTCCAAAAGAAGCCCTAATTTTTAATTTTGAGCAACAAATCATCTAGAATGATCGAAGGATCGTCATGTATGATTGGTACAACATATCCCTTTCAGCCAAGATGATTGAAATTGCTCTGTATGATTACTTCAAGAGAAGTAGGCATATCATCTAGTATGATATAAGTATCATCCTAGATGATTAGTATTAAAGTATTGAAATTCATCTAGTATGATACCTGGCTGTGCCTTATCATCCCATGCACTTCTTTATAGTCTAGTATAATAGGTGTACATCATTTGGACAATTAGTTGAAAAATTATTGTATTCATCTAGTATGATAGCTGGCAATCCCTTATCATACAAAAATGTTTTCTATCATCTAGGATGATCGTCGCTGATTATACTATTTGATCGTATCGATTTTTTTTTACCATTATTATTCTCCTAATAATGTGTTTAATTTAAGAATGATTTTCTTAAATCTTCCAAGATGATTAACATCTTTCTGTATAGTTTGTATAAAATTTGAAAATTAAAACATTTTTTAAATTATGTTTGGCGGCTATTTTCAATATCTAAGTTGATCATTCTTGATGATAGGGACTATCTAGTATGATTAATTTAATCACTCTAAAAATTGGGATGCCGTAATTAGTATTTCTATTTTTAACTAATCATCCAGTATGATATAAAATCATTATGTACGATTAGGTAAAAAGATAGAGAATTATCTAACTCACCAAATTTCTCCCCATGAGTGTGTGTTTGCAAGGTTACTTAGCTTGGTGTTCACTAGTATATTACTTGACTAAAGAAAAGTAAAAAGGTACATTGAATTTGAAGTTCACTAGTATAAATGAACCTCACTCAAGAAAATTGACTCAACCCTAGTCTACCCGATCTTGAGCTGATTTGCTTACAGGTGATCTTGTGGACCTGAAAAGCTAGTATGCATGGAAAGCAAAAAGATATGCATTAAGAGTAATGGTAAAGAAATAAGGATGTTTTTCTATCATAAAAATCTTATTACTTGGATTTAGATTTGCAATAATAATTCTCAGCTAAACTACGTATATTAAAAAGATAATGAAAAATATATTATAAGACAGGTCCAAAAAGTATAAATACACCCTTGAGCTCAACCATCCAGCCTTATAAGGATTAGATGGAAAATTAGTGATAAAAATTATAGGGAAATAATAGGATTATTTTTTTATTTTCTCACTAGTAGACTATGTGGGCCTCCAAAAGGACACCACTAAGTGAGGACAATTGCATAGGGTACGATCACACTATCCCATTAGACAAAATGGTCGTAGGCCTTTGCACTCTTTGCAAGCTGGCCAATGGGAAGGCAGACTAAAACATACATATGATTAACCATTAAGGATATTGGCTTTAACCTATGCATCTTGATAGGTAATGATTTGTATAACCTGATCACAGTTACGAGATTTCCCCCATCTGATACATCATCTCGAGTGAGGTTTATTTGGTGTCAAATTTAGTTTCCCATGGGTACAAGCCCCCGTAGTTAATTGCATCTTGAATTGGGACATAAGAAGACTCTCGATTAAGGACTGTATATTAATTTCTCAGATGGGATTGGTACATATGAAGTAGTTTAGGAGATTCCTATTCTGAGGAAAGGAAAGGTTCAACTTGGCTTGGTCAACATACATAGTTCATATCATTATCTAGAAGGGATAAGGTAGGGAAAAGTAATTGGAGAAAGAAAATATTGGACTCTTGGCATAAAGTGAGAAGGATTTAGCTGGCATCATCCATCTGATGCAGATAGGTGGGATTTATAGCCTCTAAGGGATAAAGGACTTACCAACTAATAATGCATACAATGGAATGCCAATAGCCATAGCCTTGAACCCTAAATATATAATGGGATTAGTATTCTATATATACTAATAATACTCGTGTCCAAGCTAATTCATTTTGGACATACATCATAGTTCAAAAGGAAATCCAACTAACCACCTAGTCGTATAAAATCCATGTTGTCGATCTTTGTGAAAGATGGGTGGGTGGCTTTGTCTTTGGAAATTAAATTGACATCTAGAGAAATTCCTAAGTGGTATTATACTTATGAACAATATTATGCTTGTTGACTAAATTTTGAAATGCATACTAATTAAAAGTCTATAAATTGAATATGCTTAAAGTTTTAAAAGGGACTAAAAAAAAAATTTTTTTAGAAGACTAGGCTTCCCCATGTTTAGTACCTCATCCTCATAGGTTAGATTATCTGAACTCTACCTACAAGCTGCAAAGTATCTAAATAAGGAAAAGGAGTAATCTAGGAATATGCTTGCGACCCCAATATGAAGGGGTGGTTGAGATTTCTGATGCCACTGTAAAAAATCTTATTAGTTAAGAAAACTATTATCATTCTCAACCCCCCTTTTCTTAAAACCCTCTATGAGCAAGGCCAGCTACAGAAAAAAAAAAAAAAAAAAAAACATCTTCAGTATCTAAAGCAATCTTAACCTACGAGTAATATATTTCCTCTCACAATCATAAGTAAAAGCAATAATAAAAACAATAATCATTACAAACATACAACATAAGACATGACATAAAGCGGTAGATCAAATAGAAATCGAGCAATATTCAACTCGCCTCATCACATCACTAGAAAGAAAAGAAAAAAAAAACACAGGCCTAGCATAGAACTAGAAGTTGTGCCCTAGAAAATAGCATCTAACTGTATGTAACAGGCCATGCAATTTTTTAGATAAGCCCAATATTGGGATGTTTTGTTTAAGTTGATTATGATCTGAATTTTTTGAAGGTCAAAGGAGATTACAATTAATGTTTAAATATTAGTGTCTTGAGGTCAAATTTAATTAATTTCATTGGTTGGTCAATTTTAATTCTTAGAACAACATTCTCTAAATTTTATGTTGAATTAGTGAATTTCAGAATGCCCGAGGTTATCCTCTCCACTAAGTCAAAAAGATCCAAAGTTGACTTTTTATAATTAATTTTATAAAAGGGTGATTTTTAATAAAAATTAAATTAGTGTTTGAATTAAGGTCCATTTAAGAAGCATTTAATTTTATTGGATTAAGAAGTAAATTTTGAAGAGCTTGACAATTTATTTTTAATTTTTTAGTATAGTTTAAATATATTAGAATTATTTAAAAAAATTTAAGGTTTATTTAAAGAGGTAAATTAGGGTTTATTAATTAAGTAACTTAAAGGGTCATAAAAATTTTAAGAAAATTTTTTAATGGTCTGACATGTCACTAAGTTTAAATGGTTTATGTTTCATGTCATTTGGAGGTGTATACTAATCCCTAAATTTTCTCTAAGTTCTCTAGAGGATTCCTTAATTATTATCCTTAAGATGTCACTAGGTTGAATGGGTTCAAATTAGATGTCATGACTAACCCTTGGGTAACATAGAAAAATGCAACAAATAATTACAAGTCATGTCCTTAGAACTAGGAGAAACCTAGGCTAAGTGCTAGTGCATCCTAAACATACAAAGACAAAAATTAACAAGGAATTTAAAGAGTGAATTAGTGAATAATCATAATTATGATTTTACACTAATCGTCCCCCATGGATTCTATTCACGTAAGCTCAATCTAATTTTAAAATTTCAAAGAACACTTAAACGCTCTTGAAATTTGATGAATATAATTTTAAAAAAAAATTTAATATTAGAAAATAGGTCAATTTTAGATTTTTAAAAAAACTAGTGTAATTTAAAAAAAAAATTTGAAAATAATTAATAATATAAAAAATTAGTTGAATTAATACTTAATTAAATATCAATTAAAAATTCAAAATATTCAAATAATTTAAATTTTTTAAAATATTTGAAAATATTTTAAAAAAAATTATTTAAAAATTAAAAACAATTCAAAATAAAATTTCCTCATTATTTAGAATATTTTAAGATATATTTTGAATTTTTTTAAATATCTAATTAATTTTTATATTAAATATTAAATAAATAATTAAAATAACCAAAGTTTGGATATTAGTTAAGATATTCAAAAAAATACTTTAAATTAATTTAAACTTCAAAATAAAATATTTTAAAAACTTTCACTAATTATTTAATATAATTTAAAAGGAAGTTTTAAAATTTAGAAAATATTTATTTCAATATTAGTTTAAAAATTAATTAAATACTTAATAATTAAATATCTCAAAATTATTTAAAATAAATTGAATAATTTAAAATAATTTTAATTTAAATTAGAGGAAATGAAATTCTATAAATTTTGATATATTATACATATTTTATTATTTCAAAGATAATTTTTTAATAATTTTTTTAAAGAGAATATGTTTTAAAAATAATTTTAAATAATTCAAATCTAATTAAAAAAATGTCGGGGATGAGACGCGTGGCAGAATTGGTTTCACCAGTTCAAAACACATAGTAATCATTGACAATGATTATGCAGTAGTGCAATCATTTGCAATGATTATGTAGCGGCACATTCATTGCTCATGATTGCACAGAAAATCATACAGCCACTCATCCGTGTTAGCAAAATTGTGGAGCCATTGGATTGAGCGTGGTTCAAGATAGATGGCTCAAATTGTGTAGGACCATAAACTAACCATAGGATCACCTCCGTGGTTCAAACAATACTACAGAATGATACAATCAGGGTCATTAATCACACAATCAATGACTCAAAAAATATGCAATTCATACACCTTACAAAATGCCAAAGGATAGCTTTTTTTTCATTCTCTCGATCGAATCGAACAATTCACATGAAATTTTAAACATGAAGAAGATATATGAATAACATTCATGGGGGACCAATTTAGCATTCTAAAAGGTGCTTTATAAAAAGTTATTTAAATCTATGTGTTATAAACTAGGGTTTGGAATTTTATCAAAAATATCCAATGGATTTGGGAGATCTCAAACTTATTGCACTCGTAGATTGTCCACACTCCAACTTGTAGAAGATATTATGGCTCAAAAATCATGAGCTTTTGAGGTGATTCTAGGGCGATTCTAGGGTCTCTCTTTGTGCATTCAATTTATGGCTTCCTAGTCGGTTATTCTATGAGTTTTTGCTCTTGTTATTTTAGTCATTTTACTCTAGTGCTTCGAACGATTGCTTGGCATTCTAGGCCTTCCCATGTGATCTCATTTTTATAGTGAGGTTTCTATGGATTCTTCTTTTGTTTTCACTCCCTTTTCACATTTTTAGTGTTTTTGTGCTACTTTTGAGCTTCCATTTTATTTTGTTCATCATTTTTCACGGTTCTAGGGGAGGATGACTCCGTCATCATCTTACCCTCCAATATCTGCTATTCCGAATGGCAAATCCCACTCATTTGAGGATGTGCTTGCTGAAACTTCTACTTCTCCCAACCCCTTTCAGTTCATTCAAACATCATTTAGGGGATGTACCACCTTAATATTTGATGATTCGGTTGTGTCCCAGTTAGCTGGCCCCTTTGCTCTTACTCTTGTTGGCAATTTTCTTTTGAGGCGACTTAATCTTAATGTTATTCACAAGTTTTTCATAAATTTGAAGCTCTCTATTTCCTTTCATTTCAAATTACTTGATCCCCATCATGTTGCAATCCAACTGAGTAATGAATTAGATTACAGCCAGATTTTTCAAGGAGATCTTATTACATTCAGGCTTGTCAAATGAGACTCCTTAAATGGAAACCTTATTTTTATGTCTGTGAGGAATTGCCAATTGCTTTTATTTGGGTTCTTCCCTAATCAGGCTCCATTTTTTAAAATTCTTAAGTTCTTTTTGGGCATGCTTCCATTCTTGGCCGACCATTACAAACGGACCAGGACAAGGCTTTGGTCTCACGACCGTCTGTCGATCATGTTTTTGTTGAGTTAGATTTTTCTAAAAAAACATCCTATGTAGATATGGTTAGGTTCTGAATTGAACGGTTATTTCCAAAAGGTTGATTTTGAAAATTATCTGATATTTTGTTCTCATTATAAGATGCACGGGCATGGTTTGAGTGAATGCTTTAAATTGTATCCGCACCTTAAGAAGGAAAAAGAAATTGCCAGGCATTCTAAAGTTCAAGAGGGTATTTTTTATTATCATGTCAATGCTATCTTGAATCATACAGTGGTAGATGGTTAAGGTGTAATATCTTAGGGTAAAGAAGTGGTTATTCTTCAGCCTGATCTCATTCAGGCCGCCAACCCCCACCCCCCACCCCCCTCTCCTCTATTGGAGGTGATTTCCTTAGTGTTCAAACTTTGGAACCAATTATGGCTACTATATATGTTCTATCTGTGGGGGATTAACAAATGTTACCTAATAACTTTAATGGCATACCTAATATGTCTTCCTCACCTAATCCTTGAGACTCACAATAAGCTTTATCTTAAATGGTTGTTACTGATGTTAATACTAACATTCCTAATCCTCTTCAATCTATGATTGTGAATAAGCAGGTTAATGATCTAATTACTGAAAGAGCCGAGCCTTTATTGATGAAGGATGATTTGTCTCAATAAGAGAACATTCCTAATGTCCAAATTGACAGTGTGAAAGAATTATGTGGAGGCTTTGAGAGGAATGCGTCAACTTTGGAAGATGGTGTTTTCTATGTGGAAGGTGAGCTTCCTCTTTGTAAGGGGCCTTAAGGTTATTTAAACGACATTAAGCTTCCTTTAACTGATCATTATCTTTGTGATGCTTTTACTGATACAGAAGTGGATATTTTGGTTAAATGCTATGCTAGAGAAGATCATGATTTGAGTTTCTTCAAGGGTCGTGGTAAGAGAGGTAGAAAACCCAAAAATGTTTTCTTACAGTCCCTTAGGAGCACACATTCACATACTTCTCATTAATTTTATTTTTAATGTTTAACATCATTATTTGGAATGTCCAGGGTATTGGTTTCCCTTCATCTAAGATAAATTTATGCCATATTCATAATGTGCATATTATTGTTTTGCTTGAGCCTCTTATTTCTGTGAATAAATTACTTGGTACTGCTAAATTTTTGGGTTTTAAACATGCTAAGTCAAATGTTGCCAATAAAATTTGGGTTTTATAGAAAGATTATGTTTAAATTGATATCATTGGGGATTTTACCCAAGTATTGCATTGAAATATTGAGAATTCTAATTTCCAATGTTGTTCTTCATTTGTTTATGTTGCTTCTTCTCATTATACTAGATTAGAAGGATTTCATGGGATCAAATCATTCAATTTTATAGTATTTACAGCCTTCAATGGCTTGCTGGTGGTGATTTTAACACTATTACAAACCCAACTGAGCATATAGGGGGTTCTCTTCCTATCTATCAGTCAATGAAGGATTTCAATGATAAGATTATGGATTGTAACCTTGTTGATATTTGTTTTTCTTGCAACAATTTTACTTGGCATCGTGGGCATTTGTGGCAAATGTTTGATAGAGTTTTATTCAGTAATACATGGCTTAATTCTTTTGAGTTAACTAAGGTTTGCCACCTTAGCCTCACCCTCTCTGATCACTCTCCTCTTTCTTATCAAAATTAAGGAAAGAACTAGGGGTCTCCCTTCTCAATTTAAATTTCAAAATATGTGGTTGATTCATGATTTGTTTCTTAATATGGTCTAGAATAATTGGCAAGCCCCTCCTTTTTCGAATGATTTTATTTCTGGCATGAATAGACTTTAGCTTAAACTAGAAATGCTTATGAAAATTTTGAACAGTTGGAATCATAATGTTTTAAACTCTACTAAGGATCATTGTCAGTTGGATCCCTTTGACTCCAATCTCTATCTTTTAAAAGAGGCTAAAGCTGAGCTTTTTAATCTTCAAGCTCAGGAAGAAACTTTTTGAAAGTAGAAAGAAACTATCAAGCATCTGGCAAAAGGTGATAACAATACTAAATATTTTCACACTTTGGTTAACAAGAAATGTGCTATTAATTGCATTCATAAAATTTCTTGTGAGGATGGCTCTATTTTTTAGGATATTATTGAAATTGCTAATTTGGTTGCTAATCACTTTCAAAACCATCTTAATAAAACCTTTACTCCATCTATTATTACCAATCCATCCATTATTCCTAATATTATTTCTCAAGAGGATAATAGTGTCTTATCTAAATCTCCTTCTCTTGAGGAGGTTAAAGATACTTAATTTGGTATGAATGATGATTCTAAGGTTGGTCTGGATTGTTTCACTACTAAGTTCTTTCAAAAAATGTGGCCTATTATTTATAATGGTATTTTCTCTTCTATCACTAATTTTTTTATTGATAATCCTATTCTGAAGTTTTTATCTTCTACTTCCATCGTGCTTGATCCAAAGAACAATGCTATGAATTCCTGGAATGACTTTACACCAATTTGTTTATGTTCTATTTTTTATAAATTGCTTTCTAAAATTTTGATGAATTGATTAACTATTTTATTGCCTAAGCTTATTTCTGCTTTTCAAATGGGCATTTTTAAAGGTCATGCCATTGCTGACAATATCCTGTTGGTACAAAAATTTTGTCAAGATTTGGATGTCAAGGTTAGAGGTGGTAATATGATTATGAAACTAGATATTGCTAGAGCTTATGATAATGTTAACTGGAACTTTATTTATAATATCTGGAGTTTATTTGGTTTTGATTATAACTTCATCAACCTCATCAAGACTTGTAATGAAAGACCTTTTTACTCCATCATTGTGAATAGTAAGAGCCATGGTTTTTTTATGGCTTCTCATGGGCTTAAATAAGGGGATCCCATTTCCTCTACTCTCTTTATTATTGCTGCGTATTACCTCTCTAGGGGACTTATTGATCTTTTTGATAAATATCCTAATCTCTATTTCAAAACTTTAGGTGGCATTAAAATCTCTCATTTATGTTTTGATGACGACTTCATTATATTTTTGAATGCTTCAATGAATAGGATTGATAAAATTATGAGTTTCTTTGACCTATTTGAATCGTTTAGTGGTATGTCTTTTAATAAGCATAAGTTCTCTTTTATTGCTACTAAGAATGTCCCTTCTGATTGTGTTGTGGCTATTAAGAAACTTACTAGCTTACTAGCTTTACTTAAGGTTTTCTACCTTTAAAATATCTGGGTATTCCTCTTTATAAGGGCAGAAAGAAGTTTTTTTTTTCGTTTTGATGATTTAATTTCTATGGTGCAGAACAAACTATCCTATTGGTATTCTAATTTCTTAAGCTTTGGTGTCCACCTTATTCTTATTAAAAGTGTTCTTTGCTCTATTCCAGTTTATAGTTTTTAAACCCTTCTTCCTACTAAAACTATGTGTTATAGAATTGAAAAAAATTTTAATAACTTTTTTTGGAAATATTTTGGGAACAATTATAAGATTTATTAGTCATCTTGTTGTAATGTTGTGGGACTTTACAAGAAGGGGATTTAGGGTGTAAGACTATGTTTGATTTTTCTTCCAGTTTTTCTTACAAACTTTGGTACAACCTTAGGGCCAATGTGAGTCTTTGGGCCAATTTTATGATGGCCATGTATTGTGCGGGAAGACATCCCACCATGTGTTATTTTAGTAAAGGGCACTCTAAAGTTTGGCAGCAGCTCTGCTCTATTAAATGGAATGTTGAGCCTTCTATTGTGGGGGGTCTTGGTAATGGCAATATTTACTTCTGGAAAGATCGTTGGCTGACTGACCAGTCAATTGACTCTTTTTTGAACTCTTTTTCCATTGCTAATGTGAAGGTTCATTATTTCTTTTCTAATAATGGTTGGGATTTGGAGAAACTTTGTGCTGCTCTCCCTAACTTTATTATTTTGCTTCTTTTAAATATTCCTCTAAACAGTAACCCAATGATGTGTTGCTATGTACTTTCACTAAAGATGGGTTCTTTAGAGTTAAAGAAGCTTGGCATTCCTTTAGAGCTAAAAATGGGTCTTCTATGCTTTTTAAAATGATTTAGCATAAAAGCTTCTGCCCTACAGTTTTTGTTTTTATTCAAAGAATTTTACATAAACTTATTTCTACATATGAGAATTTGAGGAGAAGAGGTTTTATCCTTCCTTCTAAATGTCAATGCTATTACCATGTTGACAATATGCATCATGTTTTCATCTCGGGTCTCGTTGATGTTAAAGCTTGGACTTATTTTGAGGACATTTTTCATCTCAACTTTTTTACTGTGAGTGTTTCTATTTAATATTTTCTTATTTGTTGGTTTGTTAACTCTAAAGGCCATGTCAGAAATGTTATTCCCTCTCTTATCCTTTGGTTAGAGAGAAATGATTCTCATTTCAATGGGGTTGTTATGAATTACCATAGATATATCCATAAAATTAAGGAAAAAGTGGCTACCCTTTACTCTACTAATTTACTCTCTGTTAAGAATTTGAAAAACTTTTTATTTACTTCCTCTAGCTTTGGCATTAACTTGGAGGTGGATATTTTTCATAAGGTGACGAGGTGCGTTACTTGGATTAAGCCTCATACTAATTCTTTTAAGTTGAAAGTGGCTAGTGCTAGATTAGGCACTATTGTTGTCTATGGTGGTGTCATAAGAGATCATAATGGCACCAACATGTTGGGTTTTGCTATTCTTGTTGCTAATGGTGATGATAACTTTTCTATATCATATGTCATGCTTCATGGCTAAAATCTATGTGCTAACTTTTATCATATTAATGTTGTGCTAGAGGTGGGTTCTTATTTTGACTACAATTTTATTCAAAAAAAGGAGAATAGGATTTCTTCTTCTTCTTTATTTTTCATTCAAAGGGACATTAGGGATATCTTGAGCACTCTGAACTGCTCCTTTTCTGTCATTTTGGAAGAAGGGATTGCGTGTGCTCAGTCTATTAGCAATTTGGGTTGTGATTTTAACGGTATGACGGAGCTACCTATTTCTTAGCTGTCAATTTGTGTTAAAGTCCTCTTAAGATTGTATCAAATTGGTTTATCTTATGCTAAACAATAGTTTTTATGATTCTACTCCATTTTGGCTGCTAAGGGGTTTTCCTTTACTGTTGTGTTCTGATTGGTTGCTTAGGAGTGTTCTGTTTACCTCTCGGCTCATTCTTGGTATTTTCTATTACTTGGGTATTATGTTGATGTGTTTATTCTCTACCTATATGTTGGGTTGGCTTTTGTTCTTTTTGTTGTTTCGCTACTTTGAGTTCTGGCTGAGGTATATTATGTGGCTTTTTTTTTGTTTGTTTCCTTCTTGCTATTTATACTGCTACTATCTGTTTGACTTCTAGGTTGTTTGGAAGGTGGTGGATAAGCTGTTATAGGGGTGCTTTTATTCCTTTTTTTTTTCTTCCTGACGGTTTGCAAGGGTGCAAGTGTTTTTGTTCAGTTCTAGTTTCTTGAATACCTCAGTTTGGTTCCTCTTGGGGTACCTAGATCTCCTACTTTTGGCCTGTGCCGAGGTTTTTTTATTGGTTCTTCTTTCTTAGTATGGTTTATATGTTGGGAGCATTGGTGCCTTATATTGGTTGTATCCTTTTTGGTTGATTATGGAGGTGGGCTCTGCTAGCTTGATTTTCTTGAACTTTGATAGTTTCTTTTAGTTCAGTCAATTGGTTTTGAGTATTTGCTCTATTTTACTATTATTGAGGAGAATTACTAGCTGGTTAGCCTGGTTACTTATGTTCCTTTTGTCTTTCACATTTTTTTTTTTATATTAATCTTTTGGACTATCCTTATACTTTGTTTAGGCCATATTACTGCTATATTTTCTCTATCTATCAGCCTTTTTTGCAAGTAATTTTTTTCATGGAGAACAGTAAGGATGGTATGGGGATTGGTTGCAAGGAGCATTTTATTTATTTTTTGTTAGCACCTTCTTCTTGGGTGCTTTCTCTTAAGCACCATAGAATGTACTTTGGGTTTCTTATACTGCTCTATAGTGGGGAACTCGAGTTCTTAGGGTTTATTTTTCTTTATTTTTGTAGCTCTTTGAGTAGTAACGAACTTGAGATCCCCTTAAGGACTGTGTACAATTTTTCATTAACTAACACGTAGGCCCCTTTGTGGGTTTCCTCTAAAAATTTTAAAAAAAATTGTGACTCAAAAAGCTTAAGATAGTGAGATCTAAGCCTTGGACTTCCTCAGTGCTCGGCTTACTAGAAAATTCACCAACGAAGGCCTTGGCAATTAGGATTCTTCTTGGGATTGATACAAGAAGCCAAGAGGAGCTCAATGATATAATCACAATCTCTAGGGAGGCTTCAGGCAAAACAAACATTCAAGATCCTCTCTAATAAGACATCAGGCCTCTATTTATAGCCTTCACCCTAGGATGGATGACCAAGATGCCTCCTACGGTTAATTAAGAGAAATCTAAGCTCTCTTGTCCATGTTGACAGTCAAGGGAAAATTTGGGAGTGTTTAAATGCTATGTGGGTCAAGTATTTTACCTAAATAGATCAATTTTGACAAAAATAAGTTCAAGGTTACCAAGTCAACTATTAACTAGGTTAACATGGTAAATCAAGCGTGAATTAATTAGAATTGAGCTCACGGGGATTTGAAATGGATCTAAACTCAAATAAGAATGACTTTGGCTAGCCTGGCCAACTTAGGTTGACTTGGTCAACCTGGTTGACCCAGAACCTAGGTTAGGGCTCAAAAAATTTGGTTTGGCTCACTGAACCCATTACAAGTGGTCCTATGGTTTGGCTTGTTCAATTTGACCAAGTCGTCTCTCTTGACCCAAGTTTAGTAAAAAGTAAGGTCAACAGACCCGATAACATATTTAATGAATGTTTATATGCAAAATTCTCAGCTAACCAAAATAATCACATTAGACTGCAATAGAGTAAATTCTTGGGTATCTTATATGCGCCCAAAATATTGAAATCTAAAATCTTAGACATAACATCACCTTTAACATCTTAGTATATTCTGATTCAGACTTTGTAGGGTGTAGATTAGATAGGAAAAGCACTTCTAAAACTTATCAATTCATTGGCCAATCCTTAGTTTCTTAGTTTAGTAGAAAATAAAACTCAATAGCCCTATCCACTACAAAAGTAGACTATATAGCAGTAAGGAGCTATGTTGCCCAATTCTTATGGCTAAAACAAAAAAATTTTGACCTTGGAGTTTTTTGTAAGCACCATACCAATCATGTATAATAAGCTAAGGCAATTTACATGTTAAACAGTCCAATAAAGCATTCTTCTACAAAGGATATTGATATTAGACACAATTTCATTAGAGATCATGTATCCATGGGAGACATAATTTCACAATGTAGCAACTAAAACACAACTTGTAGGTATTTTTATAAAAGCTCTAAGTTATGAAATTTTCAGTACACTTTTGAATAGAATAGGTGTCATTGATGTCAATGCTTAAAGATAATGAGGTAACATTATGGAAATAATTTGTGTTTTATGTGAAATGTTTTTAGTTTTTATTATTTGTATTTGGTTACTTCTACTTATTGTTTTTCGTATGTGTGTTTGTTTATAAAATTTACATTATTATTTTTTTCCTTGATCATCTCACAAAAAATAAAATTTGCTAAAATTATACTATACGATTTACATCGTACTATATAATCTTAATAAATCCTTAAATCAACACAACAAAATATGCCAAATTGCTCAAATTTAATCAATTATAAAAGTTTGTATTGTATGAATACATATTTCATATTGTAGGATACATGTGGAATAGACCATTAGATGAAATTAATTTGGTCGTTATAATATTTAATAATCTATTCTACTATATGAATATCTTTTCATATTATATGATTTATTAGTCAATTATCATACAGGCTGGCTCCTTGGGAAGATCTCCTTCATAGAGATCATATTGTGTAATTCTTATCCTACTGTACTATTTGACAATACTTTTTGACTAGATGAATTATCTTCTTCTGATTGTACTATATGATCCATTTCATACTATATGATATCCCTGATTTCCATTTAAAGAGAGAAAACTTGAGTTTTTTAAATCACATATCATCCTTCTCAATCTTAACTCTTACACTCTTAGTTCCTTCTTTTTAATGATAAGAAGTAAGCATGCTAAAGATCTTATAGGAAACTCCTCCTGATATCAGTTAGATTCTAGATTTCAAGAAGTTACAGATGAAGAAGCCTACCAAAGGTATACGGTTTCTAGTATTACTCCCTCAAAAGTTCGCAATCATGAAGTTCTTAACTTCCAAGTAATCATCATATTTACTGGCCCCACCCTAAGATTTCTTTTGACCTTAGCTTCCCCTTTCATCTATGAATTGCTTGTCAAATTCTTTACAATTCGAAGAGTTAATAGTGATGGAAAAGCTCTTAGTCTTTTGTATATAGGATGCCTTTAGAAATAACCTAAGAATATTTTGATCAAATCCTACGCCTCTCGACTATTAGTCTAATAGCTCACTTCATAGCTTTGACCCCTGCTAATGACTATACACAAGCAAAAATCACCCTTAGAGATACTCCGCTAAAAAGTAACACTCCTTTCATTTGCACCCTTATTCAAGATACATGTATAATTAAATATATCCTTAGAAGCTCCATCATTCATAAAGTAGGAAATAAGGTCAACATCACACCCATTTTATCCCTTCCCATGTATTTCATTATGACAGAAACTAAATTCAATGCACAAAACATAATTATATGTTAATTAAAAACCTAATAAGTATTATAGATCCTAGTAGTAAATACAAGTATAAACAAGATGAAGGACATCTTATAGCCTATGTCTTGGAATCTAAATATAACCTACAATATCCTTCACCACCTGATCACCTCCAGCACTTTTACTCCAATAGCTTTCTTTATGTACATCATAGTGATAGACATCACCATGGTAGTTATATGCGGGATCCCAAGCCAAAGGAGGAATTGGTAGCTCTAGCACAGCATAAGCTCTTGAATACTAGTCCTAGCTCTACAAAATGATGGTATAGTATTTTAACCAATAGAGGTGTGGTAAAATGCATATTGTTTGAAGTGTACTACATAGTTTGAGTGCTTAAAGTACCAACATGACCAACTATAGTAGCAACATGTGTAGCTACAATAATAGTATGGAAAATATATAGCTTGGTTCAATGATCAATTTATGCTTTTTACTAATACGTTTAGCAACCACCACCACAACTTGATCAGTGACCTTCCTTCTTCTACTGTTTTGCATTATGTTTTAGGGTTCTTTCTCTCTTATTTTTATAGTTTATGCTATTTATTGACTTTATTAGTTACTTTTATTATTCTCTTTTTGGTAATGTCTATAGTGGGAGTAGAATATTTATTGGTTGTATTTGATGTTTTAGTTAGTTCAATTTTATTGATTATTTTGTATTTTTTTTGTTCCTTAATTTCTAAATCAAACACAATGACAACCACATATTAGGCAATATTTTAAAACTTAAAAATTTAACTAAACGTAATATATGATTACAATTATATTGTATGATCTAATTAAATATTATATAATATAATCCTATAATTAAGCAATCAAATCAAGATTAATTGATATTTGAGATCATACTATATCATGTCCCACTTTATATAGTATGACCCGATTAGCTCCTAGGATGATAATTAACCGCCAATGATAATATGGGATAAAAAAACTATTCAATTAAAATAATTGTACTATAAGACCTTCATATAATATTGGAAGATAAGTTTAAGCATTTAAACAAATTATATATAACATTTTTATCATATTGTACTCACATAATATATTAAACTAATGATAATGTACAATTCTCCTATTGTACTATGCGATCATAAACGACTGACTTAAAAATTTTGGGTTTTTGAAAGCCTTATATTTAAGCTCTATTACAAGACTTTTAAGTTATATTTGGTTGTTGGGAAACTTTGAGAGAGTTCTTTGAGGGATTGTTTCTCCTTGAGAGATCTTGGAGTTTGGAGAGATATAGGAGAACTTTTTGTCTTAAGGATAAGTAGTGTGAGAGCGGATTTTACATGGTTGCACCTAAAAAACTTCTACCTAAGTTCCTCTATGTGCCTTTATTGATCTTAAGGGATGCTCTAAAGAAAAGTCTTCAAGACCAAAGATCATTGGTACTCTGCCTCACTAAGCGGTTGAAAAGGATTATGGCTCTCTTCCTCACCATTAGGGTGAAATGATTTTGGTACTCCTGTACCTAGTTGGGGGAAGAATTTGTAAGGGCTTCTATGCCTTGCTTTATGGGGAAAAAGAGTGTCAAAAATGTTCAAAGCAATAACTAGAGAAGAGGTCTCTTGGGACTAAACGCAGGTCACATTTTGGTCATACCACTATAAATCTAGTGTGCCCATTCTTAACCTTTCTGTTCACATATTATTTTCTTTGCATTTTAATTTATTGCATGTTATATTATTACAAATATTAGTTGAAATCATTATGAGTTTAATTATAGATTTTTTTTTAGAAATATAAAAACAAAATTCAAAAGAGAATAATATCAACAAGTTTATAAGTGTTTTCTACAAAATGAAAAAAATATTGCAATTCAATTTTGTATATCTATAGTTTCTGTATTATTAGATGAACTTTAAGGTTGATATTAAGTTTTCTTTAAAGGGAGTGGTTTTTAAAACAAAAAATTTTAAAACACCAATTCACCCCCCTCTTGGTATGCATTGGGCAGTTAAAAAGGGTTTAATAACAAAATTTTACATATGTTTATTCTAATATAAATCCCTACTAAAAATGTAAGAGCACATGTCGATTAAGAAATAAAATTTTTTTGTGAGACAGTTAATTTCATAAGGAAGTGTTATACTTCACGTCATTTTTCTAGTATCATCTACTTCAAGTTTAAAAATTATCCAATGTAACAAATTCACGGTTGTATTAAATCTAGAATGAGAAATATAGAAAAAAAGTGTGGATTCCAAGAAACAAAGTGTTTTGAACTAATGACAGTGAAACCTCCTAAGCTTTCCTAAGTAAACTCTCCTAAATTAGTTTTTAATTAGAGCATATGCATCATTATATCTCTATCTAGCTTTTACGAATGTAAAAAAAGTTTTATGGCCTTCCTTCTATCTCCATAAAATTTAAACTACTAAACATTTTTTGTCGAGGTATGCAAGTATTCCATTTAAATTCTCCTAATTATCTTAATATTCATCTGTTAAGGAAATATATCATACTAGGTTTTAATACTACATGTGCCATTGCATAGATTAAATGATGATCAAGAGATATTAAAATTTGATAATTCAAAATTTTAAGCTCAAGAGTCTACATTAGTAATTAATTTAGTTTTCACATTACTAGCGTAAAACTTTAAGTTTAGCTGGCCATAGAATAAGAATAGAACATTGCATTTCTATTTCAATCTTGAGAAAGAAAGTATAAGGCAAAAATTGAAAAAAGGTATCAATCAGGAAGAATGATCCTAAATATATCCTACAGCTGAACCCATCCCAATGTGAATCTCTCATTACAACTTCAATCTCCGAACTCCTTTCCTCTTAAAATACTTTCTCACTTCCTACAATGCTAGCCAATCATTCTAATATATGCATCTTACTATCATCTTGCCTCTCCTCTAAGAAAATTATTTATTACTCTAGTAGATACATAATGGAAAACTAAAACAAAATTATACTTACTACATAATTAGCTTAGGCACCTCAACTCTCAAGAAAATAGCTCCATGATGTTATAATATGAACTAACTCCTCGAAGCTACAAAACTTTCTCTACTATAATGTTGGGCTGACCCAGGGTTGTTGTTTACTGATCTAGCATGTTGTTTAAGGATCCATAATGAGACTACTTTTCATTAACTTTTCCACCTTCTCATTGCAAACTTTTGATGCTACGGTGCTCGCTTACATCATTTGGCACTGTGTGCTTCCAAGGGGTATTCCAACATTGAATTAATTTAAATATTTTTATATACTCCAAAATAGTAACATTGATTTCATGCATTATGATAATGTTAAGCTCTTAAGTATAAATAATATGAAATTTATGTGTTATATTTTTAGTAAAGAAGTGTTGTTTTAGTTATGAAGTGTAGAAAATTTACAAATAATGACCCAAATTCTAATTATTATTCAGTACTATGGCGTTAGACAATCAACACTACCCCTCCTTCAAGAGCACCGCCGGAGTGTTATACATAAGAATTATGATGCCAACTTCTCTGTCGGGGAGTGCCAAAACCTTAAGATGCCAGCTTCACAGCGCCATATTTTCTTTTTTTCAAGATCTTTAGCATCTCAAAATATAATGTCTGCTGCCAAAATTGCCCTTTTTGTGCGACAACATTGAAAAGATAGTAGCACCATGGCATGGAAATAATAATTTCCAAATGACACAATCTATTAGCAAAACAACACGATTATTCACTATGTAATTGATCCACATTAGCAAGCACTGCAGAGGAACAAGAAAAGTAGTGCAATAATATTAGTTCATTTCTTGGGCACAACGAAGATGATCTTTCTAGCACCGTAGTTCCATATGCCTACTTTTTGTTTTCCTATAAATAGTTATTGTGTTATGTTTGTAAGGGAGTTAAGTTTCATAGATAATTTTAGTACAATTTAGAGTGCTTCCTAAAACCTCCTTAAGGTGACAACTATGGGAATTTAGAGAAGTACTTAACACCATCATTAGAGTGTTTGGCTCTTATTTCTGGATGCAATTTTATAAATAAAAATAATTATGGTGGAGATCCATTGAACCATTCTTGTGATATTTATCTCTTATATTTTATTTCTATTATGTTATTAATAAAAAGTATTTTTATTCAATTTTACTTCATGTCTCGTAAAAATCTCTAGTTTTTCATTGAAGTTGTGTATATTTTATATAATACTATTGAATTATCTTATTCATTAAATGAGTAGAAAGATGTCTTCGATATAACCATATCTTAATTTAATGCATATAATGTCCATATGTGTAGTTAAAATTAGGTGTAATATAGAGTCTCGATGAAGGGAAGTAAGAATAACCAGGAATATTCAATTAATATGCATCATACCTAGGCATAGGGTATGAATTGTACTAAATTCTTAAGGAGATGATATAACTATTAGAAGTCGGTAGACATACTTTGTTCATACAAGCTCAATAAAGATCAATGAATGAATATGCTTTAAAAAGTAAAACAATTAAAAGAGATTCATTAGGAGAATATGTTATTTACATTCATCAATCAAAAATATTAATCCATAGTGTGTATTCATTACTTTTATCTAATTTTATTTAAGTGATTGAAACTCGATTACATCTATTTTATTTAGTATGATAAATGTTATAATCTAGGTAAATAATACTTTTATTTGCAAGTGAGCCTATCTTCCTTGTGGGATTGGTACTCCACTCTACCACTTTATCACTTGATTCAGGACATATACAAACATATATTAAGTAGGGTTTTTATAATTTTTTTTAAGGAAAAACTCACGTAGGGGCTTACACGATAATATTAGAAAAAAATTACAAAGTCCTTAAAGTGCCCTCAAGCTCACTAATGCTGAGTAGAGCTACAAAAAGAAAGAAAAAAAATCCTAAGAGCTCAAGGTCCCTATTAAGAAAAAAAAAAAACCTAAGTACAATCTACGATCCACAAGAAAAAGCATATAAAAGAAAGGAAAGAACCAAAAACCCGCATTCAGCTCCAGCATCCCATCCAGAATGGCATCACCAAGAAAGTAGGGTTTTTATAATTTTTTATATCAGAGAAAACCTAAGTATTATTAGGGTTTGATAGAGCCATAAGTTTTTTTGGCACTATTTCCGAGGAAGTATTTTGTTTATGCAAAAGTTTCACTATATTGTTGAATTAATTGCATAGTTATACCTACACATATTTTTTTTCTTTTTATTATTTTATTTTATTTTGTTTTACTTTTATTATTTGTATATTTTTAGTTGCATGCTTTATAGCGCATAGAAAGGATCTTTTTCTATTTCATTTTGAATTAAGAGAACCCTTTCTAAAATTAGGAAAATAAAAGAGAATTCAAAAAATAATTGATCTTGAGGATTATGCAAAACATTTAGTCAATAAAATTCATTAGAGTAAATATACCGACAATCCAAGCTAATAATTTTGAATTAAAACTAGCTATTATTGAAGGTGTTCAAAACTCTTAGTTTTGGGAAACTCTTGTAAAAGATCCTAATTTACCTTTAGCCAATTTCTTAGAAATTTGTGAAACATTTAAGTACAATGGGGTTAATGATGATGCTATTAAACTTAATTTGTTTCCTTTTCCTATAGGATATATAACTAAAATGTGGTTAAATTCTTTATCCATTGGTTCAATAATTATTTGAAATGAGTTAGCTCATAAGTTCCTTGCTAATTATTTTCTACCTTCAAAAATAGCCAAGCATAGAAATGACATAATTTTGTTTACTCATTTTGAAGGAGAATCCAATTATGATAGTTGAGAAAGATTTAAGAAAATACTTTAAAAATGCCCACATTATGCATTACCTAATTGGTTGATTATTCAAATATTTTATAATGGATTTGTATGATCTCTCTGAGCTAAAAATTTTGCAGCAGTTGAAAGTTCATTGATGTCTAGGCCATTTGAGTAAGCCTATAAATTGATAGAGGAAATAAATACTAAAACTTTCAGGTGGCCTCTTGAGATGATAAATCCTAAAGGAAAGTAGCTAGAATTTAAGAATATGATGCTTTATCAATTTTGACTGCATAAGTTGTAGCAATTAAAAAATAGTACAAAATGAGTAAATTTTGCTTTTGAAACTAAATTTGTTGGAGGAAAAAATTCAATTTACAATAATACTACATAAGGGATAAAAATATTAAAAAAATTTCAAGATAAAATATATCCTATTCGAATAGGTATAATCCAAATTGGAGGAAGCATCCTAATTTTAATTAGTCAAAAAATTTGGGTTGTATTAATCTATGCGATAATGTGCAAAAAAATTGAGTAAATTAGAATAATTTTTAATAATTTATTGTTAATCATAGGCTAATATATCCTCTAAGATTTAATCAAAGAAAATTTATTTGAAATAAAAAATAGTATTGGAGGATGTAGTTATGTAATTAGGGAATCAATAGAAAAATTAAGATGTTTATATTATACATTTATAAACCAAATTAATAGCTTGCAATTTCAGTTTGTAATAGACCTATTGGATCTTTACCGAGTAATATTGAAGTTAACAAAAAAAATATAATGGAAGTTAATTAAAGAATGGAAACAATTTACCAAAACCAAACTTAAAAATCTCAACAAGTCTAACTAAAGATTATAAACTTAGTGTTGTATGGGCGCAATTAAAAAATAGGTTTAATAGGTGATTTAGTCTGGCTGAAGACTACAAACTTAGCTCTTGTGGGAGGCAACACAATTAATATGATCCATATAGTGCTTAGGCCACTAGTTATCTTATAACCTATATTTAATTATAAATGTTATGTTGTTACATGTTTTATACGCCTTTTATCATTCATATGAAAGCGTGTGTAGTATTTATTTTGATTCATTATCAGCTTTGACTGCAGAAGTTGCAATAATTGTTAAGAAGTTGAGCACAATAGGACATAATATAGAATTCATAACTAAATCATCTATGCAATTGAAAAATCATAAGTTAATTAAAAATAAGAATGTGTAAGGGATTGAAAATATTAATTTGATTTGAAGACAAAATAATCTATACTCCAATAAATATAATCCAGATTGGAAGAACCATCTAAATTTTAACTTGTCAAATAATATTGTTTGAAACAATCAATAGAATTCTAGTCAAAATTACGAAGGAGTAAATTAGAATAATCCTAAACAATCTGCTATTAATTCTATACCTACATATAATCCATGATTTAGTCAAAGCAATAAATTTGGAAGTAAAAAAGCACTATTCGAAGATGTAACGATACAATTAGGAACTAAGTTACAAAGTCATACAACTTCAATTAAAATTTTGGGAATCCAAAAAAGTTAGCTTGTAATTTAAGTCATAGTAGACATCTTGCATCTTTGTCTAATAATGTTGAAGTTAACACAAAGAAAAAAGAAAAAGATTCAAGCGATAATAATTTAATAAATGGTAACAGTGTACCTTAGCCAAATTAATAAATCTTGGAAATTCTAGTTAAAAACTATAAATATAGCATTGTATGCGAGGAAATAAGCTTTTTGTATGCTTGGTAAATTAGATTTAGCATTAGGTGTTTTTTGAAAGAAAAAAAAAATTGTGAGAGAGAGAATGGAGTGTATTGATAGTGCCTCTATGCTTGGTCATGTTGAAGTGGTGTAAAATTAAAATTTTTGAACTTCCGTGCCTATGAAAATTATAAGAAGGGTAATTTGAACATCTAATTTTTTGTCCACATAAATTCTTCTTAAGTGTAGCATTTTAAGATGTCTTCATTTGCTTTATTTAAATCTAAGTAAAGAGTAGGAATAAACAAAAGCATTCATCCTCAAAAAGAAGTGAAGTACGATTAAAAAATAAAGATTCCTTCTCTATTCTAAACATCCAACATTCTACAATAATTGATAAACTTCAAGAATTCAGAAATGAAGTTCATGAAGATACAAAATTGAACAATGCAAAAACGAAAAAGTTGCATGGATGTGAAGTTCTAGATAATAAATTTTATCTGGTCAAGATGTCTTGCTTTTTATTATAGAAAGAAATATTGCAACTAAAAAATTAAATCTAAATGTATTGCATTTTTTATTGTTATTAGAATATATTCTTAGTATACCATACAGATTTAAGATAAGAGGACCTTTCAAATCTTTAAGGTTAATGGACATAGATTGAAGCCTTATGGTTAAAAAAAATAGGAAGAAGGAATATTCTGAATATATATAAGAAGTCTTTATTCTCTGTATATAATTTAATGTGTGGATGCTTCCTTTATTTGATTTCATATATTTGGAGGAAATTTCTTATGTGAAAATATTATCTTTTTTAGGTTGAGGTTGTCATTGGAGGTATGGCTACGAGAGCCACTATAGTATCGTTGTGCTTTATTAGGACACTAGTTATCTTATAACCAAAGTTTTGTTTTAGTTATATATCACATGTTTTATGTTTCTTTATCATTCATATAAAAACATATGTTAGTTATCAAATTTGTGTGTGTTGTTATTTACATTTTATTAAATTTTCTTTGTGCTTACATTTTTATGTCATCTTCTATTTTAATTATCTTTATTCTTATTATTTAGTGAACTCTAATAAAAAATAAAAATTAAAAATTATGTAAATTTAGGATAATAAAAAAATCCTAGACCATAAATGAATATTATTTAAGTTACTATCTTAATTTAAATTTATAAGTTATACTTTTAAACATTAACCTCTCAAATAAAAGTTAAATAATTAGATTAAATAATAAATAGGAGTAAATTAGAATCTAAAATCATTCAAAAACTAAATTTGTAGTTAGTGTACAAATTTGTAGTAAACTAATTAATCTAAATCTTTAAATTAAACTCATTAAGGCTGTATTAAAATTTTATGCAAGAGTGATATTCAAAATAAATTAATATATGCACAAAAATAAAAATAAAAATTTGTTTAAAAGTGATTTTTTTTTTAAGAAAAGAGTACATTCATAAACTTGTATCACTTACAAGTTTAGAATTTGACTGCAATGTTATACATAAATTTATAAAGTGTAAGATATGAAAACTAAAATAAATAATGGTGAACTTATGAAAATTCAAATTAAACTACAAGCAAATCTAATCTTTAAGCTAAATTATTTACTTGAAAAATTCAAAAGTTAAAAATTAAATTTATAACCTATAAATTAAAATTAAATAATAATAATAATGATTTGTTAGTATAATTTTTAGTATTTTTTTAAACTTGAATTATAAACTTGTTCATTTCTACAATTTATATATTGTGATGTATTATCCTATATTTTAGTTATTTCAAATTATTAATTTTTATTTTTATTATTTTATTAATCAGAATTACAGTTTTCTTTATTTAATGTGGATAAGAAAAAGTTCAATCTAGGCAGAATTTGATAAGTATAAATTATATATTATTTAATGTATTTTACTTGCAATAAAAATATATTTTTTTAGTTATTTATACACAAAAAAAAACTCAAAAATTGGAAAATTTTTTCTAAGCTGCTCTTAGCGTCGTGAGGTCTAATGATATAATGCCATAGTGCGACGACGTTCCAGTTTCAACTTCCAAGGACATGTTCAATTAGAGAGGGACGCAGTTGTTCATTAAGTAATATATCTATATCAGCAAACACAACAGCCTGTAAATGTTTCAGCAGTAAAGTGCTAGTTCACTTCAGGGGCGCCACGACACCATTGTTTCAAGCTCCATAGTGTTAGTTACATTTTTATATTTTTTATATATAGTTTTTATGTTATATTTATAATAGAGTTCAATCACTTGTGTAATTCCAATACTTTTTAGAGTACTTCTCTAGATCTTCTTAAAGTAAAATCTTGGGAGGTTAGGAAGTACAAGATACAATCATTTCTAATGTTTAGCCTTTATTTTTTGATGCAACTCTACAAGTTAAAGAGAGAAGTAGTGTAGAAGAGATATTTGGATCATTCCTTGTGTTATCACACTCTTGTATTTTTTATTTTTTTTCTTGAGTATAATGAAAATGTGTTTGCTTAATATTTATTCTATGTCTGGCTAAATTCACTTATTTTGAATTAATGTTATGAAGTTTATGTTGAGTACTAATGAAAACACTTGTTCTATGAATTGTTCAAAGATGTTTTTAAAATTAACATGCTATTTATTTAATGAAACAGTGGTTATTTATGTAGTTAAAACTTAGTTGATGCATAGCCTCAATAGAGGAATATAAGAACAAACAAGAATATTGAGATATGTTGTTTTGTATGCAAAGACATAGGATGTAAAATATTATAGGTTCCTAAGAAGATATTATAATTGTAGAAGGTCAGCAGATTTCCTTTTCACCCCTACAAGCTCGACAAAGATCAAGGGATATATATATTTTGAATCTCATTACTTTGAAAGGTCACAGTAGAAAATATGTACAATTTTTACTCATAAATATATAATAATTTAATTTAATATTAAATAAACTATTTTTATTATTTTATTCAAAGATAGAATCTTCAAAAATATTAATTTTATTTTAGTAAGATAATTATTGAAATTTGAGAAGACAGTTCTTGTTTGTTGCAAGTAAGCATACTTCCTTGTAGGTTCAATACTCTACTATATCACTTTATTACTTGATTCAGCACGTATAATTGCATATATTAAGTGAGGTTTGTTATTATTTATATGAAATAAAATATAAGCATTGCTTATGGGTGATAGAGACCTATATTTTAATACAATAAGTGATGTGTGTGTGTGTGTGCGCGCGCGCTATTAGATGTCGTGGCAGTCTCTCATTGGTTCTCATGTATAAAGCTGCATAAGCTTTTTTATATATATCTCTATCGGATATAATAGGTGGACTAATCAAAATCTTCTTGGTTCCTTTCTTCTCTTATTTCTTATTCTCATCTATTTATACAAGGTATCAAAGCGGACCAGTCATGGTGAGCTCGAAAACATCACAACATAGCGAGCAAACAAACATGGAAAATCAGGAGGATCCTTTGATCTCATTGACTTTGAAGTTCGTAGAGTCGAACATCAAGAATATTGTTTTGATTCAACTAGTGTCGGACAATTACTCTGTTTGGAAATCTCATATCCTAAAATTTTTTGTGCTCATGGATTCCATAAGTTTCTTGATCCCTCTTCTTCTTCCTTTGATCCCACACTTTCTCAAGTCGACAGTTCTTCTATACTTAATCTCTCTTTTGCTCAATGGCTTTTAACAAATCAAATCCTAGGTTCAATACTCTGCTGCATTATGTTCCACAATATTCGTTTCAATCTTGCCCAATATTGTTAACCTTGAATCCACTATTGCTTTTGGACAACTCTTGAAAATAGGTTTCAATCTACCAATAGATCCAAGGTTATACAATTCAAGAACACCCTTCATAATATCTCCCTCAAGAACATCACGATGACTCAGTATCTCTCCAAAATATAGTTTCTGGTTGATCAAAATCGCAGCTGTAGGCTTGGCTATCGACATCGAATATATAATCCTCTATATTATAAATGGCCTTCCAAGCTCCTGTCAATCATTCAAAACATCCATTAGAATGCTGTTTACCCTGATAAGTCTTGACCAACTCTATCCTCTTCTTATAAGTGAAGAAATTAACTTAGCATTGGATGTTGCTCAGATTTTCGTATCTACAGATCATGCACTTTCACTTTACACGTCACATGGACGAAGCCATCAAACTAGAGGAAGAAGCACATCTACTGTTCAAAATCTAAGTCAACCTTCTACTAGTCCACCTGTTTGTTATCAGATTTTCCTCTAGAAAGGGCATTCAGCACCTTCTTGATGGCATCATCTCAACCCTCAGTATATTCCCCAATCCACCATTAATTCTAACAGAGCTCTTATTGCAAGCTCGGACAATTCTTATAATAATTGGTTTCTTGATTTGGGAGCGATGTCACATCTTTCAAATTATCTCAACAACATGTCCATTTCCAACTCATACTAAGGCAATGAAAGTATTACCGTTGGCAATGAACGATCGATAAATATTGCTCACACTGGGGCTGGCTTATTGCCAACTCCAACCCATAAGCTTCTCCTATCACAAGTTTTTCATACACCTGCACTACATTATAATCTTCTATCTATTTCTAAATTAACTAAAGATAATGATATTTCTATTATTTTTAATCCATCAGGATTTATGTTTAAGGATATGAAGACGAAGCAAGTTCTTCTTCAACGACTATGTTCCAATGGACTCTACCCTGTTCATACTAGTTCTTCTATGTCTCAACAGTAAGCTCTATCAGCTACTTCTACCAACCTCCATCTGTGGCACTCAAGACTCAAACACCCTCATAAAAGAATCCTTCATACTATATCCAAGTGTAACCCGCATCTTAACATACCTATGAATTTGCCTAATTGTGTTTCTTGTAAAAGTCAAAAGGTCACAAACTTGTCTTTGACAAATCTATTACTCGTCAAAAGTCTCTCCTTTCCCTTATTCATTCAAATGTTTGGGGACCTGCCCCCGTTGTTTTGCTTCAAGGATTTCGCTATTACATAATCCTTGTAGATGATTTTTTGCAAATCACATGGTTATTTCTCATGAAAAATAAATATGAGGTTGCCAACATATTCATTACTTTCAAAACTCAGATAGAGAAGTATACATCTCAATCAATTAAAATTTTGCACACCGACAAAGGTACTGAATTTGTGAATCAATCCTTAAAACACTTTCTTGCGTAAAATTGTATTACCCCTCAAATCTCTTGCCTGTATACTTTGAAACAAAATAGTGTTGCTGAAATAAAGCATAGAGATATGATACAGACAGCTAGAACATTGCTCTTAATGGCATCTATCCCATACACACACTACCTTGAGTGTATTTTGACATCTATATCTTTTATTAATTAGATGCCCTCCCCTATTACTCATAATGTATCTCCCTTAGAACTTTTACATAATGTTAAAACGAACTATACCGACCTTCGTACCTTCGGATGCGCATGTTTTCCTCTTACTCCTCCTCACCCTCATCATAAATTTCAACTGAAGGCAAAATCTTATGTTTTCTAGGTTACTCTGATGCACACAAAGGCTATAAGTATCTTTATCTTACTAATAACAAAATTCTCATTTCAAGACTCAAAACTTTTAATTATCACTCATTTCCTTTGGCCAAACAATCATCTCCTCCCATGAATCCTATTATGAAAGGCTCTCAGTTCTTTCTCACCCCAACCTCTGTCAATTTATTGACCAAACACTCAATGTAACACAATAATCCCATTATGTTACTGCCTACACTCGACCATGTTCCGTCCCAGTCCACTTAATGTGCAACTCCGGCACCTGAAAAGCAAGCTCCTAATTCTCAATATATAGCACCTCTCACCTTACCCCATCATTCTATGGTTACAAGGACAAAAACTGGATCACTTAAACCCCGTGTTCGTCTAATTATATTTCATACTCACACTAACTCTGATTTGCCCACAACACCTACTACCTTCACTAAAGCAAGCAAACATCATGAATGGCGTCAAGCCATGGCTATGGAATTCTTGGCATTACAAAAATAAGGCACATGGAGCCTAGTTCATCTTCCAAAGGAAGCATCTATTCTTGGTTTCAAATGGTCGACCTATCGACTCAAATTCCATGCTGATGGTTCGGTAGAAAAACATAAATCTCGGATAGTTTCTTATGGAAATCACCAAGAATATGGAGTCGATTATACATAAACATTCAGCCCGGTGGCCAAAATTCCTACAATTCTCATACTATTTACTATAGCTCTTCACAATATATGGAGGATTCATCAATTTGATGTAGCTAATGCGTTCCTCCACGGCACCCTATCAGAGACGGTTTACATGTCACAACCAAAAGGCTTTGAAGATGCATAGCATTTTGACTATGTTTGTTGTCTTTACGAAGCTATCTACGGCCTCAAGAAAGCACCACTATAGTGGTAAACTACATTCACATCTTACTTAGTCTCTATTAGTTTTTCTCACAGTAATGCATATCCCTATCTCTTGATACTTCAACAGCAAAAAGTTTAAATATACTTGCTTTAGTATGTAGATGACATACTAATAACTTGCAACAACAACAACAACAACAACAACAACAACAACAACAACAACAAGCCTTTATCCCACTACGTGGGGTCGGCTAAATTGCAATGATCGAAAAGCTATAACCACGGTCATGTCCAAACTCAACGCTAACTTTGCTACGAAGCATCTCGGCAATGCTAATGACTTTCTTGGAATGAAGATCAGTTACTCTAATCAGAAGTATTTTTTATTTTAGAAAAACTATGACTACAATCTTCTCTAGCAATCCCAATTAACTCAGTGCAAACCATTATTAAATCCCACCTGCATGAAGTTACCTGCCAATTTTCCTGAGGATTATATGCTCTCCGACCCCAACGCTTACTGGATCTCTACAGTACATGACGGTTACTCGAGCAGACATAGCATACAGTGTTAGTTAGTTATCTCAGCACATGAATCATCCTCTTTCGTAACATACTTAAATTCTAAAATTTCTTCTACCATACGTCAAAGGTACGCTTGATTACGATATACCAATTTAAAAATCTAATCTTAGTCTTACATCCTTCTTAGATGCCGATTGGGCGGGAGATCCCATCTCTAGAAAGTCCACATCGCGCTACTATTCATTTCTTAGAGAAACACTTATTTTGTAGACAGTCAAAAAGCAGCATACAGTTGCACGATCCTTGACGAAATTCGAATATCATGCCTTGGCAACTCTAGCGACATATGTCATTTGGTCTCATCGTCTTCTACAGGACTTTGGCATACCACAAAATAATCCAACAGATATGTAGTGTGATAACACTTATGCTATAGCTCTAGCTAACAATCCAGTCTTCCATGCTCATACAAAACACATATAAATTGATCAAAAGTTCATTAGGGATCACATTCAAAATAAACATATTCGTCTCCTGCCTATCACTACAACAGATCAAGTGGGTGATATTTTTACCAAAGGCTTATCTACACCAAGATTTCACCACCAAAGAAAAAAACTAACGGTCATTCAGGACCCATTAGTTTGCAGGGGCGTATAAGTGTTGTTTATATATATATATATATATATATATATATATTATTTTTTATAAGCTATTAGATGTCATGGCAGTCTCTCAATTGTTCTCATGTACAAAGCTATATAAGCTTTTTCTATATATATCTATATTGGCTGTAATAAGGGGAACTAATCAAAATCTTCTTGGTTCCTTTCTTCTCTTGTTTCTTGTTATCATATGTTTCTACAAATACAATTTAAAAGTTCACTTCACACAGTACCCTTATCACACCCTAATAAATATATGATACCATAGCCAAAAGCATAATAAAGATAAGTTTTTTTTTTTATTTGAATAACATGATTAAAATTTTTTTAACTTTAGAAAGACTTATCAAAATATTATAAATAAACCACCATTTGATCCCTAAGATCCTAAACTTTTTTTTCTAGAGTTTCTCCCCACTTAAAAAAAAAAAAAAAAGAACTTGTCTGTTGATATCCTAGATGTTTTAGCACTAGTATATTCAAATCCAAAGTACTCATTTCACTCCTACCCTTAATAGTATTGGTTGTTGTTTCCTTCATCATAAAGATCTTTGAAACCTTACATCACATTCCAAAGATTCAACTCTTTGATTACCCTAATATATCCTAATCAAAAGCTCAATATAGGTATATAATTTAAAATAAAATAAAATAAAATGAAAAAAAATAAAATTAATAATATATATATATATATATATATATATATATATATATATATATATATATATATATATATATATATATATATATATATATATATATATATATATATATATTTTTTTTATGAGCAATTGGATTAAAATATCAGTTTTTTAACCACCAGTTCTAAACCTATTAAACTACTACATTAGTTTGCCCACATCTTAAATCTTTGATGAGAAGTTTCTTAATCTTTTCTTTAAAAAGTAAAACTTCTAATATAAATTTAAAATTACCTAGCTAGTACTTTCTTTAATTCATCTTCACTCAAAGTCACTCAAATCGCAATCAAGTTAAATTCGGCAAAATATTTTAAGATATCATTTTCATGTATATATGGATGAATAATTATGGTCTAGTTTTTTAGAATCTTATTATTAGTATTATTCCACTGTTATAACTATAAATGAATGTAAGATTAATATAGCTCTCAATTCAAAGTTTAGGAAACTACATTTTTATTTTCTTATAGCACATTAATGTAATGGAATTATTATATATGATAATATCTAAAAATTTGATATATATATATATATATATATATATATATATATATATATATATATATATATATATATATATATATATATAATTGTTGAAAAAACTTTAAGAATAATATATAATGAAATATCTAAAACAGTAAGATAATTAAAGATTGCAAAACAATAAAAAGCTATTTATAATATTAATTAAATAATAAATTCAACAAGTGGAAATAATTTTCAAACTCTTTGTCGAGTTCACACGAAAAGCCCGTTCATCCAAACTCGGATAGGAGATTCCCCGTGGCAATAAAAAAGTTCGCTCAACTACCCTGAATCCACGTCAGTAAATTTTAATTCTTATCGGTATTATGTTTCAACCCCTTAATATAACCTTCACGCCCTCACCCAAACTCACTTCGACGAGTACCATCGCAAATACGGTGCGGTATTTAACATATTGATGATCACATGATCGGATGGCCGTCACTCCAGAAGAAAATGCTATATCACCGTACGCATTACTCCAAAAAAAAAAAATTTTGTAAAAGAATAAAGAAAAGAGATAAAGTGACAGTATATTGCATCAATCTATTTATAATTATTTTCTTATATCAACATAATAAGATATTAAGTACAGTGATATATATATATATATATTTTTATAAAATATAAATAATAAATTTTAAACGTACTGTTTATTATTTTTTCAGACCGCTGAACCGCGATGGTTTGCTTTGCGCATCATTATGATTTTATATAGCATTTGAATAGACACGTCAGCATTATTTTAGAAAGAGAAATGACATAACAACGGATATTACATTATTTTTTTTTATTTTATTGATTAATGAAAATTTTATAACTAAAATATATTGTGCTCTCATTTTTTTAAAAATAATCTAAATATGGATCTCTAAAAAAAATTTATATAGATATATTAGCACTGTATCAATTCTCAATTTTTAAAGGTTTCGTTAAATAATTAAGTATAAGATAAATCGGAAAATTCTAATTAAATATATAATTATAAAACATATTTATTAATAAAATCTTATAAAAGTTACGGAAATTTTAATTTAGATTTTGTTATAAAACAATTTAAGATAATGATTTAGCTTTATACTTAAATATATTATATTTATACTAATTACTCTAGTATTGCAACACTGCAAAAAAAAAATTAATTAAATAAATTTCGAGAAAGTAATTCATATTTTGTTGATAAAAATTTGTACTAATTAATCTAATTAAATTTGACTTGGCATTACTTTTCTGATAAAAAAAAAACAGACATTTCTATATTTTTCTTTTAATTTAATAACGAAATATTACGCCATGCCGGCGCACATCCACACCCGCCGGCGTCGATTTTGCTGCTCCGCATACGCAAAGCAAGAAAAACTAATAATATTATGTAATTGCAGTCCTAATCGTATTAACTCATCTTACCCTTTAAAAAGTTATTAATTAGACTAATCACAACTAACATGACTCAATGAATTTGGATCTTCTAATACGTCATGCTTTGTCTCCCACCACACTTAGGTTTTTAAACTATTTTTTTTTTTTGGACAATTCTTTAAATTATTTTTGATAGTATTATGTATTATTATTACTTAGCATGGAAATGCCACTAAAAGTGATATTTGTCTAACTTAACCGGTTTCCCGCAGCTGATACGTATAATTGATGGAAATAAGAAGATAATTAATGAGTTATGAACAGAATTGTGCAACAACCGAGGTTTATATACATATATACGATCATTATTCTTTATATATCATCAATAATTTATCTTGATCAATCAAGAATCTCGAGCAAAATAGTAAACTACTGAAATTAATTTCAAGACCCTTCGAGCTTTGATTTTAGCAAACCTGTAGTCGAACTGAATGTTTCGAAAAGTCGAACGTAACGAAACTAAATTCCACTCTATCCTAGCCCAAATTGGTCCAAATGACCAGAAGCACATTTAGAAGGTTCAAAGCATAAATTGGATGATCAAATGAACACCAAAGGCGACATACTTCTAGTCAGATTGAGCGGTTTGACAAGACATATCCAATGAGCTTAAGATTGCCGAATTATGACATCATCAATACACTCAAATACTCGATAAATGGTTCATAATGAAGTGAGTTGATATCGGCCGTCTATTAGAAATACTCTCAACTTACCCTTTATCTTCTCCCTATTTACAGACAATGGCATTCCCAAAAAACTATAATAGCCCCTCATTCTTCACATGAAGGGGTACGAAATAAGGAGGAAGCCATGGAAGAAAGGGAGAAGAAAGAGAAATCAATGATTTATCTTGCCAACAAGTTCAGCCTCGACCATCGCCAGACCACCAACCATTATCGGACTTTCGTTGCACTTTCGCTCGACCACTAACTGGCGTCGTACTTTTGCCAAGCCATCAATTGTCACCTGATTTCCTCTCAAACACCGAATGTAACTAGACTACAGTCTTTCTGACCTCCATCGCCAGACTACGATCCTTCAAACAATCAACACCTATCGACTACGATATCTCCAGCCACCATATCAGTCCCATAATCCTTTTGACCTCTATCGCCCGTCGCCTACAGTCTTTTCGACTTATGTCTCTCTATACTATGATCTTTCCTACCTTTGTTTTCAATTGACTAAGGCCCTTATGACCTCGTCACCTAACTACAGTTTATCCCACCTCCGTCGCCCGTCGACTAAGACCTTTTTGACCCTCGTCACTCGACTACAGTCTTTCCAAACTTTGTCGCCCATCAACTATAGTCATTCTGGCCACCGTCACCAACTATGGTCTTCTCAACCCCCATCTCCCAACTACAGTCCTTTCAATAACTATTGCTCGACTATGATCCTTCCAAACAAAATGACTCGCTAACTATGGTCCTGTTAACCAAATGAATTTGTCAACACTTTTTTTCTAACTCCTACCATGTAATGCAGTTTATATGATGTATATATGAAAAATCGATCTTAGGCCTTCCCCCCAATGATAGGCCTCATTTATAATCAATAGCAAGTACTAGTTGATTCATTTAAACTTCGCAAAGCCCCATTATTTTTCCTGTTTTTAGGTGTTTCCACATAAATACTCCGGTATCCCTTACTAATAATACACCCTTGTATTTTATCTATTTGTGTGTTAAATCTTCATACAAAGATAGAATAAAAAAATTATATTTCTCCATCAACGCAAATACTCTAGAACATAATAATTTAGTACAGTCTATGTTTATGGTATTACAAACAACGGGGGGAAATGTTTGCTCCAATCTCAAAAGTTCATTCATGTCAATATCCTAACATCAATAAATAATGCATCAATTTCGTGGGAATCAGAGGTGGATTAGGTGGCAAACTTGATTGCCACCAAGGCCAAGAAAATTCATCAAATGCTTTCAACATCCAAGATAATATCCTGGGAAACTAGTTTTCATAAAGCTTTTTGCAAATAGAAGAATGCTTCTAAGAAATTGAGAAGCATAAATTATAAGCTTTATACATTTTGTAGCTAAACTTCTACTCCATGGGAAAGGTCTTAAGCTCAACCTCAAAAATATAGTAACAGTCTAAAGATAAATCATGCATCACCTTTAATTTGGGATTCACGTGGAATTCATCCCCTCCTAATCAAGGAATAGTTAATCCCATAGGGATACACTTCGTCATCTTCCACGAAGGTTAACATCATCAAGAAATGCACTAGCAAATAATTTTTTATAGGTCCAATATCCCAGGAGGATTCCCTCAACCTCATCCACACAATTTAACGTCATCAAGTAATGCTTAAATAAAAAATATATGATTGTTCATACATCCTTTGTGGATTCTTAACCTCTTTCACATAGGTTAATGTCATCAACAATGCTCTGATATGTAACCTCTGATAGGTCATACATTATCAGTGGATTCTTTTTGCCTCTTCCATACAAGTTAATGTCATTGAGCAATACTTTTATATAAAACCTTAGATAGATCATACATCCTAAATGATTCTCTCGACCTCTTAAACATAGGTTTACATCATTGAGAATGCTTTGATAAACCAATTCAGATAGATCATACATCTTTGGCGGATTGTCTCTGCCTCTTTCATATAGTATAATATCATTGAGCAAAGCTCTAATAAGTAATCTTTGATAGGTCATACATCCTTAGTGGATTATCTCGATCTCTCCTATAAAAGTTAACGTCATTAAGACTTACTTTGAAAAAAATCTTTAATAAGTTGAACATTCATTGTGAATTTTCTCAGCATTTTTAATACAAAGTAATGGTATAACAAATAACCACTAGGAAGGCCCACCTATGAGGTAGCCTCAAAGGGAAGCTAATAGTGGATAAGGTCCTCACTTGAAAGACTCCAAGAGAGCAAATGATTGATAGGATCATCACTTATTTAAAGACTTTAAAAGGCTTAAGCATTAAAAGGCACAAGTATATAAAAGACCTTAACAAACTAAAAGCCTCAAAAGGAATAGGTACATAAAAATCTCAGAAGGCTAAAAGCCTCAAAAGATATATATTACTTTGATTATTTGAAAAACTGAGTAGACTAAAAGTTTCATAAGGAATAAAATCTCTCTAATTTAACTGCTTTAATAGGATGGTAAGATCATAATTCAAAGTTATTTATTACTTTAAGCAACCTTCAATATTAGATAACTCTCTAAGATAAATAAACATAGATAATCATGCAGTTAACAATACTACAAAATGGAAACATTTTCATTATCATTTAAAAATACTTTTTTAGTTCCCTTTCATTAGTATTATCGCCTGAATTTGGAGGTAAACCTTTGAATGCCTAATGAGGAGTTAGCCCACATTTACAACATTAATCTATATACTACACTGATCGATCTCTTTTTAAGAAGTCACAAGAAAAGCCTCCATCAAGACATTGGAGTATCAAGATATCTACATAATTATCCCTTTGCCTAAAGGCCGCCATCATCACTTAACCTAATATTAACCATCATTGGCTTCTTTCTCGACTACTTTTAATAGCTTACCATCAAATTAGAACGTTCAGCACAACCCTTCCACCCCCTCCCCCCCAGGCTGCTGACTACCATTGGAATTCTACTTAACAACTAATCATCATTGGACTTCCACTTGGCCGCTGATTGCCACTAAATATTCACCCAACTACTAATCATTATCAGACTTCTGCTCAAAAATCATCAAAATTTTGCTCACTTACTAATAATCACTATCTCTCTTCCTGGGAGCTATTACTACTAGATATTTTAAAATCACCCTCGTATGTGATAATTAGTTATTATTCTTTTGTCAAATGTAGTATATTGAGAGACTAAACTCTCATCTAGACTCTTTTTATATAAAGAGGGACACTGAAGCTTGATACGAGAAGCCACTTATTTTAGAAAGTGCCATACCTCCAATATTAAAATATATATAGTAAGAAAACGTTAAGTGGAAAAGAAAGTTCATTCTTCAAAAAAGAGGGTCTCTAAAACCTGATAGTGGATGCCACCTATCTCAATTAATAGAAAGCTACTAATATTATTAGAAATTCAAAATAAGAGAAGGTAAAAAGAGGAAAAAGTTCCATTTATGGAAAATAGGGGAACTGAGACTTGATAGAGGATGTCACCTATCTCAAATAGTGGAATACCTCTAATGTTAAAAGATATCTTGAGAATAAAAGAAGAAGATGGAAGTAGGAGAAAGTTCATTCTACACAAAATAAGGGCACTGAAGCTTGATACGGGATGTCACCTATCTTAGACAGAGGAATGCCTCTGATGTTAAAAGAAATCTAGAAAATAAGAAGATGAAAGGAAGAGAATGTAGCAACTACACAAAGAGGGGTACTTGTACTTAATAATGGATGCCACATAATCAAGATAATGGAAGACTCTATTGTAAGAAGTCCAGACGAGAAAAAGAGAAGAATAAATGATGCAATTTCTCCTCTGCCCTAAGGGGTTTATTTATAGGTGAAAGGGGAGAAAATGAATATTCTAGATGACTAAGAATATTTTGAGGGACTAAGAATATTTAAATAAATATTTTGAAAGAACAAAAATATTCTTAGTGAATAATAATATTACAAAAGAATGTTTAAAAAATAAAAATATTCTAGGAGAACAAGAATATTCTAAGAATAAAAAGAATATTATAGGAGAATAAAAATATTTTATAAGAATAAGAATATTTTGACAAAAAAATAGAAGAATAAGAATATTCTGAGTGAAGAAGAATATTTTTATAGAATAAAAATATTCTAAGAGAAAAAAATATATTTTATAAGAGGAAGAATATTTTGGGAAAAAAATAATTCTAGAAGCACGTGAATATTATAGAAGAGGAAGAATATTTTTTTTTATAAAAAAGAAGAATATTTTGGTAGAAGAAAAATATTCTAGAACTTTTAAACAATTTTCTAGAATTTTTCAATTTTTGGATCTTCAAAAATTTGAATATATAATAATAAAAAAAAAGATCCCGATGTTTGGCCCGAATAGTCCAATTCAAACATTTTTGGGGTCACCAGGACCATTTTTCAATGTTATGAACTAAATTTTGGTATTTTTGGAGCCAAACAAATCTTATGCTGTAGATTTTGAGCAAATTCAACAATTTTGGAGCGTTATTTTTGGCAATTTTCATCCTGATCAATGTGCTGACCTCAAAATAGTCTAAAATTATTGTTATGGGTATTTTACTTGTCTCATAATTAAGTAAAAATTATAATTTTGTATTAAAATGATTAATTTGAAGAGCTCCAACATATAATTTTAGAATATGTAGGCTTCAAATTTTAAAAATAGGGGGGGGGGGGGGGTGGCAACTAATACATCATCAAAAATTTATCTTAATCAAGCACGAATATTGTGGCAAAATTGTATTTAAAACTTTTGAAATTAAATTTGGGACCATTTAAACTTTTATTTTCGCAAACTTATACTCAAAATGAAAGTCTTAAAAAGAGAAACCCAACAACATTAAATTTGACTCAATCCAAGCGCAATTGGGTCATAATCAATAACCCGAAGCATATTTAGAAGGTTCAAACCATAAATTAGATGACAACATTATCACCAAAGGCGATATGCATATAGTTAAAATTAGCTGCTTGATGATACGAATAGAATGAGAATAAGTTTGTCAAATATTGACATCATTAAAACACTAAAATACTCAATAATTGGTCAATAATAATTTTGAGTTGATATAGGCCATCAATTAGAAACAATCCTAATTTGCCCTTATTCTTTTCTCTATTTACAAACAATTCCATTCAAAAAAATTCTAAATAGACCCTCATGTTTCACATGAAGGGGGGTGAAGTAAAAAGGAAGCAATCAGAGAAAGCAAGGAGAAGAGGGAGAAGGAAAAGAAATATGTGATCTATCGTGCCACTAAGCTCCTCCTTGACAACTACCTAGCCACCGACCCTCACAAGACTTTTGTTGGACTTTTTTCCGGCCACCAACTAACATCATTGTTGACCTCATTTTTTTTAGGTCATCATGATCTATCTAGACTTCTGCTTGTTGGTATAATGGTTGACAATCATCAAATTTTTAATTACCTAGAGTTCAAACAAATTACAAACCACACTTCAATTCAATCTTCAATCCCGACTTCAATCCAAAATTAAATCTAGACCTCAACCATTCTATAATCAAACTTCAATTTAGCTTTCAATCAAACTTCAATCAATCTTCAATCAAGCCTCAACAACATCTAATCATCAACAATTATCCATTTGATTGTGATTGAAGTGAATAAATAAAACTCTATCAATAAAATTCAAAACTGCATACAAATCCAGATTTTTAGACAAAAATCTAAGGTTAAAGACCCATGTTCTAAAACCATTTTTGAGTAGTTTTTCAATAACTTGAAAACCTAGCCAAATGACCCCCAATTCATAATCTATTAATTATATATTAATTAGGCATGTCCTTAAGGTCAACCCTCCAAATTTGATGCCAATGTCATATCTCTAACCCCATACTCAATTGAAATTCGAAGGATAAAAAAGATTCAAATATTTATAGCCTATGTCACTAGACCTTTTACCTTGTGAAATTTGAGCTTGTGAACTTCTCCAAAACACGATATTAGCTAAAGAAATTCTTCTCTTGAGCCACAAAGATTTTAGATATATGCTTATAGGTTTTAGGCAAGAATATTACTCTGAGCAACCTTTTGAATCCCCTCACAAATTTTACCTAAAAAAATCTCCCTTGTCTCTCACCAAGCTCTCCTTCTTCTCTCCCTCAAGCTCTCTCTCGAGAAGACTAAGCATTAAAAGATATCTCAAAAGAATATCTAAAACCTTTAAATAGTAAGCTTGAAAAAACCATTGAAGGCATAAGACAAAAAGACTTAAAATAACTAAAAACTTAGGTAAGGAAATAACTATTACAATCTTGAGAACTCTAGCAGGCTTTTTTTAGAATATAATAAACTTACTCTACAAATAAACATGACAAATAAGATAAGTGTTGACTTCATTGCAACTAGAGGATTATATTTTTGAGTTTTCACACCCAGCTTAACATCTTCACAGTCTAAATTTATTTGTTTAAATAAAAAAATCTAATTCAAGAATTATAATTAGATAGGGAAACTTAAACTTTTCAGACTGATAGCATAAAATATATCAAATGGAATATTATTATAAAAGTGTTAATGAAGAACCAAGATTTTCCATGATTAAGTACAACCCAGATTTTGAAACACATAAATTTTCTAAGATTTAAGGATTTACCTGAAAGAGAAACTAATTTATGTTGGGCTCATTTTGTGCCTCTTTTGTCAACTTTTTGGTGTATATTACACATATTTTGTTTTTGATATACTTAGTGCATATTTTTATTTTTTGCGTCAGTACATATCTTTTGGTTTTGGGCTCATTTTATGCTTTCTTTGAATTTTTTTTGCAAATTTCTTCCTTTCTAAATTTTTAAAAATCTCAGTTGTAATGATTATCTTTTAAATAAACGAGAGTAACTCACTCTCTTATATAGGGAGGAATAACCTAAAAAGTAAACAGGGTATTTATAATAGGAATAAATTGCCTGATTTATGAAAAATTATAAATCTAATTTATCAAATTATAGAAAATACTCATGATATAAAAAAATGCAATATAATGAAAGTGTTTTAATTTCAACCATCTTAACTCTAATTCGATTGAAAATTCAAGTTCATATAAGGAATTACCATGCAAAGGAAATGAGAAGGATATAAAAAATTCCTAAATTTCTTTATCCTTTTAGTTTTAATAATGCCAGCAATCACTTATTAAACTTTTAAGTCAGAATAGAAGTATGTTTATTACAAATTGCAAAGAGCCTTGAAGAGAGTGCATTAATATAATATGATTTAAGTCATTTAGTATGAATTCATTCGTATAGTATGATACAAGTCATACAATAGGAGTTCAATCGTGCATTATGATCCAAATTATACAATATGAATAGCAGAAACACATTTTTCTTTCACTACAAATTTCATAATTAAAAAGCATATAAATAAGATCTAAGAACACAAAACCAGCTATAAAAAATATATATATCACTTAAAAGAGAAGAAATAAACACAAGGTAATAAAAAATATTTTTTTTATTTAACATGATTACATAAGGACAACTGGAAAGAAAAGTGCAACACATAAACAAAATTACAATCAACAAAAGAAAAATAGAGAAATAAAAATAAAAGTATAACACAAACAAACTAGTATAGAGATGGATCTTGATCAGATGGTGGCTATGGAGGTGGTTGGAAGAACTGATTAAAGTTATCATAGTGATGTTGGATGTTGGAAAATTGTTGTTGGATGTTCCCAAATTACTCCCTGAACAAACTCATATCATTATGATATTGTGTCTGGAAGGAGGCATCCAAAAATAAGTTTGGAGTGTAATCAAGAGGAGCAGGATATGTAATTTTGTACTTTCTATGCAGGACATATCCAATCACATGTCCTAGGGTGATGTTTTGCTTTCTCCTAATGTATATAAGTCAAATGGAAGCAAGGTTATGTAGCCTATTAGCATGATTAGCATTTGAGCTTCATCTATTTGAGTGTTTAACATGATAAAGTAGGTGACAATTGATAGTAGGGGAGTCATATGTGTCTGGTCTCTAGCTATAGAGATAATAGATGTTCTTAGAACATATTGAATAACCCTAGAATTTTGATTTAGACTTTATACTAAGGGTTGGCGTGGAAGTTTAGAGCAGCATTTCTAATCAACATGATTACATCAGTCTAGTCAAAATAAGATCTGGAGGCCATGATAAGGGGTCTATTCCCTAGGTATTTTGTTGAAGGTGAATTCATATGTCCTCCTTGATGATTTCCACATTTTGATAGTACACTCAAGAAGACCTAATCGTAGCATCCCCACTAATCCTAAGGTTTATGAGAAATTCATAAAGGTTTTCAGAATGGAAAGCATGGGCCAATGATAGAAGAAATTGAAGTGTAGTAGAGTTGAAGAGTTCATTAATGGGAAGTTAAGAGCCTGCTGAATCAGAAGCTTGGATGGCATGATATTGGCTTCCTTGTACCTTCTATAAGCAGCTTTATCAAAATATATTAGAAATTGATCGTCTTTACTCTTTAGGGTTCTGAGAGGAGGAAGCATGTGGGTTTATCAACTTAATTTTCTCATTCCATAAATTTGAATGCATGAAGAGAATAGTGAAAAAATTTGAATGAGGTTGGCCGTTTAAATAGAATTTGAATAGATTGTACCTTATGATTGTTATATTATACGAGATAATCATATATAATTATTTTTTCCATACGATCAGTCAAAAAGTTGTGCCTTATCATATAGTATAATCAGACTTTGTATGGGATGATTAGAGACATGGATCTCATCCTGAGGAGTCAAGCTATATGAGTTTTGATAAAAAGGTTCATACAATACGAATAAGTGTTCGTATGGTATGATCAATAATAAATGTCATTCAAACCAAATTCAATTTGTCCCAAGCAAAGTTAACATGTTGATCATACTGTACGAAGAGGTGTTCGTACAATATGATGGTAAGGGTTTGGATCTTAGCAGTGTTGTGGTTTGTACAATACAATTAGAAATTTTTTTTTCAAAACAGACAGTTTGGTTCAGTAAGGTGGTTTCTGTGATGATTAGGATGCAATCATAAAGAATGATAAGAATAAAACCAAAAGAACAAGAATATAAAATAAAAATAAAATCATGAAAAATCACATGACAAAAACATATAATTGAGAAGCTCATAAATGAATGATTTTAAGTGATAGGGCTTAAATATCAAGCCAAAAATCACATGCTCCCACTGGGTCTTTTGTTAGAACCCTCAAATCCAATGATCATGGAAAAACAGTTTTGGGATCCCAAGTGAGTTTAGGTCCCTTCATGAATTTGGATAAATCATCAAAATGCATGTAATGATGTGTTTGATGAAACTTTTGTCTCCACACTAAGTGTGTTCTACGATAAATGGTGCAAGTGTACTAATGTGTCCTAAAATGTCACATGAATAACATCTAACATTAGGAAAAGTGTTCACTAATCTATTATAATTTGATTCCTATTCCTAGGTTTATGAGATGCATGACATGGTGAGTGATTAAAAACAAGTTTATTTTGAAATTCCTTTACTTTTTCTAACAATATTTCATTTGCACTTTCAAGAATAGATATCTTAATTTTTAACGAATACTCACTAAGATCTAAAATGTTAACAAATGATTCTAACTCTTGAAATGTTTTTTTTTCATTAAGATGAGATGCTTTCAAAGAATTATGAGTTTTACATAAAGCATAATATTTCTTATTTAATTCATTAAACTCATCCATTAAAGCCATATGATCATTATTGACATATGAACATTCTTTTAAAATCATTTCATTTTTTTTGTAGAATTGAGCATTCAGTTTTCAGGCTAGCATGCTTCTTTTTTAGTTTATTGTAAGAATCATGAATCTCTTCTAAAACTGTAAGTAATTCATCATATGAAAGTTGATATACCTCATATTAATTAGATTGGTCAAGATAGTTACTTTCCATTAAGCACAGATTTTTCACTTCCTCTTCTGCTTCTGTTCCATATGAATCTAAAGCATAATTAGCAAAAAAGGCTTTCAGAGATCTTTATTTGGCTTGATAGTACATTGGTTTTTCTTCAACATTCTCCTTTTTTTTGGTGACCTTTGAGATTTGGGCAATCAGTTTTAATGTGCCCTGGTTTCCTGCATTCATAATAGACAATATAAATAGAAGCTTTAGAATTTTTATAATTTGTACTTTTACTCCATTGTTGATGATTTTTTTGCTTTTCCTTGGAAAACTTCAGAACTATTAAGTCATCAATGTGATTTCTTGATCTCCTCCATCAGAGGAACAGTCTGAATTATTAGCCTTTAAGGTTAACATTTTCTCTTTCTATATTTCTCCTATATCAGATTGCCTTTGGCTTATACATTATTGATAGGAAGTTAGAGATCTAAGTAAGTTGACAATAGAATAAACATTTAACTCGGATTCTAAAATAGTAATTATTTTGGCTTCATATGCACTAGGTTGATATCATAAGATCTTATTAACTTTTTTTAAATTTGATAATTCTCTACCTAGAGCATGCAGAGATGTGGATATTTGTGTGAACCTAGTATACATTTCGGATATGGTTTCAACAGGTTTCTTGAGAAAGAGTTCATAATCATGGAGCAGAATTTTTAACCAAGATTGTTTCACTTCAATTATTCCTTCATAGGTTATGCAGAGTATATCCTAAATTTCTTTTCCAATTGTGCAACTACATAAATTGAGCTAATCATTATATTTTAAAGCACAAAAAAAATGATTTAAAATTTAGCATTCAATTGGGCTAAATTTTTATCATCAGTAGTACAATCAGAAAAATGTATTATAGTTTTAATGTCATTTACAAAATAAAAAGGTGTAGAATAACCATCATGTACTAGCATCCACATGTGATGATTAACTGATTGTAAAAAGGTGGACAAGTGTGTTTTCCAAAAATTAAAAAGAAAGTTATCAAATAAAGGTGGCCAAGTTATTAAGTATCCTTCCGTGGTGTTTTTATTTCCAAAGTTAGTCATGGATCTTAATTAAAAAGGTTTCTATAACTTGATCTTATGAATCCCTCTACGATACCACTTAAAGTTTGTGAGAATTGTGAAACCCTAAAGAATTAGTCCCAAAGTTAAAAAAGAGGGTTATCTGGTGGTATCATGATCTTATGGAGAGCAAATTTTGCTTCCTTTCCTACGGTAAAGACATCAGATCAATGTGTTATAGGGGATCTTAATGTCTTCAATAAAGGTGTGTGGATGATTACTACTATGTATGGGAGTAAAGAGGTTCAGAAAAGGAGGATGTTTTGGGATTGTATTCATAAGTATTCACATAGGAAACTTCTTTTTGTTATTGGTGGGGAATTTAATTACATTTTGTCCCAAGAAAACAAAAAGGGTTGGGGAAGTTTGTTTTCTCTCAGGGTTCTATGGAAATGTCAAAATTTATGAATGAAAATGATTATCATGAAGTTGGGGTGGTTGGGTCAATGTATACTTGGTGTAACAATAAAGTTGGAGGGGGAAGGATACTTGAACGTTTGGATAGGTGTTTGCCAAGTTCTTTGTCTATTAATAATATCCAAATTGCTATGGTGAGACACATAGCCAGGGTGGCTTTAGACCATAGTCCAATTGTGTTGAAATTATTTGAGGTGGTTATAAGGAAGAGGAGGTGCATTAAGTTTGAGGATGTTTGGTTATCCTTCAAGATAGTGGCTCATATTGTTTCAAATTGGTGGAAGAAGGCTTATGTGGGAGATGACATGGAAGTTCTTAATAAGAAATGTAAAAGAACCTTGAAAGATTTGTATTATTGGAGTTAGTTCAAATTGAAGGAATTTTCAAAAGAGAAAGAAAGATTGAAGGTTGAAATTTTACTACTTCAAGAAGAGGAAGCTAGGGATGGGTGGTTGGAAGAAGAAAAATTATGGTTGCTTAGATCAAAAGTTAAGCAGATGAATGTCAATCTTAATTATTTGAATACTTGGTAGAAGCAAAGAGCAAAAGTGAAGTGGATTGAAGATGGTGACGCCAACACAAAAATTTTTCACACTTTTGCCAATGCTAGGAGGAATGTTAATTGGGTTTCACAAGTGAAGAATTCAGATGGTATGCTCACCGAAGATCCAAAGGAAGTTGATGAGGTATTTTTTAGATTCTTTCAAAACAAATGGAAGGATAGGGAATGGTGTTTGGAGAATTGGCCAAAAACTGTGGTTGGTTATGTGAGATGAAGACAGAGCAAGGTTGGAGAGGGAGCTTTCTATTAATGAGATAAAGGAGGTTGTTATTAGGTTGGGGAATAATAAGGCTCCGGGGTGAGATGGGATGACATACTCTTTTTCAAATGTTATTGGAAAATTATTGAAGAGGATGTATGTAGAGCTGTAAGATAATTCTTTATTTCGGGTAATATGAGTATGGATTGGAAAGTTACTTTGGTTGTGTTGATTCCTAAGTCCTTTAATTCGTTAACTCCATCTTCCTTTCATCCCATCAGCTTGTGCAATTCTATCTACAAGATTGTGGCTAAGGTGTTGTTAAACAGATTGCTAGTTGTTATTCCGAAGATCATTTCTTAAGAACAGGTGGCTTTTGTGAAAGGGAGATAAATCTTGGATCATCTGTTATTAGCTTAAGAGGTATTCAAAAAATTAAGGCATTCAAAGGCAAGCATTGGGTATTTAGCTATTAAGTTGGACATGGAGCAAGCATACGATAGTATGTGTTAGTTAACTCTCAAGAAGATGATGGTGGAGTTGGGATTCCCTATCAAATTTCTCAGCCTGGTAATGGAATGTGTCTTGGATCCAAGATTTCCTATCTTGATCAATGAGGCTAGATCAAATTGGAATGAGGGGAGAAGTGGCTTTCGGGAAGGTTGTCCACTCTCTCCATTCTTATTCATTATATGCTCACAGCTGCTATCCAATGCATTCATCAGTAGAGGAGTGGATGTGGGTATCAAAATCTGTACAAAAGGCTCCAAGAATTTCACATCTTCTTTGTCCAGATGATGTATTATTATTTTCATATGCTAAAGTGCGAAGTGTGAAGAAGGTGAGACACATTGTTAAAGATTATTGCAAATGGTCAGAAAATCAATAATCAAAAGTTATCTTTGATTTGTGGCAAATCAGTTATGAGAAGGAGGAAGATTCAAATCTCAAAGATTTTGGGATTCAAACTTGTTATAGAATTGGATTACTTGGGAATTAAAATTGCTCTAAGGAGATTAAGAAAGGTTGATTTCCCAATGTTATTAAACAAATCTATAAAAAAGTTGAATGCTTGGGAAAATAGATATATTTCCCTAGCCAGAAGATTGGTTTTGGTAAAAAATGTCCTTCTTGCTCTCCCAATATTCCTAATTTCACATTCTCTTGTTCCTTTGGGGACTTTGAAGGAGTTTGAAAAACTTTGTAGAGACTTTATTTGGAATAAAATTGATGGAAGCCACGGGATGCATTATGTGGAATGGGATTTACTGTGTAGACCGAAGCATTGTGGAGGATGGGGTATTCAGTCCGCATTGGCAAGGACAGGGCCGCTAAGAGTAAAGTTTGCTTTGAAACTTTTGGAAGAACCGCATACCTTATTGAACAAGAACTTGTTGGCCAAATATGATGAAAGGTGGTGGAACAAGGAGGAGTTTAAAAGTGGATCTTCTTCTTAGAAGATCATAACATGTGGTTGGAAAGCTCTTAGAAATTTTTTAAGGTGGAAGTGGGGGATGGATCTAGCATTAATGTATTGAAGGATGCTTGGATTATGGACAAGAGTTTTCTTAAATGGCCAACCTTTGTTAGAAGATTTGATGATGAAAATTTTACTATTGACTTCTTCATTGAAGATGGAAGATGGGACATCACAAAACTTAGCAGTTCTTCGGTGAAGATCTTGTGAGAGTGATTAGTGGAGTGCAAATTTTTAATTCTTTGCTTTATGATTGTATGTAATTAAAGCTTCAAATGATTGGTAAGTCTATCTTTGCTCGATTAATGGAAGTTGGCCTCAAGGAAGTGAACGTAGTGGATCCGGTTCCATGGATTCATAAGTTAAAATTAAATGCACGAGTTGATCTTTTAATGTGGTGCATTTGCATATATGCAATTCCAACTGAAGAGTTTCTTTATAGGAGAAGAATATCTGAAAATTACTTGTGTCCTATGGGATGTGGAGTGATTGAAGATGTCAATCATATTACTTCTAAATGTTTAAAACTTTTGAAGGTCATTGATGTACTGAAAGGTTGGGGGTTCAAAATTTTGGAATTTAGAGACTAGAATGATTGCTTGCAAGGTCTTAGGTTAGCATATACGGATTGGTTGATGGAAGGACATATGTTTCATTATTATGGTTTGTTTGGAGTAACAGAAACAAGGTGAAGCATGGAAATACTGGAGACGACAATGTGATGATTGCAGTTTCTGTTCTCTATTTTTGTAGCTCAACTAAACAGGGATTATACCGCTCAGATCACTGGTATGCTTATCAGTCCATGGGACTATTTTCAGACCAATGGCATCCCCCTCCACCCGATTGGTTGAAGATAAACATTGATGCATCACTTAAAGAGAATAATGAGGTAGGGATTGGAGGTATTGTAAGAGATTGTAAAGGAAGGTTTGTATTAGCATTTGGTCAGGGGAAATTGCATTGGGATATAGCACAAATGGAGCTTTCAACTTTCAGATCATTGAAAGTGGCATTGCAATGTTGGTTACATGGGGCTAAAGGTATTATTGTTGAAGGTGATAATAAAAATGTGCTCCAACTTCTTCAAGAATTGTATAGCAAATCAAAGAAAGTGAGGGAGAACTTGGACGATGAAGAACTCTTATTTTTTAGCAATTACAATAATGTTATCTTTAATTGTGTTGTTACAAGGGGCTAAAGGTATTATTATTGAAGGTGATAATAAAAATGTTCTCCAACTTCTTCAAGAATTGTATAGCAAATCGAAGAAAGTGAGGGAGAACTTGGAAGTTGAAGAACTCTTATTTTTTAGCAATTACAATAATGTTATCTTTAATTGTGTTGGGTGCAAATGTAAAAAGTTAGCAAATTATTGTGCTAAGTTAGCTTTATCTTTTGATTTTTTTTGGGATTTCTTTTGTGAGATTATTCTTCCTTGTTCCTTTGTTCAATTAGTAAAGGAAGAAAATGATAGGTTAGTAAACTCTCATTAGCTTGTATCTAGGCTTATTTGGTTTTTATTAATTTTGCTACTTAGCATTCCTTAAAAAAAAAAACTAACCAAGAGGGGAGGGGGATGAATTGGAGATTTAAAAAATTCTTTAAAAAAATTAAAAAAAAATTTAACTTGATGCAAAAATAAAATAAATTCATAATAGAAAGTGAAATCAATATTTTCACCCACATAATTCATCTCAAGAAACATAAATGTAGAAATAATGAAAGGAAAGAACACACCAAAACTTATAGTAGTTCGGTCAACCTGACCCACGTCCACTTCTTGGAGACTCCCTCTCCAAGTATTACGCTAAATAAAAGTAACTCTCCTTTTGCTCCCCCAACAAGGCAAAAAAGCCTGTACAGATGTTGTTTCACCTGCCCCAGTGCGGTAGAAAACTATGACTCTTTTATAGGTAGAGAACCTCAACTCTATTTTCACCTTCCATGTGATGGTTAAAGAACCCCAACTCTATTTTAACCCTCAAGGTGATATTCAGAGAATGACTAATCTATTTTCACCCTCCAGGTGATGGTCAGAGAACCACAATCATTGTTGAAGAACTTCTTCTCTAGATCCACAGATATTCCAATCAGACACTTGTTGGTACTAGGCAAGATTTTTTCTTGGAGCAACCTTGTGAATCCCCCCATAATTTCTCCATCACAAAATCTTCTCTCTTCTCTCACCAAGCTCTCCTTCTTCTCTCCCTCAAGCTCTCTCTCAAGAAGACTAAATAACAAAAGATATCTCAAAAGAATATCTTAAACCTTGAAATAGCGAGCTTGAAAAAACCCTAAATTTCAAGCCATTTGACTTCTGTTCATGCTGTACTACACATGTATCATATGATACAATTGGTTTAGTTTAGACTCATCGAATAAGATCATTCAGATGAACAATTCATATTTTATATTACACATATGATACAATCAAATATTGTATGGTATGATATATAGGAATTCCTTCTGTTCATTTGGGATGATCCTCGAGATAACCAACTTCATACATGGGTGATTGTCCAGCACCATGGATATTATATGGTATGATCATCACATAAATCATGGATTTCATTTGGTATGATCCAAGGGAGGACCAAATTCGTACATGGGTAATCATATAATATAAAATATTTCATATAGTATGATAAATCAAAATAGTTATCCATGATTTGATTTCATAATATCACGTGACTATTTAAGAAATATTTTAACCAGAGCACACAATATGATCCAAGTCATATAGTAAGATCAGTACAAAATTAGTATCTTTCTTAATCTTTTGTGGTTAAGGTTTTGATAGAGTGCAATAGTTTCTACATTACAAATTAAAATCATACAGTATGAAATACTTCATGCACTATGAAACCAGTTTCATACAGTATGAATTACATAAAAAAAAGCTCTCTCAAAAATATTTTCCTCTCTCCCCCTGTGTGTATGCTAGGTTACTCAGCAAAGTCATCCACCCAATTACATAACACGACTCAAAAAAAGAGAAAATATAGAATAAAATGAAACTGATTGTAACTCAAGTCTAGCCAATCTTGAGCTGAGCAGAATTACAAGTTAACGGTAAACTAATATTTTGAAATGTTAGTATACACAAATGCAAAGCAAAATATCATAGAAATAAAAGAAAATAGTAATAGACATAATAATGTTTTTTATCATCAAAATTACAGTGCTTGAATACGGTTCACATCAAATACCCTTTAAGGGAGATTTAAACTTTTCTCCAAACTTCAACATGATCCAGTCAAATCAAACCATGAAACCTCCTCTAATGTATCCTAAACATCACTAGGACTGCATGGACTAAAATTCATGTAATGGTCATGCATTGTTGACCAGGTCAACCCACTTTGACCAAATATCCTCTTAGGGGTCCAAATGATAACTTCAATCCAGATGATCACAAAATTGCATGGGGCCACCTCAATTTGGTCCAAATTGTCGTTTTGGACTTGTTGGACCTAAATCCACGTCATGGTTTTACCTACTTGACCAAGTCAACTATGGTTGACCAAATCAACCTTAACTCATGATGCTTGAGTTAAATGCACTATATGGCCCAATACATTGATAACCATGGCCTCAATAGCATTTAAATAACTTCACAAGGATTTTTATACATTTAATAAATCATCATTAGCTCCTAAGTCAGTGATTAACCTAATGTGGCTCAATTGAGCTAGCTCAAATGACCATTAAAACCTCATTCACTTCCAATTAGAATTTAAACCAAGCTTGAATGTCTCCAGACACCTACCACCACTTCTCTTAATGATATGGACCTGATTGGTCATCTTGACCCAGTCATTAGTAGACTTGGCCGACTGAGTTTATATTTTGTCAAATTTGGATTATCTCGATCAAATCACCACATATGATTCAATCAAACTTTACAAACCCTCAAGTATCTTCCTTTATATGATTCAAACACACTTTGGCCCATCATGAGTGAACCATTGATTGGATTGACTTGGCCAACTATTTAGCTTTGATAAAATCATGCCCATACACTAATCACATATTCAAACTTCAATGGCATTGCATCGAACCCTTTTAACTATATTCAATCAATGGTTCAATACTCTTCAGGCTAAGTTAAAAGTTGACTTGATCAACTAGGACCAAGCCTTGTCTAACAAAACCCAATTAGGGAAAGTCACTACATGTGATCCAATCAAGCCCCTCAATTACTCAAATTCATCACAATACAACGTTTAAATGTATCTAACATACTTATGAGTCAAATCATGCTTAAGTTGACAAAATCAATATATTAAGAGTGGTAAAACTCACATTAGCAAACAACACCTCCATTAAACTTCCTATACGTTTCTCTAAATTCCCTCCAAGCCATCTCAATAGGTCGTTGGACATCATATGAATGCCTCCTCATCTATCTTGACATACTGACTGGTCAAACTAGTCAACAAATGGTTAAAACACATCAAATACTCAAATTCTCTTTTGCATATCATTCCACCTCATGTCAAACTACCACAGCTGCATAACTAACTCTAGAAGGTTCTTAAACAACTCATAAACAAGCCTTAAACCTTTGATTAAGACCTAAGCAAAGTTATGTGGTTCTTCATCCCCATAAGAGGAAAAATGACCCTTTCTAAATAATTGTCCTTTCTTGATGAATCTTTTGCCTTCTAACCACTTCTAGATAGATGGTATTCATTAAAGGAAGCTACGAAAACTATCCTAGCCATCAAAGACACCTGGAATTTGAATTGAGCTAAAGAGGTCGAAAAGAGCACCTTCCTTAATCCTACACTTTCTCACTATTTTCAGCTTCCCAAAGCTCTTTAAGATTTTTTTTTTTAAATCTCTTAAGCTTCCTATGAATTCATTGAGCTCAAACCCACCACACAAAGGCTACTGGTTGCAACCTTCTAGCCACCCAACAACAAACTCCATCCCAGGAAAAAAACTCTTAATCCATAGTTTTTCAAACTATGATTTCTTCTAACGGATTGGATAGTTTACAAGCTCATCCACATCTTAAATGGTCCAAAACAATCATCTAAACTAAGGTCAAAATAAGAACCTAACATATGACACTCAAGTTTAAATAACTTTTTGATAAGCACATTTTAAACTATAAAATCATGTCCCAATTTTTGTTTTAATTGTACTTAATATGTGCTTAATTTTTGAGAATTTCCATTGAGTATATCTTGAGGTTTTCTAATTCTTCATAAGAGGGTCTAATAATAACACATGTTTAATCAATACAAAATCTTAGCCATTGATCTCTTGATCAATTATTGAGATCTTATCATTTTGCATCTCAATCTAATCTCATGAATCCTCTAGCTATTTTGATTTCTATCCGATTTAATCTAAGCCATATATTCTAAACTGCGACACATCCAAAGGCTCTGTGGGGCTGTAGACATAGAAAAGTTCAAAATGCGTCCAACACTGCCACAATTTAATTAATGTTACTGATTACACAGCGACATAATCATTAGCCATTAATGTCACTGCTGCTAATGCTTGTCATGACATCATTTCTATAAATTAAACACCATAACATGGCCCGTCGTAATGTCTATTTTTAGATTTAATTAATTTAAAAGCTTTTAATTAAATGATTATTTGAAAAATCATAAAATTTTTGAATACTTAACCAAAAAATGCATGTAATATATTTTTTTTCTTCATAATTTCATGTACTTTCATTCAAAATTACAATTAAATGAAAATATTTAATAAATATTATGTTATTTAAATTATTTATTATTTAGTTTTTAATTAATATTTTATAAAATATAAATCTAAATAAATTAAACTTTTGGGAATATTATTTTGTGATCTATTTTTAACTTCCATAAATTTGTCCAAAATTATTTAATTTTTTAAAAAAAAACATATTTTGAATTTACAAAATATAGGTCATTATTTGACTTTTAAAATTTTTCAAATTCATTTTAATTGCATTTTAAACACTCTTTGAGCATTCAAACCCTTTTTGAATTCCTTAAACAGAGCTAGAGCATGTGTGAATGGAATTAATCGAGTTTGGTGGGTATATTTAAGTTAATTAAATGATTATTGTATCATTAATCTTTTAATTGATTGTTTCTTAAGCATTTAGTAGTCTATAATAAAGCTTAATTAATAAAACTATGGTATGTTATTAACTTGTCATAATATTTTGGGAAATCATTTTGTAAGTGGGTTTTCAAACACATGGGTCATTATTTTTCTTAAGTGCTTTTAAATTCACTACTTCCAATTCTCCTAGATGTATCAATTGATTTGCATGGTGTGATTGATTATGCCTATGTTAAGGTTTAACAAACATTGATTTCAGTCTTATATGAGTTAGTGTCATTTAAGAATAAATATTAAGGACAAAGTCTATGAATTTAGGAAAATAATAAAAATCAAAATTTGCATCCAATTGGGGCAAAACTTTGAAATATTAAACTTTGTAACTTTACCAACCTTAGGTTAAATATTCACTGAATTTAGAGCACACCAAGTAAAAAAATTATTAAATTCAAAAATCATAATAAATCCAATTTATATTTAAAAAAAGAGAAATAATAGACCAAATAGGTCAGAATTAATCCCTCAACTTAAGAAAATTAAAATCCCCAAGACTCGATCCTTAATTGAAGTTTAATTTAATTTTTAAGGAAAATTAATATTTAATTAAATTAAATATTTAAAATAATTAAAAAACTAAATAATTCTCAAACACTTAAGAACACTCCCAAGGGTCATTCCAGACCTTTGGGACTGATTTCAAGATGTATGGGATAAGTTTTGATCAGAATCATTAAAATCCTTTTAATTAAGCAATTTAAAAATTTAATTAATTACTTCAAATTTAAAAATTCATAATTAACTCCAACAAATTCCAAATTGAACAAACTCTAAAGTATTATACTCTATTTAGGGTTAATTTTAATTAAAAATGTCAAACCTCCAAAAATAAGATAAAGTTAAAAAGTCAAAATTTTGGGCAATTATAGTTAAAAAACACGTAAAAATTTCAAAAAGTTCATAACTTAATCTAGAAAAATTAAAATCCAAAAAATCTAGTGTCTAATTACTCACCTTATGGCCTAGTACATAGAAACAAATGTCAAAAATATAGATTTCAACCTTATTAAAAAACTCAAAATTTGACCACTTAATTTTATGCATTAAATAATTCATTAAATTTTCAAAACTCAATAATTAAGTAGAATTCCAAAAAGCATCAACTCAATCATCAAAACTAGTAACAAATCAATTTAAATTTAAATATATGAACTCTTAAGTTTCAACAAAAAAAGTAATACTGGTTACTAATAGATAACTCGGGCATATGAGGCTATTAACTTAGCCTCATGAAATGTCAAATAAACTTCACGGCCCTAGTGTAAACAAAGGTAGTGATTATTTAAAACTTAAAATTATATTTTAAATTTAACATCAAGACATTAATATTTAAACTCAAATTAATTAACACTATAACAAAAAACAAAAGATTAGATAACTTCAATAATTATCCAGCATAGAACATATCCAAACCACACAGCTTGATGCACACACTTTAGAAGGTTTGCTAGTACAACTGAATCTAGTTCTATGATAGGCTGGTGTCTAATTTCCTTCTACTTGTGTGTCATATTTTTTATGGTTTTCACTACTTGATGGTTGTAATTATTTAAATGATGTGATTGCTTATCTATGTGTTAAATTATTTATACATTATGTGAATTGATGTAATGGGTGATAGATTATCTTTAGGTTAAGAACTTCAGGATGCTCACATAGTTTTCAGTAGGTGATCATGCTCTAGCAGGGCTATATGATCAATGAGGGCAATTTAAAATTTAAACTGACAAATTTTTTGTAGGTGCTAAAAATGTTAAGTCCCCATTGAAATTAAAAGAGCATAACCATGCTTGACTAGGATTCAATTTGAGTAATATATCTAACTGCTTGAGATATTTTATTTATATAATTACCTAGGATAACCATGCATGTTATCTAAAGTCTTTAGTATTTTAAAAAGTAATGTCATTTAATGTAATTGAGTAATGAAAGTTTGATTTTGAGATGGAATGTTGAACATAATACTTGGAATCCAAAGAGAAGGGAACATCCAATATGGGAGAGTTCTTCTTAATTTAGAGATCCAAGTTAGGATGATTTGAAAATTCAAAGTGAATTGAAACACCACTTAAGGAAGGAGTTCTTTTCATTAAGATATCTAGACCCAACAAATCCAAGGAGCTTATAGAAGGGAAGAAGAAAAAGAAGTGAAGACATAGAGAACAACTCATTCTAAAAATCACTTGTGTCATTTCTAGGATTAGAATGCGGGTTGTTCTCTGTGGTACCCTGCCAGTCTTAATATATATAGACCCTGGGTAGTAATTTAGTGGAATTTTTTGTATAGGCTTCAAATTGATTGATTGATTATTTACATTATTTGTCTCGTAGAAAATTACATTCTTTTCCTAGGTTTCTTTTATTTTATGCCACTTTTTAAATTAGCCTAAAAATACTTGGAAGCTCGTGAGGGAATGCTAAAAATATTTTTCACTTAAATTAAATAAAATTTATAGGCTTACATGGAAAATTTAACTATTTTAAGAAGTAAGTTGAAGTTCCTTGAGAGTTCACATGAATTCATATTAAAATCATCTCTACCATGTTTGGCACATTTATACCTATGAGTTCTAGTAGACCACTTAACCTATTAGGCTGTAGTTCTATCAAGGAGATGTGGTGAAATCTCTAGGATAAAATCTTATTTTAACCCTTTTTAAAACTACTTCATACCACATTTTGAATTCATGATCAATTAGTATGCATTGCATTAGAAAAAAATTAGATGGTCAAAAAATTTAATTTCATTTTTTAGGCATAATTACTTAATATAAGTCAAGGGGCCAATTAAGACTTAATCTAGACATCAGCCATAATTCTTTAAAACTTGATTAACAGACTATCAATATTTCATATAAGATGGACATATGTTTTAAAAGTGTATAGTTGGTTAGCTGGCTCCCCTGTAAAGGTCAGGATAAGTTAAGGTTTACACTACATTAGCTAAGTTACACTATTATTTAGTGCCTAAAATAGATCTAGGATCCAGAGTTGACTCAATATCATAAGACTCCAATCACGGGAATATAATCTCAACTTTCTAATAAATTGATAACATAAATTAAAATCCATTATGATCCAAAACTTAAAGCCCAACATATTTCATAAACATATGTGTTTTTGAAATATTTTAGAATCCTAAAACATCTTCTACAATTCATTCTTTAGCTTCCAAAAATAAGTGCTCAAATTTAATCCAATCCTAATAGAAATTTAAACATTACTTCTTATATATCAATCCTTAAGAATTATAAATAAAATTTTTACTATTATTTTAATCTAGAGTTTACATAGGAAACTCAGGTTTCTTATGATGTAATTAACTACGATGGCTTACGCTTGTAGGAGATTTAAAGACCCCAGATAAATTTTTAAAATCTAATTAACTCTCTTTGGGAAAATAAAAAACCAACGATAATCATTATTGTCATGTTCAAACCATGGATACTAAGTGATATTTCATTTCCCCGAAAAGATATATAATTTGTTAACATGCTTATGAATAAGAAATTAATGATGCTTCATCTTGATCATTATAACTAAAGACTCGATCTAACATCATTTAGACCCTTCGGGGTCCTATATTAAATCTAGGTAAGATAACTATGATGTACATACAGTTTTGTTTACTGAACCCATTAGGGAATGATATTTTTTCCTCCTGAGGTAATATATCATTCATAATGACCTGTTCGACTTCAAAATTGATACTCTAGAAATTAAAATTTTTCAAAAAAAATTTAATTCAAAAAATTTTACATTTTTTAAATGTAAAGAAAAGCTCGTTTTCAACTCAACAATCAAACTTACGCCCGGCCACCAATAGTCACCAAACTTCCTCTCGTGCATCGACTAGAACTAGACTATGATGTTTCTAACCTTTATTGCTAGACTATAGTCCTAACCCTTATCACCCATTGACAATTGTATCTCTGACCATGTGGCTTTCATCCCCTCCCAATTAAGGCATAATAAATCCTAAGGGGATTCAATACAACCTCTTCTGCACATGTTAATATCATCAAGCGATGCTTTGAAAAATAAATATGGATTGGTTAAATATCCCAGGTGGATTCACTCGACCACATCCACACAAGTTAATAACAGTAAGCAAAGCTATGACAAATAATCTCAAATTTATCATACATCCTTGATGGATTCTCTTGGCCACTTTTACACAAGTCAAAGACATCGAGAAATGCTTTAATAAATAGCCTCAAAGGTCATACATGTTGAGTTTAGTGAATAGGTTGTTAGACCTAAGTTAATGTCCCAAGGCTACCAAGAGGGGGGGTGAATTGGTATTTTTAAAACTTAACCCTCTTTGAAGTTTTGTTGAACCGAAATGAAAGTTTTTAATGAAATTTTTATAGAAACGTTTTTCAACCACAGAGTTTTTTAAACAAAAGTAAAATGCCGAAAATAAAAACAGTAAAGTAAAAGACACAAGATTTATAGTGGTTCGGTCTACACCGGACCTACATCCACTCCTTAGAGGCACCCTCTGAGTATTGCACTAATACCAATAGTGTCTCTCTTTTTGCACCCACAGCAAGGCGAAGAAGCCTTTACAACCACTCTTTTCACCACTACCCGGTGAGGTAGAGAACCGTCATCCTTTTACACAATCCACAGTATTGGCAGAGAACCGTCCATCCTTTTACACTCTCCTAGTGTGGGTAGAGAACACTTCGGCTGTTCACACTTTCCAAGTGTCGACAGCGAACCCTTTGGCTGTTCACACTCTCCAAGTGTTGGCAGCGAACCGGATCTCCTTGACAGATTTTCTCACAAGAAATCTAGAAGGAAGAAAGAAAAGAGTGAAGTAATCCAAATTCACAAGTAGAGATTCTTACCTTTAAACACCAAGTGAAGCCTTCACGCTCCAGTGGTAGGAATCCTCCTTTGAATGCTCTCTCACACTCTCTCCTTGACTTTTCTCTCAATAGGCACGAAGATCAAATGGCAAAAAGATTGGGTGGCAGTCTAATTTGGACTATTTATACAAAAGACAAGAAAAACCGCCTAAAAACTGCAAGTTTTCAATTATGTACGCAGTGGATCGTCCCGTACGATCGTTGATTGTCCTGGACGATATTACTGAAAAGCCTTGAAATGAACCTGTTTGTATATGTGTACGAAATGTTTTCGTACAAGCTGATTGTCCCGTACAAACCAAGTTTGTCCGGTACGAACGGTTATAACAACGTTGGTTCCAAAAACTGCATAATGAATAAAAAAAACTTACCTAAGTCGGTTATATCATCTGGACGAAAATATGTTCGCGAGGACGAAAATCTTACAGAGACCAAATCGTCCCTTATAATAATTAATTTCGTATGGATGAAATTCTTACAGAGACCAAATCGTCCCTGACGATAATTATTTTCATCTGCATGAAATTCTTACAGAGAGAAAATCATCCCTGAGGATAATTAATTTTGTCCTGGACGAATAGGACTTAGAAAATTTTCTAGTCAGTTCCTATTCATTCTATGTGATCTTAATAGGAGATAACTGTCTGATCGTCCCGTATGAACTGATATCGTCCCGTACGATCAGCATAATTTTTATATGATCTTCCTTATGTGTGTGTGTGTATGTTTTTATTCACTCAATTATAATCACTCCCTCTCAATTAAAATGATAATTTTAAGCTTTAAAAAATAAAAGTATTTCTTGTTGAATTTTATTTGAAGACTTCGTGTTTGAGAGTTTGATTCACCTGAAATGTTAGTACACACAAGAGCAAATACAAATCTTCTAAAATTGTTAGGAGATAAATACACATCTGAACAATAATATTTGGAATCATTAAAACTATACAAGTTGCAAAAATGTAAAACATGCAAATAGCAACTATCTTAACAATCTCCCCCTTTTTGATGATGGCAAAACAATTATTATTTGTATGATTTCAATTTTAAAAAATCTCCTAAACTCCCCCTGAAAGGATGAATACATGAAAATAAGGAGGCGTTTTGAACTAAATAACAAAATTTTTATTTTTCAAAATTTTTAAAATAAACAAACAAAAAAAAATACAAGACAATACTAATAACACAAGCCAAATGACACAAAACCAAAATACAAACATACAAAAGCGTACAAACACAATAATTTCTTCCCCTTTTTGACAACAACAAAAAGTGAAGAAGAAATAGACAAGAAATGTAAGTAATTATATGAAATCCATTTGAAAATTTAATCTAAGAAGTGATTGACATAAGGTATGCAAATTAAAACTAATAATATTAGGTAAATCATAGAAATTCATAGAATTTAAGAAGTGATATAACATTGTAAGTAAGAAAGATTTATCAAAGACATGATTCAATTTAGACATTTGAGATAAAGAAAATCATTACAAGAGAGATGAATAAAAATTGTATATTTCAAAGTTCCATAGAAATATAAATGAACATAAGATCAATTTGAATTAAGAGATTGAAAGAATTTGGAAAGAAGAGAATTACCACATGTGGCGCTTTGCGCATCTTTTTCAAGTATTTGGCACATTTTTGTGCATCTTTTTCAATTTTTACATTGGGTTTATTTTGTGCCTCATTTTCACATTTGCAAACATTTGCGCATTCCTTTTGATTTTTGTACTTTTTATACAATTTTCAAGAGTAATTGATACCAATTCTTTCCAAGATCAATAATCTAAAATTTCAAATTTTTCTAAGTGCATAAATATCACTTGAACAAAGAAATATAAAATAAGAAAATATCTAAATTGCAATAATAATATTAAATTTAATGTAGTCTAAATGAATAGACATGAAATTAAAAATTCTAATTATAACAAGTTATAAACAAATTTTAAATTTAGAAAGACTAGATTTTCTAATAAAATTAATCTCAAATTACAATCTAATTTAAGCACAATTAAGATTAAAAAGACTAACGAAATTCATAAACACTAAATGCATTTCAAAAATAATTCAAATCTAAAGCAAACACAACAAATATTGATATTAATGAAAAGATTACAATATCAATTCATAATATCAATACTAATACAAAAGGAAAAATACACTGAACTTTTAAACAAACACAACTAAAGAAAAAATTGATACATGAAACATCTAGAAAATCAACACCCAAATTTCTATTCTTCTTCTGGAGGAGGAACACCACCAAACAAGTTGAAGTAGGAACTCATCAACATAACATTGGTGTTAATTTCAAGAACTTCATTTCTTATATTACCAATCTCCTGTTGCTACTGCTGAAGTTGAGCATCAATTTGATCAAATCGTTGATCAAAATGAGTCTCAAGTCTATCAAATTTCTCAATCAAATTCTGATAATTTAGTTGTGGTGCAGATGTTTGTGTTCCTTCTTCTTCTTCTTCAGAAGCACTAGCATGTGATTTCTCTTTGTCCTCCTTGAAGATTGCTCTAAAAGAAGCATCGTTGTAGTAGACCGGCTCTTCATACTCTTCATCAGGATGCACTAGATTGTATTTCTTTTCCAAAATAAAGGTAACTAAGTGACCTAATGAAATATTTCTTTTTCTTTTCTGATCAGCATGCCCAATTTTGGAAAGCCCATAAAGATAGTCTAAGATAAGTTGGGCTTCATCAATAGGACTATTTTTCATAATAAAAAATGTCACAATAGAAAGGAGTGGAGTAATGTTGATTCTATCACCAGCTTTTGGAATAATAGAAGATCTAAGAATGTGCTGAATGATTCGAGCATTTTTGGTCATTCCAGAAACTCTAGCAATATGATAATACTAGTGTTATTTGTATTTCCAAAAATCCTATTCAACATTCTAGAACCAAACACATTGACATAAGGCATCATTTCATAAGGGATCATGTATCCAAGGGAGAAATTGAACTTACTCATGTTTCAACAAAAAATCAACTTGCAGACATTTTTATAAAACCTTTAACCTTTGATACTTTCAGTACATTAAGAACAAGGCTTGGTGTAATTGATTTGAATACTTAAATAAAAATGTTTTTGCAACATAGATGTTTCTGTTTTCGTAGTTTATGTTTTTATGATTTTGTTTTTGTGTTTTTTGTTTGTTTTTGAGTGATTTTATATTTAAAGTCTGTACATTTGTCTTTATTTATTGTGTTTTGTATGTTCATTTAGTTTCTTTGATAAAAATACAAAAATTCAAAAATTTGTGTTAATCGTCCGGGGTGAAATATAAGTCAATAAATTGGAATAGTGCCTATAGTTAATCCTAAATCAATCAACTATTGTTTTAACCAAAGTACTTGTGCCACACAACTTCCTAATGCAATGTATTCTGCTTCTGCAGTAGATAAGGCCACTGAATTTTATTTTCTACTAGACCATGAAACTAATGAATTTCCAATGAATTGACATGTTCCAGAAGTACTTTTCCTATCCACTCAAAAGCCTGCAAAGTCAGAATCTGAATAATCAATAATTTTAAATGAAGAGCTAAACTTAGGATACCAAATTCCTAAGTTCTGAGTTCCTAGTAAGTATCTTAATATCCTTTTCACTGCTGTCAAATGTGATTCTTTTGGATCTGATTGAAATCTAGCACATAAGCAAACACTGAACATAATATCTGGTCGGCTAGCAATCAAGTAAAGTAAAGATCCAATAATCCCTCTAAATTTCTTTTGATCAATAGATTTTCCCTTAATGTCCTTATCCAACTGAACTGAGGAACTCATTGGTATACTAACTGGTTTAGCATTGTCCATTTCATATTTTTTTAGAATGTCCTTAACATATTTAGTTTGACTAAGAAATGTACCTTCCTCAAGTTGCTTAATACTAAAACCTAGAAAGTAATTTAAATCTCCCATTAGACTCATTTCAAATTCACTACTCATTATTTTAGAAAAATTAACACTAAGATTTTTATTTGAAGATCCAAAAATGATATCATCCACATAAATTTGAACAATGAGTATATCCTTTCTAAATTTCTTTAAAAAGAGAGTTGTATCCACACTTCCTTTTTCAAAAGATCTTTCAAGTAGGAAGGTGCTCAACCTCTCATACCAAGCCCTAGGTGCCTGTTTCAATCCATATAATGCCTGTTTTAACTTGAAAACATGATTTGGGTATTTAGAATTTTCAAAACCAGGAGGTTGTTCTACAAAAACATCTTCTTCAAGTACCCCATTTAAAAAGGCACTTTTGACATCCATTTGAAACAATTTAAATCTTTTAAAATAGGCAAGGGCTAGAAAAACCCTAATTGCTTCAAGTCTAGCTACAGGGGCAAAAGTCTCCTCAAAATCAATTCCTTCAATTTGATTATACCCCTTAGCAACTAATCTAGCCTTATTTCTAATGACTACTCCTGAGTCATTCATTTTATTTTTGAACACCCACTTGGTTCCAACAACACTTTGATCTTTTGGCCTTGAAGTTAATTCCCAAACTTTATTTCTTACAAATTGATTCAACTCTTCTTTCATGGACAATATCCAAAATTCATCAGAAAGTGCTTGATCAATATTAGTGGGTTCTATAGTTGAAATAAAGGCTGAATGATTGACTTCCTTGTTTAATCCACGCCTAGTTCTAACACCATCACTAGGTTCACCTATAATCAATTCCCTTGGGTGGTTTTTAGAAAATCTCAAATCTCTAGGCAAAGGGTTTTCTGTTTCCAAATTCTCTTCCACATTTTCTTCCAAATTTATTTTATCAATCTTTTGGGAGTTTTCCTCAATCTCATCTTCAACAACATTTGGCTCTTCCAAATTTCCAGATTCATTAAATACAACATGTGTGGTTTCTTTAATGATCAAATTTCTTTTGTTGAATACCCTATAAGATTTTTCAACACTTGAATATCCAACAAAAATTCCTTCATCTGATTTTGGATCAAATTTTCCTAAGGTAGATTTTTCATTATTATGAATGAACACCTTGCAACCAAAAACATGCAAATGAGACAAATTAGGTGTTATACCTTTTAGCAACTCATAGGGTGTTTTATTTAAATTCGATCTCACATTCACCCTATTCAGAACATAACATGCAGTGCTAACCGCCTCAGCCCATAATATCTAGGAAGTGAGTATTCTGCCAACATTGTTCGGACGGCTTATATTAATGTTCTATTTTTCCTTTCGACTACTCTATTTTGTTGAAGGGTTCTAGGTGCAGAAACATTGTGATCAATCCATTTTTGTTTTCAAAAATTTTCAAATCTTTCATTTTCAAATTCTCCTTCATGATCAATTTGTATAGAAATTATTTCACATCCTAATTTCCTTTGAATTCAAGTCAAAAAATTTCTAAATTCTTTAAATGATTCACTCTTATGAAATAGAAATCTAACCCAAGTGAATCTTGAATAATCATCCACTATAACAAATCTGTATACCTTCCCTCCTAGACTTACAGTTCCTACTAGTCCAAAAAGATCCATATGAAGAATTTCCAATGATTTACTGGTCCTAAGATCCTTATTTGACTTAAAAGAGGACTTCACTTATTTTCCTAATTGACATGCATCACAAAGGTGGTCCGTAGTAAAGTCTAGTTTTGGTATACCTCTGAATAAGTTCTTTTGGGTAATACTCCTAAGGTTTTTCATACTAGAATTACAAAGTCTCCTATGCCAAAGCCATGATTCATCAGAAATAATTTTCAAACAAAAAATAGTAGGAGATTGAATACAATTTAAATCTAGCATGTAAATAATGTTTACTCTTTTTCCATTTAAAACATTTTTCCCATTTAGGCTTAATATGCAGCTAGTAGGTAAAAATTTTACATTATAGCCCTTATCACATAGCTGACTTATACTTAATAAATTATGCTTTAAGCCTTCAACCAATAACACATTGTCTATAAAAAAGTTTTTCAAATTTCCAATCATACCTAATCCAACCACTTTCTTTGTGGTATTATCTCCAAGTGTAATCTTGCCTCCATTCCTAGCTTCCAGCATTATGAATTGAGCAGTATCTCAAGTCGTATGCTTTGAACATTCGTTGTCCAGGTACCATATGCTCTCACGAGGTCTTGTGTGAGAGCAACCCTACAAAAATATCAAATGTTAGACTTGGGAACCAAAACAAGTTTGGGTTCACGTTTTAGTAATTTATAATCAGATGCATGTATGATATGTCTAGGTTTATACATCTTAGGTCTCTACACCAAATTAGATTTCATCTTCAAAGTACAGGTGTGAGCTATATGTCCCAAAAATCCACAATTATTATATTTAACATTTGGAAAAGTATTCCTAAGTTTTCTTCTCTTTGTTTGTCTTCTAAGGGATTTCATATATTTAGGATAATATTTAGGATTTATAAAATCTTCAAGTTTGGTGGGTATCCTATTATCCTCAAGAGCTCTTATTGTCAATTTATAAAATGAATTTATATCTTCCAAGATTTAATTTTTATAATTGATTCGATATGTTTTGCTCTCAGATTCATCCTTAAATATTTTAAAATTTCTTTCAAGATCAGCATAGCATGATTTTAAATTCTCAAAATTCTTATTCAAGTCATCATATTCGTCAAGTAGTTTCATGTGGTTGTCATCTATTAATGCATAATCTTTCCTAAGGATTTCATGTTTCTTCTTAAGCTCTTCCATTTCTAAACTTACACTAGCATGCATCTTTTTCATTTTCCTATATGCATCATGCATGTGTTCAGAAACTTCAAACAATTCATCATAGGTTAATTCACATACCTCTTCTTGATTTGATTGATCAACATTATCTGCCATCAAGCAAAGATTGGTGACTTCTTCTTCTTTTTCAGTCTCAGATGAGTCTGAAGCTGAGTCTGCCCAGAAAGCTCTTTGAAACTTCTTCTTGCCCTTCTTTACAATTGGTTTCTCCTCTACCTTCTCCTCGCTAAGAGTGGCTTTGAGTTTTGGGCAATCAGTCTTGATATGACCTGGTTTCCTGGATTCATAACAAATCACTTCATTAGAAACCTTGCCATTTTAATTAAACTTACCTCTATTCCATTGCTGACGTCTCTTCTGCTTCCTCTTTAAAAAGCTTCTAAATTGTCTAGTCATTAATGCAATATCATCTTCATCCTCACGTTGTGAGTGTTCACTCTCTGACTCTTCCACTTTTAGTGCAATATTCTTCTACTTTCGTGGTTCACCTTCATCAATCTTTCTTTGACTTACTCCTTGCTCATAAGCAATGAGTGAACCAAGAAGATTGTCAATAGAATAAATGTTTAAGTCTTTATACTCTGTAATTGCAGTAATTTTAGCATCATAAGCAGTAGGTAAACAATGAAGAATCTTATTAACTATTTCAACATTAGTTAATTCCCTACCGAGTGCATGCAAAGAAGTGACATTTTGTGTGAATCTTGTGTACATGTTAGAAATATATTCATTTGGTTTCATGCGAAACAACTCATAGTCATGTAACAAAATATTGAGTCTTGATTGCTTAACCTCATTAGTCCCTTCATAAGTTATACAAAGTCTATCCCATATGTCCTTTCCACTTTTGCAAGTGGAAACCCGCATGTAGTCTTCAGATTTTAAAGCACAAAATAAGCTATTTAAATATTTGGCATTTAGTTGAGCTAAGTCACGTTCTTCTATAGTTCAATCTGCAAAAAGTGTTTCTACTCTGACTCCATCAACTAATCTAGTTGGTTATGTATAAACTTCCTGGACTAGGATCCACACACGATAATTAAGAGACTGTAAGAAAGTAGACATGCATGTTTTCCAAAAATCAAAAGGTATATTGTCAAACAGTGGAGGTATAGTAATAGAGTAACCCCAGGTGTATTTCGGTTTCCGAATGTAGTCATCTACGTTAATAAAAAAGTAGTTTAAACTTATGATTTTGAAACAAAGCTCTGATACCACTTGTTGAGTTTAGTGAATAGGTTATTAGACCTAATTTAATGTCCCAAGGCTACCAAGAGGGGGGTGAATTGGTATTTTTAAAACTTAACCCTCTTTGAAGTTTTGTTGAACCGAAATGAAAGTTCTTAATGAAATTTTTATAGAAAAGTTTTTCAACCACAGAATTTTTTAAACAAAAGTAAAATGTAGAAAATAAAAACAGTAAAGTAAAAGACACAAGATTTATAGTGGTTCAGTCTAAACCAGACCTACATCCACTCCCCAGAGGCACCCTCTAAGTATTGCACTAATACCAATAGTGTCTCTCCTTTTGCACCCACAGCAAGGCGGAGAAGCCTTTACAAGCACTCTTTTCACCACTACCCGATGCGGCAGAGAACCATCGTCCTTTTACACAATCCACAGTATTGGCAGAGAACCGTCCGTCCTTTTACACTCTCTTAGTGTGGACAGAGAACCCTTCGGCTGTTCACACTCTCCAAGTGTCGGCAGCGAACCCTTCGACTATTCTCAATCTCCAAGTGTCGGCAGCGAACCAGATCTCCTTGATAGATCTTCTCACAAGAAATCTAGAAGGAAGAAAGAAAAGAGTAAAGTAATCCAAATTCACAAGTAGATATTCTTACCTTTAAACACCAAGTGAAGCCTTCATGCTCCAGTGGTAGGAATCCTCCTTTGAATGCTCTCTCACACTCTCTCCTTGACTTTTCTCTCAATATGCACGAAGATCAAATGGCAAAAAGATTCGGTGGCAGTCTATTTTGGACTATTTATACAAAAGATAAGAAAAACCGCTCAAAAACTGCAAGGTTTTAATTATGTACGCAGTGGATTATCCCGTACGATCGTGGATCGTCCTGGATGATATTATTGAAAAGCCTTGAAACGAGCCTGTTTGTATATGTGTACGAAATGTTTTCGTACAAGCTGATTGTCCCGTACAAACCAAGTTTGTCCGGTACGAACGGTTATAACAAGGTTGGTTCCAAAAACTGCATAATGGATAGGGTCATCACTTATTGAAAGAACTTAAAAGGCTAAAAACATCAAAAGGCACATGTATAAAAAAGATCTTAGTAGTCTAAAAGACTTAAAAGGAACATGTACATCAAAATATTATAAGGCTAAAAGCCTCTGAAGATATATATTACTTTGATTATTTAAAAATCCAAGAAGAATAAAAGTTGCAAAAGAAATATAAATTCTTTAATTTAACAGCTCCAATTGGAGGGAAAGTTCACAACTCAATGTTATTCATTACTTCAAGAAAACAACAATATCAAATAACTCCCTAAGGTAAAAAAAGAGAGATAAACAGGTAGTTAATAACACTACAAAAAGTACAACATCCTCATTATTTTTTGAAAAAAGTTTTTTAGATCCCTTTCATTTCTATTATCACATGAATTTGGAGGTCAGCTTTCGGATGCCTTGCAGGGAGTTAACTCATCTTTTATAACATCAGTCCATATATATGTGCCGATCGATATATTTTTAAGAAGCTAAAAGAAAATCCTTCATTAGGATTTTGGAGTATCGATATATCCACCATCATCAGCCCTATGTATAAAGGCCCTAATGGCCTTCCACCTCATATCATCCTAGCTATCGACTACGCTCAAACTTCTGGCTAATAACAGATCTCCACCTGACTTCCACTTTGTCACTGATGGCCACTAAACTTTCACCCCACCGCTTAAGGCCATTGAGCTTCCACACTAACATCGTAAAAAAGTTTGCTCATCTATGAATAATCACTAGCTCTCCTCTTGGATGTTATTTGTGATGCCCTAGAATCTAAATTAGTATAATTATTCAATCATTTTAATAAATAACAATAAGAGCTATTTAATATAATTTATTAGTAATAAATACATATTCTATAATTTAAAACATCAATGTACACGTGTATATTCACTCCCAAAAATCATATATAATACTCATTATCTATACAATTATATCATAACTATTTTGTCTTGAGTATAGAAGAATAACTAGAAAAAAAAAGAACCTTAGCATAAAGAAATCCTGATAAGCCTCACACTCCTACTCCCCTATCCTGATTTGAAATTATTTAACAATATATAATGAGCTTAAAAAGCCCAGCAGGCCACTAAAATATAAGAAATTGCCAAAATGTCATAACATTAGACAACAAACATCCTATTAGGTCAAAATGCATATTTTTAGAAAATTACCAAAATATTAGGAATGATATAAAATGATATTTTAAGACTTTTATTATACAACACTACTATTTTTATACATAAAAATAAATTTTGATAGTTAAAAATCACTATATTTTTAAAATCACCAAGTGAAAAATCATAGATAAATACTCAAAATATTCATAAACTTGGTATTTATAACATACAAAAGTTACAAAGTAAAAGTTTTGCCAATATAATGTTATTCACAATTTTTTTGTGAAGGAAACACAAATTCAATAAGAAAAATGCCAAAAACATAGAATCTTTAAAATAAGAAATAGGCTAAACGTCTTAGGCCGATTGAAAAAAATCAAATATTTAATTAATAATAATATTCATATAATAATAACATAATAATTTAATTTAATTAAATATTTAATATAAAATTCATATAAATCATATTTTACTTTAAAATTTACAAAAAATCATGAAATAAATCATAATATTTTTTCTCAAAAAAGAAATCATAATATTTAAAAAGTATTGGTGAAATCGGTTTACAAAATGAACACCTAATAGTCCTAAGTCCCCACTTATATTTATAGGTATCAATTTCTTAAGGATTTTCACAAGTGGCCAAAAATTATGAAAAAATTACATAAGTAAAATACTATGATCAAAATACTAAGGCATAGATAGATTGTGATTTAGAGGTATAATGACTTCAAAAAAATTTGACAATGTCAAAATACGAGCAATTACAATCTACCCACCTTAAGAAAATATCGTCCCTAACATTTCCTTTAAGGATTCATGCATAAAATTGAGATAAACGAAATATATACAATCAAAACTTAAATTAAACCAATTCTAAATCAAAACTCATCAAAAATTGTACTTTCAAGCATTTCATTCTATCAATTGTCATTCAATTATATATGCAAACTAATACACCTTAGTCTACCCATTCTACCCAACTCTTAATGAAATCCTACAGCTCTCAAAATAGTTAATTCTTATAATAACTATGCTCTGATACAAATTATGATGCCACAAAATCTAACTTAGAAGAATTATTTATTTCTTTTAATAAATAACAACCAGAGCTATCTAATTACATGTATTTTTAATAAATAATAATAAAAAATTTAATTTTTTATAACATCAATATAAACATATATATTCATTCCCAAAAGTCATATACAATACTCAAGATCTACATATAATTATATCATAATTATTCTTTCTTTAATACAAAAGAATAACTAAAACAAAAAGAACCTGAACCTAAAGAAATCTCGACAAGCCTCACACATCTATATTCATTTAATAAAAGTCAAGCAGGTCACCAAAATCTATAACTGAATACAAAATATGATAAATGAGAAATATGAATATTAGGGATCAAATCATAGCAGTTATATTCATATGATCATTTAATTAGTGCATAAATAATAAAATTCATATATAGAAGTAAAAGAAACTATAAATAATAAAATACTATGGTCCAAAAGCCAATAAATAAAAAAATTAATATGAGTATCAAATCTATAAGTAATCATCGTATCTGTAATGCCAATCAATACAGAATTTTATAAAGCATCAAATGAAAATATTGGTAAAGACTAATGAAATCATATCAATATAATAAAATGATATTGGAATGTACACATGCTATCCATGCATTATATACCATGTGCTTAATATATCACATGCTTTATACCAATACACTGAATAAATAGTATTAAATAATATCTATATCTAAATAAATAATAATAATAATAATAATCCAGTGTTAGGAGTAGTAGAATAATATAATAAAAATAAAGCCATATAGTAATAACAAATCCATACAATAATAAAAATAATGCCTTAAGAATATGTATTTCAGTAGTTACACTAAACAAGTAAGAAATCCTAGCTATCACAGTAGTTTTTAGTGTTAATATCAGTGTTAGTAAATCATTGGCTCAATAAATAGATTAGTCAGTCTTTTCCTGTCGGCACAGTAATAATCACCTTATAACTCCCAATCAGTATATCACTTAAATTAGTAGAAGATAACACCAAACCATAGTATTTAAAGGAAATTGTTTCGGCCTACCATTTTATATAGTTCAATCAATCTCAAACCAAAGGGTCAACCAATCTTTACTTATTTGTTTCATACACATACATTATCATCACAATTTTATAATAGTAATAGTGACCAGTTATCACTCTCAAGTACGTATCCACATCCATTTTTAATGCATTATAACAAATAACATATAATTGAGCTTAATTTAAAAATGCCAAAATATCATAATGATAGAAAACAAAAACACTATTAGGCCAAAATACAAATTTTTAGAAAATTACCAAAATTTATAAGAATTAAATAAAATGATATTTTGATAATTTTAATATGCCACACTATTATTTTTAAATGTCAAAAAAAATTTTGGATAGATAAAAACCATTGTATTTTAGAAATTACTAGCTTAAGAATCATAAATAAATAGTCATGTTCAGAACCTTGATCTCTATAACATAAAAAAAATTATGAGGTGAAAGTTTTGCAAATATAATGTTATTCACATTTTTAAGCAACAAAAAAAAAAAAATTAGATCAGAAAAATGCCAAAAATATAAAATCTTTGAAATAAAAAATAGGCTAAAGCTTCCTTGCAACGAAATTAGTAAGAATATTCTAAGACAATAAGAATATTCTAAATGAACATTCTAAGAGAAGAAAAATTAGCAAAATCAAAATTCAGGCTATCTCATTATTCTTGTTATATATTTTAAAAACACACTCGCATGTAAAAGGTAGTTGATATTTTTCTTTCAAGGGTAGTAAATTAATAGAGTAAACTCTCATCAAGATTCCTTTTATATAAGGAGAGACTCTTAAGCCTAATAGTGGTTGCCACCTATCTCGGATAGTGGAAAGCCTTTATATTAGAAGAAAAGATAATGAAAGGAAGAGAAAGTTCCTTCTATATAAAGGAGGGGTGCTAAAACTTGATAGAGGATGCCACCTATCTCAAATAGTAAAATATCTCTAATATTAGAAGAAATATAATAGAGAAAAATATAAAAATAAAAAGAAATTTTTTCTATACAAAAGAGTGACACTAAAGCTTGATAGGAGATACCACCTCTCTTAAGCAGTTAAATGCCTCTTATGTTTAAGGAAATATAGAAGAACAGAAAATGGAAGGAGGAGAAAGTTTCTTCTACACAAAAAAGAGGGGCACTGAAGCTTAATAAGGGATGCCACATATCTCTTATAGTGGAATGCCTCTAATATTAGAATAAATCTAAAAGCTAAAAAGATGGGTGGAGGAGAAAGTTTCTTCATCACAATTAGGGGCACTTGTACTTGATAGGACATGCCACTTATTAAGATAGAGGAAAATCATTACTATAAGAAGGCAGAAGGAGTAAAAGAAAAGAAGAAATGGTTCAAATTTCCCCTACTCAATATGAGATATTTATAGGTAAAAGAGGACAAAAGGAATCTTTTATAATACTAAGAATATTCTAAGAGAATAAGAATATTCTAAATGAAAATTCTAAGAGAAGAAAAATTATTCTAACATAATATTTTTAAAAAATTAAAATATTCTAGAAGAATAATAATATTTTAAGTAGAATATTCTATAAGAAAAAGAATATTTTGGGAGAATAAAAATATTCTTAAAAGAATATTCCAGAAGAAAAATAATATTCTAAGAGAATTAGAATATTCTGAGAGGAGAATAATATATTATGAGAGTAATGAATTATATGAAAAAAAAGAATAATATTTTGGGTGGAAAAAAATATTCTGGGAGAATAAGAATATTCTAGAAGAGGAAGAATATTTTGGGAGACAAAAAATATTCAAAAAATTTTAAAATTTTTCAATTTTTTATATAAGAAAATACAAGATAAAAGAAAAAAACATGGATCCCAAATTTTTGCCAGGACTGTCCAATTAAAATTTGTTTGGAGCCCTAGTGATAGATTGATTAGGTTGTTAGACCTTATAGAACTATCCCAGGGCGAACCCAATGGAGGGTGCATTGGTTATAAAAAAAATTCTTGTATTTTGGAAAACCTTTTTATATTTTTAAAATTTTTTAGAAGATTAAAAGAAACACTAATCTTGAATAAAGCATTTATTTATAGAAATGATTTCCACGGATATTCTTTCAACCCCAAATATAAAAAGTAGTGAAATAAAATGCCTAAGAAATAAAAATTAATAAAAAAACACCAAAATTTATAGTGGTTTTATCCAACAAGACCTACGTCCACTCACTGGAGAGTCCTTCTCCAGGTATTGTAATAATTAAAAATGATCCTCCTTTTGCCCCCATAAATGAGCGGAGAAGTCCTTACAAAATCTCTTCCACCAATAAGGTGTGGCATCTAACCATCAACTTTTATACTCTCAAAGTTATAGTGGCATACCTTCTCATTATTTTTTTTTCCACTTGGTGAAGGCAGAGTACGTACACATCCTTTTTCACCCAACTGGTAAAGGTAGAGAACCAATCATCCTTTTCCACCCTCCGTGTGAAGGCAAAGAACCATCACATCATTTTTACCCTCCAGGTGAAGGTGGAGAACCTTGATCCAGTCTTGAAGATATTTTTTCAAGAGACTCTAAAGAAGTTAGGATGAAATTAGAAGAAGAACAAAGAGCTCCTCACTTTGGGAAACCATGTGAATCCCTCACAAATCCTCTCACTAGATCTCTCCTTCTCCAATCTAAAAATCTCTCTCAAACACACTCCCAATAGTCGCTCTCAAAAACAATTTTGAAGCAAAGGATAGGGATGAAAATTTATAGGACCCTATTTATGGAAAAAATGAAAAATCATCTAAAAAAATATTTTATAAGAGAACCATCACCAATTTATAATGTACAATCATAAATTTTCTGGTACGAACAGTTCAAAATACATTCCTTCATTTATATACGAACATGGATGAACATAATTTCATACACTATGGGTTATCAATGTGAAATTGGATCGTATAGTATGAATTGTTAAAAAATGAACAAGTTTGTAAGACATTATTTGATATGAATATAATTTTGTACATTATTGGTTGTCTGTACAACTTGACATCATATAATATGAATAGTTTAAAAATAAATAAGTTTGTATAATATTATCTGGTACAAATATAATTTCATACACTTTCAGTCATCTATACGAATTAATATCATATTATACAAATAATTTAAAAATAACTATGTTAGTATGGTACGATCTAGTACGACTTGAATTTCATACTCTATCATTCGTCTGTATGACTGGATATCATAAAATTTGATTAGTTAAAAAATAGTTGTGATCATATGGTAAGCTCTGGTATGACCTAAGATATCGTACAGTACAAAAAATTCATAAATAACCATGTTCATATGGTACGATCTGGTATAACCTAAATTTTGTACTCTTTTAGTCATCTTTACGATTGAATATCATAAAATACAATCAATTTTAAGAATTTTATGCACTCCTCCTGTATGTGTGCCATGTTACCCAATTATAATTACATTTAGTCAGACTCAAGAAATAAATATAAAAATATACATACTCTTTTACATTAAATCCTATTCTAGCTTGTCTTGAAGTCTTCAACAATCTAGAGTAGTATTTGATTTTCTTGAAACGTTAGTACTGGCAGAAACAATCAGAAATATCCAATGTGTTAGGAGAAAAAAATGATAAAATCATAATAATAATATTTTGTTATCATCAAAAATCATAATCTCAATCTTGATTACTAATTTGCAACACCCAAGACTGTATTTCAATATTTCAGACAAAATTTTGGTATTTTTGAAGCCAAATGAAAGTTCTGTATTTGTATTTGAGAAAATTTAACATTTTGTTTTGCGTAAGTTTTTGATAATTTTCATATCGATCAATGAGCCAATCTATGAACAATTTAAAATTATAGTAAAGGGCATTTTACATGATTCAGGGCCTCGAGGGGTGGTCCACATTGACATCTATGGAGTGGTCATGCCTCATATTTATAAAAAAAATTATAATTTTGTATTGAAATGATTTGAAGAGCTCCGACATATATTTTTGAGCTTTGTAGGCTTGAACGTCCTAGAATAGATAGGCAACCGATATATCATCAAAACTTTATCCTGATCAAGCATGAATCTCAAGGAAAACTTGAGTTGTAAACTTTCAAAATTAAATTCTGGAGACTTTAAACTTTGATATCAGCAAACTTATAATCAAACTGAACATCTTGAAAAGATGAACATAATGATACTAAATTTGATTCAATCCAAGCCCAAATTGATCCAAATCAAAGACCTGAACCATATTTAGAAGGTTCAAACTATCACTGCATGAAATTCACTCATTACCGATAGTTAATTCTGGTGTTTACTACTTGTTTTCTAGTAGTTTGGTAAAAAATTGGCGGCTTCTCGACGGTTCAAAAATCATTGAAAAAAATAGCGCCGGAAACCTTTTCCTGTGGTGTTTCACCGACGGTTTTTCGGTGGTTAATACCGACAGTTTAAGCATCGGTGACCATCGATTTTGATACCGAAAGCATACCGGCCGATCAACTACCGGTTAGCTTTTGACATTCTAAGCACTAGTGACCGCCATTTTTGTTACCAGTGATTTATCGGCGGTCAACACCAATGGGATTACCGGCGGTGTGACGGCCGGCATGTCGACAATTTTGGGTAACACGCTACTATAGTTAATCACAATAATTATCACAAATATATTCAATAAAAAAAATAATAAGTAAAACCAAACCATTTCATAACTAAATTGATAGGTTCAACCAAATAAGTTCATAACTAAGAAGAAACCAAATACGTTCATAACCAAATAAGTTTATAATAACTTCATTATATGTTCATTAAATAAAAAAGGTTACTAATCCTCCTCCGTATCCTTATTGTCTGGTGAAGCATGTGGCTGCTCTTACTCTTGCTCTTTCTTCTTTTGATTTTCATCTCTATAGGTTTACAGCTCTGCCTGCATCTCATTTTGAACCTTTCTATCTCTTCTATCTCTCTTGTCAACACTGCAACCCTCTGGCTTATAGTTTCTTTAGCTCCACTTGGATCATAAAATACTAAGGTGGATGAACTGCTCTCATAAGCATAGCCTTGCGAACCCAAGCCATATACCCTCCCCCTCTGTCTTCCTCCAATAAAATCTAATCATGCATGATACTAAAAAATTTGGGTCAATCCTAAACATGATCACTCACCAATGGACTAACAACTTTTATGAGCTCGTATAAAATCATCCTACGAGAATAAATCCATTAAATTTATCGATATTAGAATTAGTTTTATTATAATAAATTTATATTCCAAAACCCCAAAAAATTATACTCATATGAGCCTTTTTGGCCTTCTCATCAACCCACTGATGGTCAGCTTGATGTTGATGAGTTCTCATATGCAACTCCAGCGGTGTTGGCTCCCGACCAATTAACTCTTTCAAAAAATATAAGTTATAGTTATAATAACATAAATATATTTAATAAACTAATTTAAAGCTTTAACTAGTCATCGTCTATGTTTATTATGAGGAACAAATCCACCATTATGAAGAGAGCTTCCTAAACCCCCATAGTTAAATGCTCTATTATGATTATTTTGTTCTCTTATTTTTGTGAACTCAAAGGTCACCCATGCTCTACTTAGATCTGCCCATATGCCCTCCCCAATCCATATTAGATACTACTTAGACTTTCTAATGTTAGTAAATATGTCCCTGAGATGGGTCGCTCCTCTCCTCTCAAAATTTGTTCAAATCCTCCTATTATGCTCAAGCAACCATCCAAATTCTTTATGTAAAAAAATATAGGCATAACACAATATATTAATACAAATTAAATCAAATATTTGAATTCAAGCCAAATAAGTTTAGCTAAAATTCTCTAAACCACATATCCCTAATTTCCTTTAGGATCTTCTTCCACGATAAGTAAGGAACATCATATTTGTTCTTTATAATATCCCAAATCTTGTGAGTAGGTGGCCTTAAAGGATTGAATCTGTAGGTTAATTTTTTTATCAATAACATATAATATATCAAAATACAAGAAACTTAACAATATAAACTGAACTTACTTATCGCCCTCAGGCTCAATACATTGATGCTTATCTATTGTAGCTGCATGATCCCCAGCACCAACCTCTACTAGTCTAGATGGTCCACCGTGTTCTGGCTGCACCAAATATGGGTAATAGTTTGGGTGTGGGTAAGGAGGGTAAGGACCAGTGGATGGACCTGCAGTTTGTGAACTGCAGGTCCATCCACTGGTCCTTACCTTCCTTACCCCCACCCAAACTATTACCTGATTGACCTTGACCTTGACCCTGCTCACCAGGGGACTACTGCTGACTCCTAGGTTGTGATGGTGAAGGTATAACTGGTGGAACTGATGTCTGTCCCTCACTTTCATCAGACTGTCTAGGTCTGTTAGGATTAACACTAATCTTTTTTCAAGAAAACTTTGAGGCAAATGATCTACGAGGAGGATCATCACTTGAAGCCATCTGCAATAAAATAAGCAATTAGTAGAGCATTATAATATATAAAAAATAAAGAATAAATAATACAAATTAACAAATTACAAAAATAAATAATGATAGAATACAAAATAATGATTAAAATTTTCATTACTCATAATTCAAATTAGTTGTTGAGCTGCATGTAGTAACACAAAGAATTTTTGGGTTTCAGCATTTGGTGGCTCTTCCACACTAGCCCTTAAATTCAGACCAACTACATCAAAAATAAGTTCTTTATACAATATACTCATTTGATCTTCATCAAATGCTTCATAAGCTGTGGATGAACTGGCATGAGTATCTATGTGTGGCTCGTACTTTCCATGTGATGTCCAAATCTAATAGTCTAGAAGAAATCCCTTACGATATAAATCAAGCTTCACATCATCGGGCTTGAGGAATGCTTGATTTTTATGCTTTGAACATGTACATCTAAACATTTTATCAAACTTAAAGGAAAACAGTTAAGATGCAACTTGAATGAAAGTCTCAACTCCCTATATAAATTCATCTGTCAATCCTTTTTAACCCGGTAACAATCTGTTATACATCTAATATCTCTCTTCTTGGACAATCATTTGGACATTGAATCAAATGTCCCCCTATATAGTTATGAAAATAATTATTAGAAGCTATGCAACCTTAATAAGTGTATGTGCTATACTTTAGAACTAGTGTACTTTACTTGAATTGGAATGCATTATAGGTCTCACAACCATCTAATATGATATTTATTAATTTAGATAAAGCATATGATAAAGTTCCAAGAGAAGTGCTATGGAGAGTTCTTAAAAAGAAAGGAGTTAATAATGCTTATGTTGAGAAGCATATAATACTACGTTAAGTGTTGCAGAGATAAGGATGCTTAGGTCTACCTCTACCTTTCTTAACATAAGTCAAATTTATACCTCAACTTTCCTTACCAGGTCATCAGAATGCCTCCATTTAATTTGACAAAACCATGTAAAGCGACTCTCTCTAATCTTATCTTCCACTGGAGCTACTCCAACTTTATCACATATATGCTCACTTCGTATCCTATCTCTAAGGGTCAAGCCACTCATCCACCCAAGCAAAAACAAGTTCAAAATTTTATGGTGCCGAATGTTGGACATTAAAAGATAAGCAAAATACTAAGTTAAGTGTTGCAAAGATGAAGATGCTTAGGTCTACCTCTACCTTTCTTAATATAAGTCAAATCTAATACGTCTATATTCCTAATAGGGTCATCTGAACGCTGTCGTTTTATGTGACAAAACCATCTAAGGCGACACTCTCTAATTTCATCATCCACTAGGGGTACTCCAACATTTTCACAATATAAATACATATTCTTGGTATTGCAATCAGGTTTTGCCTATTTATTATCTTAGTATGACTTTATTTAAAGGTCATAAGAATTCTTTTTTATTTGATAAGATTTTTTATTCTTTATCTTCCAAATTTTGCTGTTGGGAGATTATACTGCTCTCTATGGGGGCTAGACTTCTTCTTATTAAAAATATTTTATGCTATATGCTTATTTTCTTACTTCAAACTATAAACCCTCATGCTAATATTTGTGACAGATTGGAGAAAGTTCTTAACAAATTTATTTGGGGTTCCAATGTTAATTTCATCAAGATCTATTAGTCTAAGTGGGGTGCTTGTATGTGTCCATATTTAGAGAGAAATTGAAAGTGCTCTGATACCACTTGAAAGTTTGTTAGGGATGTTAAGCCCTATAGAACTGGCCCAAGCTAACCAAGAGGGGGGTGAATTGGTATTTTAAAAATTTCTTTTCACAAAGAATAAAAATCACATAAACCAAAATCACACCACAAAAATAAATGTTGAAATAAAAGTGCGGAAGCAAGAAAACAAAAACACATAAATTTATAGTGGTTCGGTCAACTCGACCTACGTCCGCCCCCCGGAGGCACCCTCCAAGTATTGCACTACAAACATGACTCTCCTTTTGCCCCCACAGCTAGGCGGAGAAGCCTTTACAAAGCACCTCCTTTTTGCCACCCCGACAAGACAGAGAACCTACCTCCTTTTGATTCCTCCTGAAGCTGGCAGAGAACCACAACCAAAAGCTAACTCCTTACCTCTATCGACCCTTCCACGGACGAGAAACTCTAGACGAAGAACAAGCAGAGCGATCCTTGAAGTAACCCTTGTGAATCCCTTCACAAGCTATCCCTCACAAGATCCTCTCTCTCTCCCTCTCTCTCTTTCTTTCCTCAACGCCTTCTCAAGTCAAGGCAGCAGACAAAGGTCATCCAAAGCGTTGAACAAGAGTTCTTAAATAAAAGAGCTTCAAAGGAGCTCATTAATTGCAAGTTGCCTACAATATCGTCAAGGCCGATATGGACATCGGCCTGGCCGATCAGTACAAATCTCAGAAGATCGGCCAGAGCATCGCCCTGAATTCAAACTGGACGATTTAAAATTGGCTTGATCGTCCAGGCTGATCATACGATCGTCCCTGCCGATTAGTTCAAATTACAGGTAAATCGTCCAGAGCATCGCCCTGAATACGAGCTGGCTGATATTTATCGTCCTGAAGTAACTTATGGTTTTTGAATGGATCGTCCTGGCCGATTCTATGATCATCCAGGTCGATATGATCATATCAATCATCCTTAATTACTCCCTTGATTTCCTGATCAATTAAGGTATAATTTGAGAATTTCATCCAGACCGATCAACGATCGTCCTGGCCGATAATTTAAAAATACAGTATACATTAATTGTCTATGGCAGCAACTTCTTTCTGTTTTGAGCTTATCGTCCTGGCCGATACACGTATCGTCCAGGCCGATATGTTAATAATGGCTGCCTTAATTAAGAATCCTTATTTAGACTTTCTATTTTAAGCCTGATCGTCCAGGACGATGTAAATATCGTCCTTGCCGATATGAGTAAAAACAAAAATTTTAAGTCTCTCAAGTGTGTGTTTGTAGGGTTACTTAGCATCAGTCTCTTTGACCATTATAAGTATTCTCAAAAAGTGAAAAACAAAAGTACAGACTGACTCAACCCTAAACCTACGCAATCTTGAACTAGCTTCGTCTGTTCGTCCGATCTTCGATCCTGAAAAGTTAGAAGCAACAAGCAGTCCAAGAGAAATAGTATTTGTCAATCATCAAAACATAAGCCATGAAAATATATTTGTAACAATCTCCCCCTTTTTGATGATGGCAAACACAAGTAGAAAAATTTCAAAAACGTTCAATAGAATTTCAAAGTTACAAACCCAATAACTTTTCCTATCACACCCTACTCCCCCTTTTGTCATCACAAAAAGATGGTTCATATACACAAAAGACAACACCACAACAGATAAAAAAAAATATACTAAAAAGCAAACTACATAAAATAGGAAACAAACAATAGAAAACACAGACTAAAGAAACGAGGGACCCTGATCATCTGATGGAAGTGGTGGAGGTGGCTGCTGAAACTAGCTAGCAAGTGTGGTGAACTGAACATTAAACCAGGCGATGTCCTGGTCATGCTGCAGCTGCCACATTTCTCACCAGCCATAGAGAGGAGACAGCAAGAAAACACAAGAGGAGAAAGGATGAAGTGGAAAACCATGGCTGGATCGGCTAGAATTTAAAGAAATGGCCATATCGGCCAGGCCGATCGCAGAATCGTCCAGGTCGATATGGCTCAATAATTGCGTACAGGCCGATTGGTCAAAAAGGTGGTCCGATCATCCAGGCCGATCAGATATCGGCCAGGACGATTAGACACATGCGATCATCCCGAGGAGTCGGGCCGGACGACCGTTGAACAAAGCCGATCATCCTGGCCGATTAGGTGTATCGTCCAGGACGATGCACAATAATTGATCGTATCGGCAAAAGTTAAAACGTTTTAAATCTGTGCCACGTGTATCATCTAGGATGAACAGTGGATCGGCCAGGACGATTGTCCAATAATGGATCGTCCAAGGCCGATTTTAAAGATTCAAATGTGCTAACACGTGGATCGTCCAAAACGATCCAGTGTATCGGCCAGGACGATGCACATAAAATGCATCGGCCAGATGAAATATTCTATCGGCCAGGACTACCATCATGATTGCAACAGAGTTCGATCAGATCGTCTAGGACGATATGGTATCGTCCAGGACGATGACTTACAGCAAGCACAGAAAAGACCAGCAAATGGAATTTGAAGAGATTTTATCCTATCGTCCAGGACGATAAAAGTATCGGCCAGGACGATGTGACTATAAAATGAAACCAAGGAAAATATGGTGATGATCAAGGCCCTCAAAAAATAAAACAAAAGAAAAACAGACAAAAACACTTTAAAAGAAAGTAAAAACACAACGAGAAAAAAAAAACAAACATTTTTTAATTTTAATTTTTCTATTTTTTTTTTGTTTAATGGAGGTATCATATGAGAAGCTCAAAAAAAAATTAAACTTTAGAGTTTCACAAGATCAAGGAGTTTAGCCAATCCCAATCAGACAATGGAAAAATATCCGATTCTTTTAACCCTAGATCAGACGTTCTTTTATGGTACAAATTTTCTTTTGAAAACAAAAGGGCTTAACTTAGAATAAACCTAATCGGGCAAAAAAGAAGATTCAATCAAAACTTGTTTACAAAAAAATCTCATAAATAATAAAACAAAGTAATTTTTCTCAATCATGAAACTTGAAATCAAGTCTTTCAAAATCTCATATAACCTATAAGTTCTTCTAAGTTTTAAAAGTTTTAAAAAGAGAGGATAGCTTGCTTTTTAGTTGGCTTATTTTATGCCTCTTGTATCTTTGATTTGGCTCTTTGAGCATCTTGATTTTTGATACACATTTGTGTATATATTTTTCTTTTTCAATTTGGCGTCATTGGCCTCTTTCCTTTTTAATTCTTGCAAGCTAAAAGATCTTTTGCAAACTCTTAAAAGAAGCACAGTTGTGAGTATATCCTCCAAATATTAGAGAATAGGAGCTCTCTCTCTAACATAGGGAAAAATAACCCACAAAATAAAACTAAAGGATCATATGATCAGTGTAAGGCAAGATCTCAAATAACTTGAGAGATATATAAGAGCTTTGGATATTATACATAAGATAGATTTTTTGTAGCAAGATAAAAAGAATCTTAGTTTCAAAAACCATTGGCTAAAGTGAGTTAGTCTTTTGTTTAGAGAAGAAAGTCATATCACTAAACAAGGTCGAAAGGAGGGAAACCATCAATGGTGTTTCTTCCTTTAACCAATTTTAGAAAAGCTAAACACAATCCTCAAAACTCCAAAATCTAAAATCTTGAAAAGATTTAACATATGGAAAGCCAAATTTAAAAGCAAAGTGAAAAAAAAAAACACATTAAAAAACACAAACAAAGCAGAAATAAAACACACTGAAACAAAATACATTTCAAAGAATTATTGAAGCAGTAGGTTTGAGCATGTATGAGCTGCGAGCCTTCATATGTCAAGTTATCCCATGCTCCCACAAGGTCTTTGGTGAGAGCACTCCTACAAAACTTAACAACAGTCAGATTTAAGAACCTAAACAGGTTTGGGCCCTTTCTTAGGAAAAGTAGAATGCAATGCAGGTATGGTAAGTTGTGAATCATGTATCTTAGGTCTCCACACCCAATGTGTACTATGGTGAACGGTGCAAGTGTGTGAGATGTGTCCTAGCATGCCACATGAAAAACATCTAACTCTAGGAAAAGGGTTTCTTAAATGATTTGAGTTATAATGCCTCTTCCTAGGTTCTGGCTTAGGATCAAAAGTAGATGTCATCTGATTTTTCTTACATGTATCAAAATCATTTTAAATCCCCAAGTTAGTTCTTTTTAATGTATCACTATAAATCCTTAACTTTTTTCTCAATCTCTTTAGATTTCTTAAGATCAGATTTAAGTGAGGTGTGTGAAACTTTTAATGCATTATTTTCATCAATTAATTCCAAATAATTTTTGTTTAAATCATCAAATTCATCAAGAAGAGCCATGAGATTTGAATCAATAGTTGCATGATCTTTGAGAAAAATTTCATGCTTTTTTTGTAAATTTAAAAGTTCTAATTTTAGGCTAGCATGAGTTTTCTTGAGTTTTTTGTATGATGCATGTATTTTCTCACAAATCTCAAATAGTTCATCATAGGTTGGTTTATATATCTCTTCCTCGTCACTTTGATCTTCTCCTATTAAACACAAGTTTGTAGTCTCTTCCTCTGGTTCAGTCTCAGAGGAGTCAGTACCAGATTCCGCCCAGAAAGCCTTTTGGATTCTCTTTTTGTCCTTCTTGAACTTAGGTTTCTCCTCAATCTTTTCCTTGCTTGTGTTATCTTGAAGTGTCGGGCAATCAGTTCTCACATGTCCTGGTTTCCTGCAATTATAGCAAACAATATCAGAAGATTCTTTAACATGTTTATGATCCTAACCTTTTCTCCAATTTTGATGATGCTTTTGTTTCTTTCTTAGAAAGCTTTTGAATTGCCTTGTGATGAAGGCAACTTCATCGCTTTCAGACCCGGAAGATTAGAATCCGATTTGTGCGCCTTTAATGCCACTATTTTCTCCTTTTTCTTCTCACCTGCATCAAGATTTCTTTGATTCACCCCTTGCTCGTAAGCAATGAGTAAGCCAAGTAAGTTATCAATAGAATAAGTGTTCAAATCCTTAGATTTAGTGATTGCAGTGATTTTAACATCATTCGACGATGGCAAACATCTCAAAATCTTGTTAACTTTTTCATAGTTTGAAAGTTCTTTTCCTAGTGCATGCAGTGAAGTAACTATCTGAGTAAACCTTGTGTACATGTAAGAAATCTATTCATGAGGTTTCATACGAAAACGTTCGTAGTCATGCAAGAGAATGTTCAAACGGGATTGTTTAACCTCATTAGTACCTTCATAGGTGATGCATAATTTATCCCAAATCTCTTTACCAGTTTTGCAAGTGGAGACACGCATGTAATCCTAAGATTTTAAAGCACAAAAAAAGCAGTTCAACCATTTTGCATTCAATTGAGCTAAATCTTGTTCATCGAAATTCCATTCAGTAAAAGCAACTTCAGTTTTAACACCATTAATTTTACGAGAAGGTGGAGAATAACCTTCTTTGATAAGCAACCACATGCGATAATCAGTAGATTGTAAAAACATTGACATGCAGGTTTTCTAAAAATCAAAAGGTAGGTTATCGAACAGGGGAGGTCGGGAAATAGAATACCTTTCCGTAGTGTTAATTCCCAAGGTTATCTATGGATCAAATTCAAAAAGTTTTCAAACTTAAATTTTTGAATCCCGCTCTGATACCACTTCAAAGTGCTCTGATACCACTTGAAAGTTCATTAGGAATGTTAAGCCCTATAGAACTGGCCCAAGCTAACCAAGAGGGGGGTGAATTGGTATTTTAAAATTTTCTTTTCACAAAGAATAAAAATCACAAAAACCAAAATCACACCACAAAAATAAATGCGGAAATAAAAGTCCGGAAGCAAGAAAACAAGAACACATAAATTTATAGTGGTTCGATCAACTCGACCTATGTCCACTCCCCGGAGGCACCTTCCGAGTATTGCACTACAAAATTGACTCTCCTTTATCCCCCACAGCTAGGCGGAGAAGCCTTTACAAAGCACCTCTCTTTTGCCACCCCGACAAGGCAAAGATCCTACCTCCTTTAGCTTCCTCCTGAAGCTGGCAGAGAACCACAACCAAAAGCTAACTCCTTATCTCTATCAACCCTTCCACAGACGAGAAACGCTAGACGAAGAACAACCAGAGCGATCCTTGAAGCAACCCTTGTGAATCCCCTCACAAGCTCCCCCTCACAAGATCCTCTCTCTCTACCTCTCTCTATCTCTCCTCAAGGCCTTCTTAGGTCAAGGCAGCAGCCAAAGGTCATCCAAAACGTTGAACAAGAGTTCTTAAATAGAAGAGCTTCAAAGGAGCTCATTAATTGCAAGTTGCTGACAATATCGTCCAGGCCGATATGGACATCGGCCTGGCCGATCAGTACAAATCTCAGAAGATCACCCAGAGCATCGCCCTGAATGCAAACTGGACGATTTAAAATTGGCTTGTTCGTCCAGGCCAATCTTACGATCATCCTGGCCGATTAGTTCAAATTAGAGGTAAATCGTCCAGAGCATCGCCCTGAATACGAGCTGGTCGATATTTATCATCCTGAAGTAACTTAAGGTTTTTGAATGGATCGTTCTGGCCGATCCTACGATCGTTCAAGACGATATGATCGTATCAATCATCCTTAATTACTCCCTTGTGTTCCTGATCAATTAAGGCATAATTTGAGAATTTTGTCCAGGCTGATCAACGATCATCCTGATCGATAATTTAAAAATACAGTATACCTTAATTATCTATGGCGGTAACTTCTTTCTATTTTGAGCTTATCGTACTGGCCGATGCATGTATCGTCCAGGTTGATATGTTAATGACGACTGCCTTAATGTAAATATCGTCCTGGCCTATATGAGTAAATAAAAAATTCTAAGTCTCTCAAGTGTGTGTGTGTAGAGTTACTTAGCATCAGTCTCTTTGACCATTATAAGTAGACTCAAGAAGTGAAAAACAAAAGTACAGACTGACTCAACCCTAAACCTACGCAATCTTGAACTGGCTTCGTCTGTTTGTCCGATCTTCGATTCCTGAAAAGTTAGAAGCAACAAGCAGTCCAAGAGAAATAGTGTTTGTCAATCATCAAAATAGAAGCCATGAAAATATATTTGTAACATAAATTTTGGTTGTAAGTCTATTCATGATTTGAATAAAGGTCTGTCTTTTAAACTTTTATGGAACTTTAGGAAGAACGAGTTCTTGTTGGCCAAATTACATGCAATAAAAAAATTATAAGAGTGCGCATCATACTAGTTTCTTAAGCAAGGGCAATCCCTTCCATATAAAAAACTTTGTAACATTATATGGGTTGTCGAGTTCACTATTCAATGGAAAATTTATAATGGCACTTCTCATTTTTGGCAGGATGACTGCTTAGGAAGGGGTCTCTCTTAGCTCATTTCTTATTCTACCTCTTCATTGAAAATCGATCTCTAGCTTCATGGATGATGGTATTTAGACTCTATGTTTGACCTCCATAATTCAAGTTTACCATCAACTCCTTCTTTAGTCCTATCAACAAGTAGAATGTCATCAACAAAAAGCATACAACAAGGTACATCCTCTCACAAATGTCTAGTGAGAATATGCATGACTAAGGCAAAAACATATTGGCTTAAGACTAATCCTTGATGTAATCTAACCAAAATCAACAAGAAGAATATCATCAACAAAAAGCATACAACAAGGTACATTCTGTCGTAAATGTCTAGTGAGAACATCCATGACTAAAGCAAAAAGATATTGGCTTAAGATTGTTCCTTAATGTAATCTAACCAAAATCAAAACAAAATGAATAAAAAATGCAAACCTAGGAGGCGAAGCGACGGGAGCGGGGAGAGCCTTCGACGGCCAGAGTGGAGGCAATATCTTCATTTGGAAGAACCTTTTGGGCGGCCGGAGAAAGCGTCTCGATCACGAGAGGGCAGAGGAGATGGGGGCGAGCACCATGCAGAAAAGAGAGAGCACACAATGAAATGAAATGGAAGGCTGGGGACAGATGATTCTATGGCCTTTTTCAGCGGCACTACAGGAAAAATGTGCATTACCGGCGGACCAAATTTGACGGAAAATGCCCAAAATCTGTCAGAAATGATAATTTCCGGAGGATTTCCGACGAACTTTTTTAATGGTGAGACGCACATCGAAAAAATGTTTCTAACAAAAAAAAAATCTGTAGTAAAATATTTTCGGTGAATTTTCGGCGAAAAAAACCCCAGAAATTTATCCGACGAATATGCTCCGCCGAAAAAATAAGAAAATGAAAAAAAAAAAAATTTTGAACCCACCACCTCCGCCCAACACAGCCCACTGCCCCGCCCGTGTACTGCCCAACCCCAACCCCCCAGCAGGCCCACTCTTATAGACCCAAGCGACCGACCCAGTTCAAACCCGCGAGCCTGGCTAGCTCAAACCCGCAACCCGGGGCCAACCCGCACATGACCCGCCCCCGCAAGCTTGCGCTCCTGGCAGGATTCATACCCTGTCCGACCTCGTACGCTCGCGACAAACCACCCTTACCACCATGCCAAGGTTGCAAAACTGCTAAAAGGAATGAGTTTTTTTTAATTGAAATTATAATGGCATAATATACAAATTTTAATAATTAATATATTTTAAAAATTAGCTAAATAAAATATAAACTTAATAAAATATAAAATAATTATAATAATTTATAAAAGCTTAGCTAATTTATTTTAAATTATATTTTATTTAAAATATTTAGAATTAATTTAGATCAAAATAATTATTATAACAATAAATTTTATAAAAATCATTTTTCTTAATATTTAAATATACTTAAAATAAATTTTTATTTTTCTAATATTAAAATTTTAAAATTTTAAAATTTATTTTCTAATAATCATTTTCCAAGAAAATTATAATTTTTTTTTTGGAAATCTACCGGAAATTCCGCCGGAAAATTAGTTAAAAAATCTGTCAGAAGTATCACCAAAAAAATCCGTCGGAAATACGTCGGAAAATCCGCGGGAAATATTCCGCCAGAAATTCGTCGGAAAATTAAATGGAAATTAAGACGGATTTTTTTCAGCCAGAAAATTCGATGGAAATCTGCATATTTCCTGTAGTGTGGCTAACCAGCGGTTCTGACCACCAGAAAAAATTCACTTAACACTAGCGATGCGAGCCACCAGTAACACACTCGTAAGATTTATTGCAGCCCATTTAACTGGCAGTTTCTGGACCACCGCTTTTTCTGGTGGTTATATTTAACATAGCAGCCGTTAATACCGGCGGCTGGAGAACCGCCAGTCCAGATCACCAATAATTGATGAATTTCCTATAGTGTATAAATTTGATGACCAATTGATCACCAATGACAACATACTTATAGTTGAATTGAGTGGCTTGATCAAACGAATCCAATGAACATAAGACTATAGAATTCTAACATCATTAAGACACATAAATACTTGTTAAATGGTCCATAGTTAAGGGAGTTGATATCGACCATCCATTAAAAATACTCCCAATTTTCCCTTTATCTTCTCTTTATTTATTGACCATGTCATTCCCCAGAAACTATAAATAGCACCACATGCTTCATATGAAGGGGGACAATGCAAGGAGGAAGTAAAGGGAGAAAGGGAGGAGAAGAGGGAAAACGTAGAGAAATATAAGATCTATCTTGCAACGAAGCTCCTCGTTGACCTGCACTCGACAAAACATCTCTAGACTACATTATTTTTGACCTCCATCACCAGAGTATGGTCCATCCAACCACCATTTTTTGTCGACTACGGTATCTCTAATAACAATCTCCATCCTACAATCCGTCTGGCTATCGTCGTCTGACAGTGATTGTTCAGACCTCTATCGCTCGACAGCGATCTTTCAGACCTCTGATGCCTTTTTATTATGGTCTTTTTAACTTTTGTTGCCCTTGGAATATGATCTTTCTAACCCTTGTCACCCGTCAACTACAGTCCTCATGACCTTCGCCACTTAACTACAGTCTTTCTGGCTTCCGTCACCCACCGACTACAGTCCTTCCAACCCTTGTCACCAACTATAGTCTTTCCAACCTTCGTCACCCATCGACTATGATCCATCCGACCACCATCACCTTACTAAGGTCTTTTTAACCTCCATTTCCCAACTACATTTCTTCCAACCATTGTCGCTCAACTATGATCCTTCCAACGACCAAATTAACATGTCATCACTTTTTCTTCCATCTCACATGTACCATGTAATGCACTCTATATGATTTATATTTCCTACATCGAGCTAAAGCCTTTCACCCAATGAAGGGCCTCAATTATAATCAACTGTAAATACTGTTAAGATAGTTGCTATTAGCATGCTTTACATTTTTGCAACTTGTATAGTTTTGATGATTCCAAACATTATTGTTCAAATGTGTAGTTATCTCCTAACAATTTTAGAAAATTTGTATTTGCTCTTGTGTGTACTAACATTTCAGGAAAATCAAACTCCAGACTACGAAGACTTCAAATTAAATTCAACATGAGATACTTTATGAATTTGAAGCTTGTACTTTTCTTTGAATTAAATTTGAAAGGGAGTGATTGTAATTGAGTGAATAAAAACATACACACACACATAAGGAGATCATATAAAATTTATACTGATCGTACGGGATGATATTAGATCGTACGGGATGATCAGACAGTTATCTCCTATTGAGCACATAGAACGAATAGGAACTGGCTTGAAAAATTTTCTAAGTCCTATTCGTCCGGGACGAAATTAAATATCGTCCAGGACGACTTGGCCTCTGTAAAATTTTCGTCTAGACAAAATTAATTATCGTCAGAAAACGAGTTGCTCTCTGTAAAATTTTTGTCCAGACGAAATTAATTATCCTCTAGGACGATCTGGTCTCTGTAAAATTTTCATCCAAATGAAAATAATTATCATCATAAAATGAGTTGCTCTCTATAAAATTTTCGTCTAGAAGAAATTAATTATCGTTCGGGATGATCTGGTCTCTATAAAATTTTTGTCCAGACGAAATTAATTATCGTCAAAAAATGAGTTGCTCTCTGTAAAATTTTTGTCCAGACGAAATTAATTATCGTCCAGGACGATCTGGTCTTTGTAAAAATATCGTCCAGACGATTAACCGACTTAGAACGGTTTTCAGCAGTTTTTTAGAACTGACCTAGTAATAATCGTTCGTACCGGACGAACTTAGTTCGTACGGGATGATCAGCGTGTACGAAGACATTTCGTACACATATACAAATAGGGTCGTTTCAAGGCGTTTAAGTAAAATCATCCAGGACGATCCACGATCATACGGGACAATCCACTGCGTACAGAATTGAAAATTTGCAGATTTTAGGCGGTTTTTCTTATCTTTTGTATAAATAGTCCAAATTAGACTGCCACCCATTTTTTTTTTCATTTGATCTTCATGCCTCTTAAGAGAATATCTAAGGAGAGAGTGTGAGAGTGAATTCAAAGGAGGATTCCTACCACTAGAGCGTGAAGGCTTCACTTGGAGTTCAAAGGTAAGAATCTCTACTTGTGAATTGGGATTACTTCACTCTTTTCCTTCTTCCTTCTAGATTTCTTGTGAGAAGATCTGTCAAGGAGATCCGGTTCGCTGCCGAAACTTGGAGAGTGTGAATAGCCGAAAGGGTCGCTTCCTACACTTGGAGAGTGTGAACAGCTGTAGGGTTCTCTGCCCACACTAGGAGAGTGTGAAAGGACGGTAGGGTTCTCTATCCACACTAGGAGAGTGTGAAAGGACGATAGGGTTCTCTATCCACACTAGGAGAGTGTGAAAGGACGGAAGGGTTCTCTGCCCACACTAGGAGAGTGTGAAAGGATGGATGATTCTTTGCCAACACTGGGGATTGTGTAAAAAGACGACGGTTCTCTGCCGCACCGGGTAGTGGTGAAAAGAGTGTATTGTAAAGGCTTCTCCGTCTTTCTGTGGGTGCAAAAAGAGAGTCACTATTGGTATTAGTGCAATAATCAGAGGGTGCCTCTGGGGAGTGGATGTAGGTCTAGTTATAGACTGAACCACTATAAATCTGGTGTCATTTACTTTACAATTTTTATGTCCACATTTTATTTTTAATTTTTAAGAACTCTGTGGTTGAAAAATATTTTCTAGAAAAACTTAAAAGAAAAATTTTCATTTCGGTTCAACTTAAATTCAAAGAGGGATTAAAATTTTTAAAACTACCAATTTACCCCTCCTCTTGGTAGCCTTGGGACATTAACTTAAGCTTAACAACCTAATTACTATACTAAACAAGTGGTATCAGAGCTTCGTTTCAAAATCATAAGTTTGAACTACTTTTTAATTAACGTAGATGGCTACATTCGAAAACTGAAACACACCTGAAGGTTACTCTATAACTAGACCTCCCCTGTTTGACAATATACCTTTTGATTTTTGGAAAACACGCATGTCTACTTTCTTACAGTCACTTGATTATCGTATGTGGATCCTAGTCCAGGAAGGTTACACAAAACCAACTAGATTAGTTGATGGAGTTAGGGTAGAAATACCTTTTGCAGATTGGAATATAGAAGAACGCGACTTAGCACAATTAAATGCCAAATATTTAAATAACTTCTTTTGTGCTTTAAAATTTGAAGACTACATGTGAGTTTCTACTTGCAAAAGTGGAAAGGACATATGGGATAGACTTTGTATAACTTATGAAGGGACTAATGAGGTTAAGCAATCAAGACTCAATATCTTGTTACATGACTATGAATTATTTCGCATGAAACCAAATAAATCTATTTCTAACATGTACACGAGATTCACACAAATAGTCACTTCTTTGCATGCACTTGGTAGGGAATTAACTAATGCTGAAATGGTTAATAAAATTCTTTGTTGTTTACCTACTGCTTACGATGCTAAAATTACTGCAATTACAGAGTCTAAAGATCTAAACATTTATTCAATTGACAATCTTCTTGGTTCACTCATTGCTTATGAGCAAGGAGTAAGTCAAAGAAAGATGTATACAGGTGAACCACGAAAGGAGAAGAATATTGCACTGAAAGTGGAAGAGTCAGAGAGTGAATACTCACAACCTGAGGATGAAGATGATATTGCCTTGATGACTAGACAATTCAGAAGCTTTTTAAATAGGAAGCAGAAGAGACGCCAGCAATGGAATAGAGGTAAGTATAACAGAAATGGCAAAGTTTATAATGAAGTAATTTGTTATGAATGCAGGAAACCATGTCAGATAAAGACTGAGTGCCCAAAACCCAAAGCCACTCCTAGCAAAGAGAACGTAGAGGAGAAGCCAATGGTAAATAAGAGCAAGAAGAAGTTTCAAAGAGCTTTCTGGGCGGACTCAGCTTCAGACTCATCTGAGACTGAAAAAGAAGAAGAAGTCACCAACCTTTGCTTGATGGCAGATAATGTTGAACACACATATCAAGAAGTGGTATGTGACTTAACCTATGATGAATTATTTAAAGTTTCTGAACACATGCATGATGCATATAGGAAAATAAAAAAGGTGCATGCTAGTTTGAGTTTAGAATTGGAAGAATTTAAGAAAGAACATGAAATCCTTAGGAAAGATCATGTATTAATAGATAACAACCACATGAAACTACTTGACGAATATGATGACTTGAATAAGAATTTTGAGAATTTAAAATCATCCTATGCTGATCTTGAAAAAGAATTTAAGAATTTTAAGGATGAATCAGAGAGAAAAATATATAGAATCAATTATACAAATCGAATCTTGGAAGATAAGAATTCATTCTATAAACTGACAATAAGAGCTCTCGAGGATAATAGGAAACCCCTTAAACTTGAAGATTTTACAAATCCTAAATATTATCCAAAATTCATGAAATCCCTTAGAAGACAATCATATGGAAGAAAACTTAGGAATATTTTTCCTAATGTTAAATGTAATAATTGTGGATTTTTGGAACATATAGCTCACACATGTACTTTGAAGAAGAAATCTAATTTGGTGTAGAGACCTAAGATGCATAAACCTAGACATATCATACATGCATCTGATTATAAATTGCTAAAAGGTGAACCCAAACTTGTTTGGGTTCCCAGGTCTAACATTTGAGAGTTTTGTAGGAGTGCTCTCACACAAGACCTCGTGGGAGCATATGGTACCTGGACAGCAGATATTCAAAGCATATGACTGGAGATACTTCTCAATTCATAATGCTGGAAGCCAGAAATGGAGACAAGGTTACACTTGGAGATAATACCACAAAGAAAGTGGTTGGATCAGGTATGAATGGAAATTTCAAAAACTTTTTTTATAGAAAATGTGTTATTAGTTAAAGGCTTAAAGTATAATTTGTTAAGTATAAGTTAGCTATGTGACAAGGGATATAATGAAAATTTTTTACCTACTAGCTGCATTTTAAGCCTAAATGGGAAAGAAGTTTTAAATGGAAAAAGGATAAACAATGTTTACATGCTAGATTTGAATTCAATTCAATCTCCTACTGCTTTTTGTTTGAAAACTGTTTCTGATGAATCATGGCTTTGGCATAGGAGACTTTGTCATTCTAGTATGAAAAACCTTAGGAGAATTACCCAAAAGAACTTAGTGAGATGTATACAAAAACTAAACTTTACTAAGGACCACCTTTATGATGCATGTCAATTAGGAAAACAAGTGAATTCCTCTTTTAAGTCCAATAAAGATCTTAGGACCAGTAAACCTTTAGAAATTCTTCACTTGAATCTTTTTGGACCAGTAGGAACTGTAAGTCTAGGAGGGAAGGTATACGGATTAGTTATAGTGGATGATTTCTCAAGATTCACCTGGGTTAGATTTCTTTTTCATAAAAGTGAATCATTTGAGAAATTCAGAAATTTTTCAACTTGGATTCAAAGAAAACTAGGATGTGAAATAATTTCTTTACAAAGTGATCATGGAGGAGAATTTGAAGATGAAAAATTTGAAAATTTTTGTAAAGAAAAAGGGATTGATCACATTTTTTCTGCACCTAGAACCCCTCAACAAAATGGGATAGTTGAAAGGAAAAACATAATATTAATAGAAGCTGCCCGAGCAATATTGGCAAAATACTCACTTCCTAGATATTTTTGGGCTGAGGCGGTTAGCACTACATGTTATGTTCTGAATAGGGTGAATGTGAGATCAAATATAAATAAAATACCCTATGAGTTACTAAAAGGTAGAACACCTAATTTGTCTCATTTGCATGTATTTGGTTGCAAGGTGTTCATTCATAATAATAAAAAATCTGCCTTAGAAAAATTTGATCCTAAATCAGATGAAGGAATTTTTGTTGGATATTCAAGTGTTGGAAAATCTTATAGGGTATTCAATAAAAGAACTTTAGTTATTGAAGAAACCACACATGTTGTATTTGATGAATCTGAAAATTTGGAAGAGGCAAATGTTGTTGAGATGAGATTGAAGAAAACTCCCAAAAGATTGATAGAATAAATTTGGAAGAAAATATGGAAGAAAATTTGAAGAGAGAAAACCCTTTGCCTAGAGATTTGAAATTTTCTAAAAACCACCCAAGAGAATTGATTATAAGTGAACCTAGTGAGGGTGTTAGAACTAGATGTGGATTAAACAAGGAAGTCAATCATTCAGCCTTTATTTCAATAATAGAACCCACTAATATTGATCAAGCACTTTCTGATGAATTTTGGATATTGGCTATGCAAGAAGAGTTGAATTAATTTGTAAGAAATAAAGTTTGGGAATTAACCTCAATGTCAAAAGATCAAAGTGTTGTTGGAACCAAGTGGGTGTTCAAAAATAAAATGAATGACTCAGGAGTAGTCATTAGAAATAAGGCTAGATTAGTTGCTAAGGGATATAATCAAATTGAAAGAATTAATTTTGAGGAGACCTTTGCCCCTGTAGCAAGACTTGAAGTAATTAGGGTTTTACTTGCCTTTGCCTGTTTTAAAGGTTTTAAATTGTTTAAAATGGATGTCAAAAGTGCATTTTTAAATGGGGTAATTAAAGAAGATGTTTTTGTAGAACAACTTCCAGGTTTTGAAAATTCTAAATACCCAAATCATGTTTTCAAGTTAAAAAAGGCATTATATGGATTGAAACAGGCACCTAGGGCTTGGTATGAGAGGTTGAGCACCTTCCTACTTGAAAGATCTTTTGAAAAAAGAAGTGCGGATACAACTCTCCTTTTAAAGAAATTTGGAAAGGATATACTCATTGTTCAAATTTATGTGGATGATATCATCTTTGGATCTTCAAATAAAAATCTTTGTGATGATTTTTCTAAAATAATGAGTAGTGAATTTGAAATGAGTCTAATGGGAGATTTAAATTACTTTTTAGGATTTAGCATTAAGCAACTTGAGGAAGGTAGATTTCTTAGTCAAACTAAATATATTAAGGACATCCTCAAAAAATATGAAATGGATAATGCTAAACCTGTTAGTACACCAATGAGTTCCTTAGTTCAGTTGGATAAGGATCTTAAGGGAAAATTTGTTGATCAAAAGAAATATAGGGGAATTATTGGATCTTTACTTTACTTGACTGCTAGCCGACCAGATATTATGTTCAGTGTTTGCTTATGTGGTAGATTTCAATCAGATCTAAAAGAATCACATTTGACAGCAGTGAAAAGGATTTTAAGATATATACTAGGAACTCAAAACTTAAGAATTTGATATCCTAAGTTTAGCTCTTCATTTGAAATTGTTGGTTATTCAGATTCTGACTTTGCAGGCTATAAAGTGGATAGGAAAAACACTTATGGAACATGTCAATTCATTGGAAATTCATTAGTTTCTTGGTCCAGTAGAAAACAAAATTCAGTAGCCCTATCTACTGCAGAAGCATAATACAATGCATTAGGAAGTTGTGTGGCACAAGTAATTTGGTTAAAATAACAGTTGATTTATTTAGGATTAACTATAGGCACTATTATAAATTATTGTGACAATACTAGTACTATTTGCATTTCCAAAAATCTTATTCAACATTCTAGAACCAAACACATTGATATAAGGCATCATTTCATAAGAGATCATGTATCCAAGGGAGAAATTGAACTTACTCATGTTTAACTGAAAATCAACTTGCAGATATTTTTACAAAACTTTTAGCCTTTGATACCTTCAAAACATTAAGAATAAGGCTTGGTGTTATTGATTTGAATGCTTAAATAAAAATATTTTTGCAACATTGATATTTATGTTTTCTTAGTTTATTTGTTTTAATTTTGTTTTAATTTTGTGATTTTTAGTGTGTTTTGAATGAGTTTATTTTAGAGTCTGTGGTTTTGTCTTTGTTTTCTATGTTTTGAATGTTTAGTTTATTTTAGTTTGATATAAAATTCAAAAAATCCAAAAAATGTGTGGAAATCATCCGGGACAAAATTTTTCGTACTGGACGATGTATGCAAATTTCATTTTGCGAGAATTCTAACCATTTTGAGAGTAGTTTTTAATGTAGTTCGTCTGTACAATCTTATAATCGTCCAGGACGAATTTTTTTTCTTTCTTTCAAACGTCGAGACGATTGAATGCAGCGATTGAGTGGATAATACAGTTTTAAATGTGAAGTTCGTCCGTACGAACTTTTTGTTCGTCCAGATGAACAGACGTCGTTTCATTGTAGGGGATGGTTTTCAACTGACATTAAAACGAATTAATTTTTGATCGTCTGTACGAAATTTTTTTGTCTGTACGATCGGTTAAGTCAAAAGTCTGTACGAAAGGACGCATCGTAAATTGTGTTGATTACGAAAAGCCGTTTCATTTTGGACGAATTGGATCGTCTATACAAATTTTTTTCATCCAAACGAACAATAATTTTCGTCCAGGACGAACTATTTTCGTCCAGGACGAACATATCATTTTCTTTAAATAAAAAGAAATTCTAACTCAACAATCACATCTCCAAACTTCACTTTCAATCCCTTTCGACTTTAAATCGACAATGACCTCCTCAAGTAAAAGATAAAAGGTGTTGGCTAAGAAACCTCACATAAATGCCTCTGAAAACTTCTTTTCAAAGGCAAATGAGGAATCCTTTCCTCGTTTTGCATCTGCCAAAATTACACCTTCTCGCATTCTGATTCAAAGAAAGATAAATTTCAAGGTAATGCACCTTTTTGCTTCCACTCAGTTTGGATTCATTCTTTCTCTCGTCCACCTCTACAAAAAACAAACTTTTCTCTATTTCCTAGCCAACATGAGTTTCAATTCCGACCACTCCTGCATAAGTTCTTTTATTTTCAAACAAAAAGTTGAAATCACCCAGCACGACATAGGTGCCTTTCTGAACTTAAGAACTGAAGGTTATAGAGCCCACACCCTTATGAATGAAGACACCTTCAAATGGTATGAAGTCAATAGGGTGATTAGAGAAAATGGCCTAACATATCATATTGCTAGAGTTTCAGGAATGACCAGAAATGCTCGAATCATCTAGCATATTCTTCGATCTTCAATCATTCCTAAAGCTGGTGATAGGATCAATATTACCCCACTCCTTTAAGTTGTGACCTTTTTGATTATGAATCGTAAGCCTATTGATGAAGCCCAACTTATCCTAGACCATCTTTATGGGCTTTCAGAAATTGGGCATGTAGAACAGAAGAGAAAAAGGAACATCTCATTAGGACACTTAGTTACGTACATTTTGGAAAATAAATACAACTTAGTGCATCCTGATAATGAATACGAAGAGCCGGTCTACAACAATGATGCTTCCTTCAGAGCAATTTTCAAGGAGGAAAAAGGGAAAGCACATGTCAGTGCTTCTGAAGAAGAAGAAGAAGGAGAGCAAACTTCTGCACCTCAATCAAATTATCAGAATTTGATTGAGAAATTTGATAAACTTGAGTCTCATGCTGATCAAAGATTTGATCAAATTGATGCTCAACTCCTGCAGCAGCAACAGGACATTGGTAGTATCAGAAATGAAGTTCATTAAATCAATACCAATGTTATGTTGATGGCCTCCTACTTCAACCTATTTGGTGGCATTCCTCCTCCTCCTCTAGAAGAATAGAGAATGAGCAATGATTTTCTTTATGTTTATTATATTTGTGTTTGCTTTAGTGTTTGTTCTAATGTTTGTTCTAGTTGTGTTTGTTTGTCTTTGTTTTAAACTTTATTGTATTTTCTTTTGTATTGATATTATAAAATGATCCTGTAATCCTTTTCATAAATATCAATATATGTTGTAGTTAATTTTGATTTTGGATTATTTTTGAAATGTGTTTAGTTCTTATGAATTTCATTAGTCTTTTTAATCCTAACTGTGCTTAAATTAGATTATGATTTAAGATTAATTACATTAGAAAATATAGACTTTCTAAATTTAAAATATGTTTATAACTTGTCATAATTAGAATTTTTAATCTAATGTCTATTCATTTAGACTATATAAAAGTTAATATTATTATTATAATTTAGATATTTTTTTATTTTGTATTTCTTTGCACAAGTGATATTTAAGCACTTAGAAAAATTTGAAATTTTAGATTATTGATCTTGAAAAGAATTGGTTTCAATTACTCTTGAAAATTGTACAAAGAGTACAAAAATCAAAAGGAATGCGTAAAGGTTATCAATTTTGAAAAAGAGGCACAAAATTAGCCCAATGTCAAAAGATGCACAAAAATGTGCCAAAAATTTGAAAAAGATGCGCAAAGCGCCACATGTGGTAATTCTCTTCTTTTCAAATTCTTTCAATCTCTTAATTCAAATTAATCTTATGTTCATTTATATTCTATTGAACTTTGAAATATAGAATTTTTTTTTCATCTCTATTGTAATGATTTTCTATATTTAAATCTCTAAATTGAATCATGTTTTTGATAAATTTTTCTTACTTACAATGTTATATCACTTCTTAAATTCTATGAATTTCAATGATTTATCTAATGTTATTAGTTTTAGATTGCATACCTTATGTTAATCACCATTTAGATTAAATTTTCAAATGAATTTCATATAATTACTTACATTTCTTGTCTAATTCTTCTTCACTTTTTGTTGTTGTCAAAAAGGGGGAGAAATTATTGTGATTGTATGTTTTGTTTGTTTTGTTTGTATGTTTTGTTTGTTTTGTTTGCATTTTGATTTTGTGTATGACTTTGTGTCTATGGCTTGTGTTATTTTGTTAAAAAAATTTTGAAAAATAAAAATATTGTTCTTTGCTTCAAAATGCCTCCTTATTTTCATGTATTCATCAATTCAGGGGGAGTTAAGAAGATTTGTTTAAATTGAAATCATACAAACAATAATTTTTTTGCCATCATCAAAAAGGGGGAGATTGTTAAGATAATTGCTATTAGCATGCTTTATATTTTTGCAACTTGTATAGTTTTGATGATTTCAAACATTATTGTTCAAATGTGTAGTTATCTCTTAACAATTTTAGAAGATTTGTATTTGCTCTTGTGTGTACTAACATTTCAGGAAAATCAAACTCCAGACTACGAAGACTTTAAATCAAATTCAACATGAGATACTTTATGAATTTGAAGCTTGTACTTTTCTTTGAATTAAATTTGAAAGGGAGTGATTGTAATTGAGTGAATAAAAACATACACACACACATAAGAAGATCATATAAAATTTATATTGATCGTACGGGACGATATCAGATCGTACGGGACGATCAGACAGTTATCTCCTATTGAGCACATAGAACGAATAGGAACTGGCTTGAAAAAATTTCTAAGTCCTATTCGTCCTGGATGAAATTAAATATCGTCCAGGACGACTTGGTCTCTATAAAATTTTCGTCCAGGCAAAATTAATTATCGTCAGAAAATGAGTTGCTCTCTGTAAAATTTTTGTCCAAACGAAATTAATTATCGTCCGGGACGATCTGGTCTCTATAAAATTTTCATCCAGATGAAATTAATTATCGTCAGAAAATGAGTTGCTTTCTGTAAAATTTTCATCCAGACAAAATTAATTATCGTCCGAGACGATCTGGTCTCTGTAAAATTTTCATCCAGACAAAATTAATTACCTTCCAGGACGATCTGGTCTCTGTAAAAATTTCGTTCAAACGATTAACCAACTTAGAACGGTTTTCAGCAGTTTTCTAGAACCGACCTAGTAATAACCGTTCATACGGGACGAACTTAGTTCGTACGGGACAATCAGCGTGTACGAAGACATTTCGTACACATATACAAATAGGGTCGTTTCAAGGCATTTAAGTAAAATCGTCCAGGACGATCCATGATCGTACGGGATGATCCACTGCGTACAGAATTAAAAATTTGCAGTTTTTGGGTGATTTTTCTTGACTTTTGTATAAATAGTCCATATTAGACTGCCACCCATTCTTTTTGTCATTTGATCTTCGTGCCTCTTGAGAGAATAGCTAAGGAGAGAGTGTGAGAGTGCATTAAAAGGAGGATTACTACCACTGGAGCGTGAAGGCTTCACTTGGAGTTCAATGGTAAGAATCTCTACTTGTGAATTGGGATTACTTCACTCTTTTCCTTCTTCCTTCTAGATTTCTTGTGAGAAGATCTGTCAAGGAGATCCGGTTCGCTGCCGACACTTGGAGAGTGTGAATAGCCGAAAGGGTCTCTTCCTACACTTGGAGAGTGTGAACAGCTGTAGGGTTCTCTGCCCACACTAGGAGAGTGTGAAAGGACGGAAGGGTTCTCTGCCCATACTAGGAGAGTGTGAAAGGATGGTAGGGTTCTCTGCCCGCACTACGAGAGTGTGAAAGGACGGAAGGGTTCTCTGCCCACACTAGGAGAGTGTGAAAGGACGGACGGTTCTCTGCCAACACTAGGGATTGTGTAAGAGGACGACGGTTCTCTGCTGCACTGGGTAGTGGTGAAAAGAGTGTGTTGTAAAGGCTTCTCCGCCTTGCTGTGGGTGCAAAAGGAGAGTCACTATTGGTATTAGTACAATACTCAGAGGGTGCCTCTGGGGAGTGGTTGTAGGTCTGGTTATAGACCGAACCACTATAAATCTGGTGTCATTTACATTACAATTTTTACGTTTTCGCATTTTATTTTTAATTTTTAAGAACTTTGTGGTTGAAAAATATTTTTTAGAAAAACTTAAAAGAAAAATTTTCATTTCGGTTCAACTTAAATTCAAAGAGGGATTAAAATTTTTAAAACTACCAATTCACCCCCCCTCTTGGTAGCCTTGGGACATTAACTTAGGCTTAACAACCTAATTACTAGACTCAACAAATACTAGTGGAGTCATTTAAACTAGTCAAGGTCCTATGATTTTACCCCTTTTTTAGGAGTTTCCTTATAAAAAAACTATGGTGTTCCTTATGAATGCTAAACCTCTATCTTTCATCTGTTTGTGTGCTGGATCTTCATACAAAACTAGAATGCTAAATTTATATTTCTCTACCGCCGCGAATATTCTAAAATGAAAAAATTCTATTTCATAAGCTCTTTGTTTCAGCCAATGTTGAGGGGGTGACATCAAGCCATAAATAACTGGTTTAGGGTCCAGGAGAAATGAAAAACAAGTAGGCATTGAATATTGTGAAAAATAAAATAAAAAATTTGGCCATTGAAATGACAACCAGTATATATATATATATATATATATATATATATATATATATATATATATATATATATATATATATATATATATATATATATATATATATATATATATTAGAAAAAACTGTTATAGTTATAATTTATTTCAGGCGTACGATCTACCACGAATCAAGATTATGGGCCATGTTAATATTAAATTAAATATATGTTATATATTAATACACTACTGTGCTTAGAACAATTTTGAGCCAATCTGGAATCAAAATTATATTGTTCATAATTTTACGTGTTGAGTTTAATTTGTATTGCGATATCTTATAATCTATTGGCATTACACAATTGAAATTGTAGAATAGCTCGTTTTTGAAGATTTTTTAGTCAAAATTTATGTTTTTTTATTCGTCTTCAAAGAATTATAATACTTTGGCTGTAGTCTCAACTCTCAACCTTGACAAAGTCTGAGAAGGAAATCAACTCTAAAATAATAAAAATCATGGAATTATTCTGAGGAAATTTAGGGCATATTATTCCAAGGTTAAAACCATCTAGATCTTTAAAAAACACTGATGACAATGCAGACCTAACCAATCTTGCATTATCAATTTATTTATTCTATATAAAATCTTAAAGGTCATTATCAATTTATCATACGTATTAACAATACTACAAATATTTGTCTTCTCTCATGCATTCTACAACTGAACCTCTAAACTTCATCAAAATCAATTAGATTACCTTCACTTTATTTACAAGTGTCTTTTTTTAGAAGGGAACACATAAATATGCAAAAAAGAATCCAACTTTGATGTTTTTTTAATAAATCTTATCTTGCAACCTTGTTTCGTTGCAAATAGTATAATATATGTGAAAAACTAAAATTATATTATTTGTTTACAATGAAGAATTAGATGGATTACAGGTTTAGAAGATGTCCAAGTCAACTCAATGTGTGCCTTCCTAGCTTCATCCGTTTAGGTGAAAGACAAGAAAAAAAAAAGCTCATATGATGTTGTATGTTGAAGAATTGATCAATACAGACATCACATGCATGAAACGTACCATTTAGTTCATGCCTATGAAAAAAATACTGATCATGATCAAGTCAACTAGATCAAATTGATTTACTCCAACTTGAGTAATCAAGCTTGTTCTTATATATATTATTATTATTGGTGTTAGTTTTTATTCTTACAGGAAGTGATGGCACACATAATAGCCTTTAGTAAGCTCCCAACTAATCATTTTTTATGCCTTAGTAGACAACGTTTGGTGATGCTGGCAAGAGGGTAACTATATGTGCCGTGCTTATAAGCTAAAACTACACCATTAATTGCATGCGGAGGGCACATAAAAACTTTCTTTTTAAAAATCCTTACAACTCAAATCCCTTTTAATTAATAAAATGAAAAGCATAGCGTAACTATCATACAATGCACATAAGAAAAGTGTCATGATATTGAAAAAAATAAAATGAGGTCATGATTGAAGAACTTATTGATAAAATATTTAAATAAAATGTTTTAGAATTATCATTAAGAATAAGTGCCTTGAGTTATTAAAACTTAAATCATAAAATATTTAAATAAAATGTTTTAGAATTATCATTAAGAATAAGTGCCTTGAGTTATTAAAACTTAAATCATGCTTAATTTCTTATCAAGAACTTATTGGTAAAATATTTAAATAAAATGTATGATATATGTTTTTGTTTCATATAAATCCATTATATTTTTTTTTAGTATCAACACTTTTTCAAATGTATTAATAAAATTTATTAATTATGTTGTATCATATTAAACTTGTTTGGGGTTTAGATATATTTTATCTTGGGAAGAATCCTTCTTAATTATCCATCTAATATGAAAGTGAATAGGGTTAAAAAAAAGATGGAATGATCGGTAAGTCATTGTAAAGAATCGGTCCTAGCGCATTCTAATGACAGATAAGTGAAGTCAATTAGAACAGAGACATTGAGAAGCGAAAACTTAATGCTAGTTTTTTTTTTTTTTTTTTTTTTTTTTTTGTTAAAACCCATATAGGGCCTACTGGTTGACATAGGAAAAATGATTACAAGACCATAAATGCATCGCTAGATCACTAATGCTCAATTTATCTACAGAACATTTATCCAATAACCTAGCTTTTGACAACAAAATCATCAAAGCTTTCGAATATCCCAAAAAATAAAAGATACACATTGAGCACCCTAGGAGAGTTAAAGATTAAAGATCGAAGAAGAAGCTGACAAGACAAACTGAATATTGGTAAAAGTTGCTAGCTATAGGCACGCCGGACGACTATGATCGTGGACGACCTCCAAGGTAGGCCTCATGCCGGTTACTGGAACGTCAACCGTGGATGCACACGCATGACGAAAAGGGAGTTGGAAGCCAAGAGAGGTGCTCACGAGTCATGTCACAAAGAAGAGGAAGTGAAATGACCAGTGCGGCTATGAGAGCATTTTGGATGAAAGAATAAGAAAGGACACCTTAAAATTTATTTTAAAAATCTTTTCAATTCAAAACACTCTTAGACATGAAATGCATGCAAAGCACACGTACGAACAATCTTTTAAAAGTATTTCCAACTCAAAGTGCTGTAATTAATATGAAATTACATGTGAAGAACACGTAAAAATTTCCTTTAAAATTATTTCCAACTGAAAGCCCTCTTAATTAATATGAAATGCATAGGATAAATTTCATACAATGGAAATAAAAATTGTATCAAACAAAACAACTTGCGATAGTCAATGATTGTAACAACAAAAGACAAAAAAAAAATCTTTTCGCAATCTTTCCAACTCAAAGACATGTTAATTAACATGAGTGCATATAAGGTAAATATCATACAATGAAAATATCAAAAATATTAAAAATGTCATTATGCCAAAATTAATCAATGTAACAAATTGAATGTAATAACAAGATATACTTTTATAAGTTTATCGGTATAGAAGAGAGAAAATGTAAAATATGATGAAGTTAAAATGTGAGCAAACAAAATCATGCATAACGATATTGATGTATTACTTAACTTTAAGTTAAAAAAAAATGTATTATATTAAACAAATTCTACCCAATTTGAAAATACACGCCAAAATAAGATAAGAGAATGATGTGAAAAGAATTATGCTAAGAAAGAGTAATGTACTAGTTAGTCATAATGATTTTGTTTACTAAAATTGTTGCCAGTTGAAAATTAATGCATACATATGATAAGTGATTTGATAACTCCTTGACCTGCATCCACATCCTGATCAACTAGGGAGCACGACTTCCACTAAAATATTGTGAACACAAACTATCAACCTTCACTCCAAAGTAATAAAGCAAACATTAATTCTTCCACCAACATCCTCCTTAATTAATTAATAATGAAGGCATAGACTACACTTTTCTTTTAAAGATAGAAGAAATTTTCTCTTAATATTTTGCACTATATCACAATATTTATACTTCATGATGAGGAACCCATCACTCCTCGCACAATTCACTAGGTTTTAATATAACCATTAAAACCAAATTAAAATCTTCTTATGTTTTTGAGGTGACACAATGGCTATCATTTATAATAATGGTGTATATAATTATGAAGTTCTATGATTGCTATAAGAAGAGTGCAATCAGCATAATATGTAAACTATGAATGAGAAAGGGCAAGAAATAGCACTTTAAAATAGTCAAGAGGTTCTTTACATTAATTAAGAACACTTTAGAGCTTTCTTCAAATGTTTTCCAATATATCTCAAACTAAATGCGCTCATTTTCTTATTTTTATTCGCTTTAATTTACAATAAGCTCACGCCCTCGGGTTTCCAAGGGTGCAGTCACTACAAATAAATAATAATGGATCTAAAGAATACTTAACAATATTTTTTAAGCTAATAACTCTTTAAGCTAATAGTTAGGTTTATCTATATAAACACTAAGTATTAAACAATAGGAAAAAAAAAAGCATTAAACACTAGGCTTGGAACAAGTTGAAGAAGCACTATATACTACAAAAAAATGGATGATTTTCGGCAGCATTTTTCTCCCGAAACTGGCCAATTTTCATTGGATTCAGATAAAAACATTTCTGCCGGAAAAATACGCCTAGAAAAACAAATACCAGTGGAAAATAAATTAGTGGGAAACATTTCTGGTAGATTTCCAGCGGATTTTTTCACCGGTAATATAATAAAGAGGTCGAATTTTAAAAAGGAGCATAGTTAATATGTAAGCAAAGGATGATAATTATTAAATAATTTAAAAAAGAGCAAAAATGTCAAAAATTTCTATAAAAAAGCCAAAAAGTTATAAAGTTATTAATTTTGATTAGAAATTATATTAATTTATAAATTAATAACTTTATAACTTAATATAATTTTAAATTTAATTAGAATTTATGTTATAAATTTTAATTAAAATTAATAACTTTATAACTTAATCTAATTTTAAGTTTAATCTCATTACCTCCTTGTATCAAAGCATTTGATAGTAATTGGGAATATAAAATAATTAGAAATGGTGATAAGGGACAACCTTGTTGAAATTCTCTCCTAACATTGATCCAATCAGAAGACTTGCCATTAATTAAAATAAAAAATCTGGGATCCTCTACACACTCCACTCTAAGCATTGCAAACTTTAATTGAAATCCAAAATAGTTTAACACCTGCTCCAAAGTGCTCCAACCCATACTATTAGAGGCTTGCTCCATTTCAATTTTAAATGAAGCCAAACCTTTAGACAATTTAGATAATCTAAACTTATGAAACTCTTCTTGAGCTATCAACACATTCTCAGATAATGATCGGCCATCCCCAAAAGTTGCTTGATTTTTCGAAATGAGCTTTGGCATCATAGTTTTGAATCTATTAAGAATAATTTTAGCCACCATTTTATAAATTATCTTGCATAAGCTTATTGTCTTGAAATTCATTGGAACCAAAGGTTTTTCAACCTTCGGAATAAGCACAATAAACATTTTTTCCATTCAACGTCCTTCTTCCGACTAGAAAAGAAATTATTAATGGCATTCTAGACATCTGTACTAGTAATGGACCAATAAGCCTTAATGAATGAATGAGTAATCCCATCAGCTTCTGGCGAAATATGACCATCAAGTTGTTTCACCAATTTCATAACTTCCTCCATAGATACATCCACATCGAAAATCCTTCTATTTTCTTCATTCAACATACTTAGGGAGGAAGGCCAACCATTCAACACATAATCTCTAGGCTGCCACTTCTCTTTATAGAATTTACAAAAAATGTCTTCGATATGGGCTTCTTCTTCAACATACCATTCCCATCTTTGTTCTTAAAGATATGATTAGCAATCCTCCTAGGACATCCAAAATAATGAAAAAACGTTTAATTAAAATCACCCTCTTCTACCCATTTGACCTAGGACATTGTTTCCAGCACATATTCAATCGAGCAAGAATGTTGTTAAGCTCATTCACTTTTGATCTAAGAATCTGAATCTTTTCATCAAATAGGCCACCATCACACGCTTCCTCCATTTGTAATACCATAATTTCCTTCTTAAGACAATCCTTCAAATGATTAATATCCTTAACCTTTGCTTTACTCCGGTAGAATAGTGCTTTTAATGCCCTTCTAAACTTAATACTCATAATATCAAAATAGCTTCCCACCACCCTTTTATTCCATGCTTTCTGTACCACAAATGACGAGGCAAAATGAGAAGCCCAAGTATCTTTAAACCTAATGATCCTCTTGGGCTTGGAATCACAATTCCACGGATTTAGAATGATAGAACAATGTTCTGATACCACCCTACGAAAATGACAAACCATCATCAACTAAGAAAAGTTAAGAACAACGGAATTTGCAAAATATTTGTCCAATCTTTTAGGGATTCAAGCTTCCCAAACCTTTTTATTACACCATGTGAAATATGGCCCAATATATCTAACTTCATGATAATAATTATTAGTTAAAAACATTTTCATCTCCTTGGATCCTTTGGAAAACTTGAATTTTTTTCCCTCCCCTTTTATCTCCTTTGGAAAATAAGAAATTAAATTCTCCACCCAACACAGATGGAATTCCCTTAGAAGAAAACATCTCTACTTTATTCCACAACTCCCTTTTTGTATAAACATCTTTATTCTCATAAACTGAAGAAATCCTCCAAATGTCTTTATTATGAATATCTAAATAATAAAATGCACATTGGTAAGAAGACTGATCCGACCACCATTAAAAAAAATCCTTCCAAAAAACCCATTTTAAGGAAAATGACAAAAATCCAAATCCACACCAATAAGTGAGTTTGCATCCTTTCTATCAATTGTAGTTAACTTTGTCTCCAACAACCCAACAAAAGCCACATCATAATATTTCACAAATTCTTTAAGACATTAGAGAAGCTTGAACTTTCCTAGCTCCTCTACAAATTCCAAAAGGCAATCAAATTCATTGATTAATATAGGTTGAGCAATACCCTGGATTCTCTTTATTTCCCACATCCATTTTCCTGCTTCTAGGAACCAACTTAATAGGACCAAGCATTTTATGTTCTTTACCCAACTTTCTTTTAACATATGAAGTAACGCTTCCTTCCTTCACACCTTTCTCAACCCAGATTTTTCCACATTTCGAGAACGATTCACCTCATCCACTTCACCAGCCGAATTACCTATAATAACATCCTCCCCACTTCTAATTAAAACATCTGAACCCCCTACTCTCCAACACCATTTTTCACATCAAACTTATTATTTCTATGAAAACCATGAGAAGAATTGAAAATACCATCCTTCCCACATTCTAAAAGTGTAGCAGTGCTCGAAGGCATCACTTCTAGATACAAAAGCATCATCATCCAGAGCAGATGAAGACACTGACCATTTTCAACCCTCTGAATAGGATCAACATCCCCTTTAGAATTAGACAGAAGAATTTTTTTTCCTCTAGAGGTAGGAATTTTCCTAATAGCACTAAAACCATTCTAATTCCTCATCCTCTTCTCAGAATATTTGATCATCTGCTTCCCATAATTTACATGCAACCAAGGACCATATCTAGAACCATTTCTTCCTACACTAGAATTTTCACAACCTCTCTTAGATTTCTGGACTCCAGTACTCCCAGACAGATCTGGTACCATTCCATCCTTAACCACCTCCGAACACACTTCAGGACAATTGCTTTGCAAGTGGCCAATTTTACCACACTTAAAGCAAAGCTTCGATACTCCTTCACATAAAATCTTTTCGAAGAACATGCCCGCACTCCCTTCTACCCATACACTTAAAGGAATCTAGCTATCCAACATGATCCAAACATAGACTCTAGCAAACTCTCTCCTCCCCCATTGAAACATATTCCCAACTAACAAGTATGATTTGCCAACTTGAGAAGCTATTCTACATATATTGATCTCATCCAAACATTGCAAGAGTAGATTAGGAATCCTAATATGCATGCACTAGAGCTGAAACTCTTCTTAGAGAAGATGGAGAGAAATTAGGTGACCACTTATTAGCACCGATGATGTGTCCCTTAACATACTAAGGCCCTTTCGTCAGAACTGTCTCCATGGATGCCACTTTTTTAAAAGGACATATAACCCAATATAATCCCATCAATGTGATGTGAATTTATCAAAACGAGTCTATTGCCTTTTTAACTCAAAGTTAATCACACGAAAAGGATCATTATCTTCAAAGACCTTGATAACTAGAGCATTTTCTAGCTTCCTTGTATTCTCCCATTCCTTTTTCGCATTTAACTTCACAGCCTTGCCATCCTCCATATAATAAGAACCAAAATCCAGATTATTAATCCTTATGTTAGATTTTTTGTTCCAAGCACTAGGCATAAAATTCCTAAAAAGAAACTCCATAGCTAGCATAGGCAATTTGATATTATCTTGATTAATCAAATTTAAATCAACTAAAACACATTTATGGAAATTTTCTCAATCGTCTATAGGCATAGAAGATATAGCATTAACCTTCTCATATTTAAGATAAATAACCTTCTTAGCAGTATCAATGTATATTCCAATAGCAGATGATCCTCCCTAACAACTATCCATATGGTTAATTGACTTAACCAATGTTACAGAAAGAGAGATCGACTTATAAACATTATTCACATAAATCATCAAACCATCTGATGATGAAGCTCTTAAATCCAAAAATCTATTAGGTTTTTGATTCTTGAAACCAACATCAATCACCAATTTCGTACCCTTTCATACCACTTCAGCAACTTTATTAGTATTTAACAACCCTCCTCTAATGATTAAAGCTAGGTCTTCCTTTGAACGCCTTTTTGCACTCACCAAGGAAGGAAGAACCACCTTAGAAACCATTAAAAACTTCATTAGAATACTAAGCAGATAATTTCAATCCATTATGATGATTCACCCAAGAACCTCCCATTAGCAAACGAACATTGCCCATAGCAGTTGAACCACCAGAGGGTCGACGATCCTCCGCCACCAAAATAAAAAGCAAAAGAGAGGGAGACAAATTTTGAAAAATTATTTTCTAACTCTAAAAAACTAGACACACTCTCTCTAAACTCTCTCTCTATCTTCAAAAGAAGCTTGGAACTTTGTCACCAAAGAGATCTTCTTCCCCAAAACTTTCCTCAAGATAAATCTCTGTACATGGTGAAACTCGGGTGCAAGATCACCGGAGCAACCAAGTTAATCCCTCTCACTCTCCCATGAAACCCATAAGGATCTTCTCACTATCTCAAAATCCACCCTTTCTCTCCCGAGCTCAAGGCTATCTCTTTAAGCATACAGTAGGAATAACTCAATGAATGAAAAAAAAAAAAAGACTATTACAAAGTCTTATGAGAAAGAATAAATATAGTGCTTCAAGAAATCCTAAAAATTCAATTATTTCATCTTTAATCATCCCATACGATCCCATATTGCATATTATGATTAGTTTGATATATTCATATTAGTATTATATGAAGAGTAATGAATTGTACAATTAGTTCATGTATTTGAGCTGATCATCCAAAATGATTAAAACACTCAAATTAGATTATTATCTTATATGATTGGCGAAGATAAATTATTATCCTCTATAGGAATTGGATTGTATAGTATGATTTATACAATCGTACAATATGATATCGCTGGACAAATTAATCCAAATTTGATCTCATAACATCGTACAGTAAAATACCTATCGTATAGTATTTTTAGTATATAAATTTAATTTCAAAATATTAACTAAAAAATTATTGGTGACTAAATTCATGACTTTAATTGATCGTTATGTTTAATTAAGATCAGTTTAAATGGAATTAATTTTCATAATTAGCTAATTTAATAATTTTTCTTAGTAACTCATCGTATAGTACGATACATATCGCACAGTATGATTATTTTTTAAAAAACTTCTCTTCTTTTATTTATCACTACCTCATTCCCTTGAGTGTATGTGTGCATGGTCACCAAGCTAGCACCCTTCAGGACTTGAATCAAGAAATTGAAAAATACCTAAATGAATTTTATAGAATCTTTCATTATGCCCTATTTTACCTAATCTTGAGCCCTAAATCTTCATTGGGTGTATACCCAAAATGTTAATATACACAATAATAAATATATTGTATAAATACTATGAGACATAAAGTTGCAATCAATATTATTTGTTATCTTCAAAACTATAAACTCAGAAGTCCAAAATTGCAACAATTCAATGCTCTTTTATTCACTCAAATAATCTAGATTTCATTGTATCGGGTGCCTTTCCAAAAATTTATAATATATTATTAAGTGGATCAGATTTTGCATGTTTGATCCATCGACCATGGGATTGAATGGCCAGTGAATACACTGATGTGAATAAATGATGATCGCAATCGAATCTAGTGTTCAATGGTAGCATGCACTTGGAAAGCACAGTATGATTAGTGCCACCACCAGCAAATAATTTAAAAGGATTATTAATTTGGTTTTTATTTTACAAAGCTTAAATGCTTCATAGAAAATTATCCACATAGCCAAATTTCATGTTTTAAGGCTCTATAGATTCATAAAATGAAGTTGTATTCAACTAAAATAAATTAATGTACTTTTTAGGTATATTTTATTTTTTAAGTTCAACTATTGCTTCTTAATTATACCTTAACTAATGTTAATTTAATTTAAAATTTGGCTAAGAGATGTGTTGGAAGGTATAGACATCTCATAATCTTTTAAGCTCTATGAGAGAATAACTCTAACTTGAATTAAATTTACAAAATGTGCAAGTTATAATTTGACCCAAATATTTGAAAATTAATTGATGCCAACTGATGCAAGTTAAGTTTTCATTTTTAAAGTTTTTTTTATATTTAAACAAGGGTTAGACATCTCTGATTGCTAACCTTATTGAACATTAAAAAAAACTAAGGTTAACTAACTTATATGGAGGGATCTATAACCTTGAAAATTCTAGGAAATTCATTTCAAATCAAGTAGGGATAAAACTGAAAACTAAATAGCATAGTGACATTAAGAATTATAGGAATTAGTTTATTGGCAAAAAGGAATCCATACATCATCTAAATCAAACACTATAAGAAATGAAATGTATCAAATAAAAGTGAAAATTCAGCCAGAATTTTTTACTTGTGTTGGCTACACCTATCATTTTTTCCATCGTAGTGCCCAATAGAAATAAGTTTTTTTTTTTTTTTTTGATTAAAAAATCTATTAAAAAATCAACTAAAAATTGCCCTATTTTCCAAAACTTTACTCCCTTCTTCATTTTCATATATTTTCACCCAATAACAAATTTGGCATCTACTCTACCCACATTTGGCGATCCAATAAATTTCTAGCTCATTTCTTTCTATTTTTGTATGATTTGCAAGGTAAACTCTTTCACTAGACTCATTTTATTTTTAAAGCTATTTGAACTATTAAAACACGTGTTATTTCAAGTTTAGAGTTTTTTCACTCAATATTGTAAAACTTCATAGATATTATTTTATAGTAAATATTTTAATGCTTAGTGAACTTTTTATTCATTTATTTTGGTACACTAACAAATTACTTAGGGTTTATGGTTTTCTGAAGAATTTTTGGAGTACATATTAAAAAGTAAGTTTAGTTTGAATAATTATACATGAGTTTGAGTTGTGTATGGGAGCATTTTACTGATGTTAGATTGAAATTATTCATGATTATATATGATTTGTAGTGTTTAGGTTTACTAATTTATCATTGAGACATTTTGTATTTCATGTTTAAGGTTTTTTGTAATCCACTTGTAATAAATTGGACAATTTATAAGGTGTAATTCAATGGTTATGTAGACTTAGATACCTTGGCACATTTATATCCTTGGAGTTGCATATCAAATACAAAACAAAACAAACAACATCAAGCCTTTCTCCCACTACGTGGGGTCGGCTACATGAATACGTTTTCACCATTGTGTCCGCTTAAAAGTTAAATTCTCATTTAAATCTTATAAAGAAAGATCATTTATAATATTTTATAACCAAACCTTTTTAGGTCTACATCTACCTTTCTTAACATAAGTCAAATCTAATACCTCAACTTTCCTAACCGGGTCATCAGAAGGCCTCCGTTTAATGTGACCAAACCATTTAAGCTGACTCTCTCTAATCTTATCTTCCACTGGAGCTACTCCAACCTTTTCACGTATATGCTCATTTCGTATCCTATCTATAAGGTTCAAGCCACTCATCCACCTAAGCATCCTCATCTCTGCAATACTTAACTTAGTAATATGCTTCTCTTTTAATGGCCAACATTCGGCACCATAAAGCATTGCAGGTCTCACCACCATCTTATAGAATTTTCCCTTATGTTTGAAGGGGACTTTTCTATCGCACAATAAGCCCGATGCATTCCTCCACTTCAATCATCCAACTTGAATTCTGCTGATAATATCCCCATCAATTTCACCATCACTCTAAACAATAGATCCAAGATATCTAAAACGTGATCTCTTATTAATAACTTGATCGCCCAAAGTCACAATCCCATCACTAGGTCTATTGCTACTAAAACTACACTCCATATATTCAGTTTTAGATCTACTCAAGTGAAAATCTTTAGACTCTCAAGTTGACCTCCATAATTTGAGTTTATCTTCAGCTCCCACTCTAGTCTTATCAATAAGAAGAATATCATAAGTAAAAAGCATACACCAAGGTACGTCCTCTTGCAAATGTCTAGTGAGAACATCCATGACTAAAGAAAAACGATATGGACTTAAGGCTAATCCTTGATGTTATCCAACCAAAATAGGAAAATACTTGGTCAAACCACCTTTTGTTTGAACACAAGTAATAGCTCCTGCATAAATATCTCTAATGTTTTGAATATAAGCATTATTAACTCCTTTCTTTTCAAGAACTCTCCATAGCACTTCTCTTGGAATTTTATCATATGCTTTCTCTAAATCAATAAATATATCATATATAGATCCTCCTTATTCTCTTTATTCTCCATCAAACCTCTCAATAAATGTATGGCTTCCATAGTAGACCTACCCGGCATTAATCCAAATTGATTTTGAGAAACATTAGTATTACTTCGCAACCTACGCTCCATAACTCGCTCCCGTAGTTTTAAAGTAAGACACATTAACTTAATTCCTCTATAATTCATACACTCATGTGCACAGCTTTATTCTTAAAAATAGTAATTGACACACTCATTTTGCACTGATCTGGCATATTTTTAGTTGTCAAAATAGTACTAAAAAGTTTAGTAAGCCAAGAAATCCCTTTATATCCTAAGCATTTCCACATCTCTATAAGAATATCATCAGGTCCAACATCTTTTCCAAACTTCATTTACTTTTAAGCCTCTCTAACTTCAGTTTTACTTACACGCCGATAAAAACAAAAATCTTTATTTACATTTAGGGTGATAAAGTCATTAAAGTCAGACGTATTTTCACATTATTCATTAAAAAGTTTAGAAAAATACCTCATCCACCTTTGTTGAATATCATCTTCTAAGAAAACTACTTTTTGATCTTCATCCTTAATACACTTCACCTGAACTAAATCCTTACTACTCCTATTTTTTTGTTTGGCTAACTTATACATATATCTTTCTCCCTCAATAGTATCTAATCTATTATATAAATCTTAAAAAGCTAAGCTCTTTGCATCCCAAATAGGTTTCTTAGATTCCTTACGAGCATCTTTATAGCTTTCCTAATTATTAAATTTTTTACATCTAAACCAATTTTTATAACAAATCTTCTTATATTTTATCTTTTCTTGCACATTTGGATTCCTCCACTAACTATTTTTACTATTATGAGCTTTTCCCTTCAAAATTCCAAGCACATCTTTTGCAATATTCTTAATATCACAAGTCACTTATTCCCACATAATGTTGGCATCCTCATATACAGATAGAATCTTAAGATCTAAAATCTTACTCTTAAAAACACTTTTATCAATATTATTTAAATGCCCCCATGTAATCCTAAAAAATTATTTTACTTTAATTTTTTATTTTTTTACTATTTATCTTAATGTCCAAAACTAACAATCGATGTTGGGTACAAAAATTTTCACTCGGAATAACTTTATAATCTATGCAATCTAAGCGATCTAATTTTCTTATAAGAAAATAATCAATCTGTGTTTTATTAAATCAATTTTTATAAGTAATAAGATGCTCATCTCTTTCCTTAAATTAGGTATTAGCTATTAAGAAGACATAAGCTAAAAAAAAATCTAATATAGTCATACCACCTTCATTTGTCATTCCAAACCCATGGCCACCATGGATGCTTTTAAAATAATCTACCTCTCTACGAACATATCCATTTAAATATCCTCCAATAAAAACTCTTTCTTCAAGAGGTATATTTTGTATTAATTCTTCTAAGTCATTCTAAAATTTTAATTTTGAACTCATATCCAAACCTACTTGAGGAGCATAAACACTTATAATATTAACAATCTTATCATCAACAATAATCTTTAATGCTATAATTCAATCTCCATTTCTGTTAATTTTTATAATATTATCCTTCAAACTCTTATCTATAATTACACCTATACCATTTCTAGTACGACTCCTACCAGAATACCATAGTTTATATCATAAACTATTAATCACCTTAGCTTTCTCTATAAACCATTTAGTTTTCTGAATACACATAATATTAATCTTCCTATGAATCATAATATCTATTAATTTCATTAATTTTTCTATAAGGGAGCCTATATTCCAAGTTCCTATCCTAATTTTAGTTTCTTGGACTAACTTCTTTGCCCATATCCATCCTTGATGTGGGAACCCTTGCCTATTTAACACTGCACCCGGGCACCAGTGCAGTGTCCCTTACACACTTGTCACTGTATTCAGGCCATACATCACGTCGCTTCCATGGGACGCCCTAGCATTCACACAATTTTTCATAGGAATCATGTCATGATTATTTGACAAGTTTTATGCGGGCCATCGACTACCTAATTCAACCCTCTATTTTTCTCATCCAGGACTTGAGACCTATAATGGTAGTGTTCGAGTTGTACATCAAATAATGGATTTTTATACATTTGATTTTTTATTAGATTATTAATTCAACATCCAAATGACTATCTAAGAATAGAGGTATTGGATATATAATAGATTGCTATCAGGATGAAAAGCATTGACAAATAGATTTATTGAGGCAGTTGATGCTTTCTTTTATGTTATATCTCTGCTAAATTCATTTAAGTTGGATAAAATGTTTAGATGCTCATGCTCGAAAAGCAAAAAATAAGCTTTTCTTAAACTTTAAGATGTTAAGCTTGACTATCGTAAGGGATTTGTTTCATGATATTTATTTTGGACCTCACATAATGATTATGAGCCACAAAGAGATATTAATATTGATCCACCCAGAACTTTTAAAAAAATTGAAGAAGATAAAATTAATAGACCAATTAAAGAACTTATTTTTGATGCACTAGGTCAAAATTTAAGAGCATACATAGATAAGCCACCAACCCGTAAATAATTTTTTTTTTTTTTTTGCTTTACCATGTGCTGATCAAAAAACTAATTTTAGATGGTATTAAAGTTTATTCAGATTTATCAGAAAATTTTAGAATGCTCAATATAAGAACTGAATATAATATTCCTCAAGAGTACACTAACCACTAAACATGTGCATGACTATCCCATACATATTCTTGACACTTGTAATAGCAGTATCCAATAATTCAAAAGCAAAGTATGATTTTTTTGCAATCATTAATTAATGACCTCAAGTTCTATTGGAAAGATTGTGGTCTCATATATGACATCACAACCAAATAGGATTTTAATCTTAAAGATGCATTACTTTTGACCATTGGAGATTTTATACTTTATGGTGTGTTATTAGGTTGGAGCACAGTGGAAAAGTTAGCATGCCCTTACTATATGGAGAATACAAATCCTTCACCCTAAAACATGGAGGTAAAAATTGTTGGTTTAACTGTCACCATGTGTTCTTATCTTCTGATCATCCCTTTAGAAGAAATAAGAATGCATTATCCTGAAATAGAGTTGAGAGGTCACTTCCTCCACCCAGATTACATGGTTTTGACATATTACAAAGACATTATAGCATTTCATTAATTGTTAATTTCCCAATGTTGTTAGAGTATAAAGTTCCAAGATATGGCATTCAATATAGTTGAATTAAAAAGTATTTTCTATACATTACCTTATTGGAGAAGAACTTTGGTAAGCAAAATTTTTGATGTCATAGAAATTGAGTAGAACATATTCAATAATATTTTTAATATGATTATGGTTATAAAACTTTAATACTAAGGATAATGGTAAAGATAAAATGCATAGTAAAGAGTACCGTAGGCTTTTGGCTTTTAGATCATTAAAATATAGTAAAAAGTACCTTGATAACTTGAGCATTTTCTATATATCGTTAATCAGAGGCTTGTTGCTCACACCATAGAGATAGAGGAGATGAAATAGATAACAACTAACATACTGGGAAAACATACTAAGATGCAAACAAAGTTTGGAACATATCTAAACCACAATTGAAATAAAATGGTTCACTATCCTTAACATGAATTAAATGAGGGCAATAAGATAGAATATGATTAGAGAACTTAATGTTTAACTTGTTGTAGTAGTTTTGAGAACTTATTGTTGTGTTTTGAAAACTTTTTATGAAGAATGATTGAATTTTTAAGTTGTTAGGCTTATATTTTTAATGAATTTATTCTATTATGATATATATAATTTTAGCAGTCCTACATGTTTTTGTATGCTTTTCGATGGAAGTTTGGGCGTAAACATTAGATACGGGGCGACACAACAAAATGCGTTAGAAAAGGGCGAAAGGCCGTCAAAAATTTCTTACGAGAAATTATTAGCTTTTATGGCAGATTTCCCATTAGAAATTACCGATAGGCATTTCTGACATTTTGGCTATTAGTAAATTCACTAGAAATGTCTGACAATGATTTCCAATTTTTTGCCACTCCGTTTGTCGTGCTTAGCAAAATAAGAATTTATAAAAAAAAAACTACTAGAAATATGTTAAAAAAATTTCCTAGTGAAAAAACTGGCATCACATTTTATTTATATTCATCTTTTAGCATAGGAAAACTTTCAACCAGAAAGTCACAAGAAATGTCAAAATCGGCTAGAAAATCACAGAATTTCGCTAAAAAAATTTGCCGACAGTAGGCAATTTTCTTGTAGTGACAAACCCGAATTTTAGCACGAAATTATGTTTGGAAAATTATAAAATTCATAACTAAATAAATAAAGATGGGAAAAGTATAAAACAAATTAAATTTAATCACAAATTGAGTGAAAATAAAATAAAAAATAAAAGTGTGTAATTTATTTTTAACTAAATTAAATCTTTGAAAATCATATATTAGTCTAATAAACCAATTTTTTTTTATTGCACCTTGATTCATCCTTAACAAATGGTTAAAATACTCTTAATATTAGAAGACAATTGATCAAATAATTATGAAGCTTAAGTTCCTTCTATATGAAGGAATTAAATAAAATATTTAAACTTATAATTTTTAAATTAAATAAATATAAATCATAAAAATCAAAAAATCAAAATCATGTGGATTTAATTGGTTAATAAAAATATTAAATTTTGTAATATTTTAAACATTGTACAACACGATTATGTTCTTACAATATGAATTGAATAAAATTTAAATTTAAATTTTTACCTAATATAATTAATGGTGTGGTTTCTAATTACAACTCATCATCTAATATGAGTTTGTGTCGTATTGTAAAATTTTTTAAGTTTTAAAATATTTTTTTCAGCTAAATAAAAAATTTTTAATTAAGTTATGTAGCAACATATCATATAGTATAATCTATTTTTTTTTATATTATGATTTTTAAAAAAATTATAATATTTATATTTTTTTCACCCCCCTATGAATGTGTCATCGGTTGCTAAGATATTAAACACCTTTTATAATACAGAGACTCAATGAAAGATAAAAATATAGACTCTTGGAAATATTAATTCTTTACTACTAAGTCTTAAGCATTGATCCTTTAGAAGTGTTTGGTGCTTGCTTAAAACCATCAACATCCTACTCCCCCTTCATACATCTAAAAAAAGAAGAACTATGAACTAGCATCAATAAAAAAATAACAACACTTCAAGTAAATTAAAATACATGCACATAACAATGAAGAAAAGATACTACATGGCATAAAAAAGTAAACAACTAATGAAAGTTTTTTAGAGATGTTAAGCCCTTATGAACTAGCCCAAGGCTAACCAAAAGGGGGGGGGGGAGTTAGTATTTTAAAAATTCTTTGAATCGAAAACTTAAAACATGAACCAAACCAAAATCACCACAATGAAAATCAAAGTACGGAAATTAAATGCATAAATAAATAGTAGAAAATAACATAGAGATTTATAGCGGTTCGGTCAACTCGACCTACGTCCACTCCCCAGAGGCGCCCTCCGGGTAGTGCACTAAAACGTAGTGACTCTCATTTTACTCCTAGAGCAAGGCAGAGAGCCCTTACAAAACTCCTTTTTGCCGACCCAATGAGGCGTAGAACCCAATTCCTCTTTCTTCCACTTGAAACAGGTAGAGAACCTTGATCGATTACTGAAGAAGACCTCCCTTGACCCCCAAGGAAAAAGGACAACAATCAGAGAAGACACCTTGGAACCATGCTTGGAGAAACCTTTGTGAAACCCTCTCACAAACTCCCCCTCAAAAGTTCCTCCCTCTCTCTCCCTCTATGTCCCTCTCTCTCCCTCTCTCTCCCTCTCCTATTAGCTCTCTCAGGTCAAGACAACATCAAAAGATCTACCAAAAGGGTTGAATAAGAGCTCTTAAATAGAAGAGCTTCAGAATAGCTAATTAATTGCAACTTGTCGACTTTATCATCCAGGGCGATATTAATATCATCCTGTACGATTAGTATAATTTAAGCCTAATCAGCCGGGATGATCTGAGACGACCAGAAGAAATGTGTTCATATAATTCTGTACGATTAGTTCAAATCACATTATTTTGGCCAGACCATCACTCTGAAAGGAAGTCTAGATGACCCAAAAATAGCTTGATCTTTTGGGCTGATCTCACGATCATCCCGGATGATTAGTTCAAAACCAAGGGAAATCGTCCAGAACATCGCTTTGAATAAGTGTTGGCGGATGTTGATTGTTCAGGAGCAACTAAGGCTTTTTGAACTGATCGTCTTAGCCGATCCAGCCATCGTCCAGGATGATGTGATCGTATCAATTAGGCCTTAATTGCTTTCCTTAATAATCAGATTAATTTAAGTATAATTATGTTGCATCATCCAAGCTGATGTAATGGATCATCCTGGCCGATGTCTAAAAATAAATAATACCTAAATAGATTTGGCAGCTGATTCTTTCTAATTTGAGCCTATCGTCCCATACGATACATATATCATCCACGACAATGTACTTAATAATGGCTTCCTTAACTTGGATACTCGAATTAGGATTTCTATTTTTAGCAGATTGTCTAGGATGATTTTAGGATCATCCCGGATGATGTGATAAAAATAGAGAACTCTAATGATCATATAGAAAATTTCCTCGTGTGTGTGTGCAAGATTACTTAACATTAGGAACCACTTCGTTTATAAAAAGACTTAAGAAAGAAAAAATTACAAACTAACTCAGACTTAAACTACTCAATTCTTGAGCTTGCCTTGAGTTGCACTTGATCTTATAGACCTGAAAAGTTAGTAAGAAAGGCAGTCGTAGAAAATCATGAATGTTTGATATCATCAAAAGTCTAATCCATAAAATTAGATTTGCAACAATCTCCCCTTTTTCGATGATGGCAAACCAAAAAATAATCTAAGCATATCAAGTAACAGTGAGAAGAAATAAAATATTGTTTTAGCTATCTAATTGTAGAATCAAACTACAGAACCAATAATACAGTAGACTACAGAGTACTACTCCCCGTTTTCACATCACAAAAAGGAGGAGGAAAGAGAATAAAGTAGAAATTAAACACCAAAATAAGAAATAAACTACAACAAAAAACAACATAAAAATAAAACTAGTAAAACGACGACCCCTGATAATCTGAAGGAGGAGGTGGTGGTGGTGGTGGCTGTTGAAAGTAGCTGGTCAGGGTAGCGAACTGTGATCAAAACTAGGCAATTTTCTGGTCATGCTGGTGATACATGCAGATGGTGTCCTCAATATGTTGTTGCTCCTGTGTAATAATGTAGTTCTCAAAGTGGGTCTCCCACTGATTGAATCACTCTACCAACTGATCCATCTGAGAGTGCTGGCGGAGCAGGACAGGTACAGGAATAGGAGCGGCCCACTGAGCTTCCACATCCCCTGCGTGGAGACGAGTACTATGAAGGACGTTGAAGGAATTATTCTAGTAGAAGGCGGGCTGAAAGTTAGGAGGAGCAGGATATTGGAGGTTATATTTAGATTCTAGAATATACACAATAACATGTCCTAGGGCAAGATTTGGCTTCCTCCTATAACCTGGATCTCGAATTATGGTCAAGTGCTTGATGTAGCGAAAGATCGGGTAAATTGCATTAAATTCTCGATGGGCCATAATGTAAAAAGTGGTGAGTGAAAGAAAGGGAGTGATATGAATTCGATCACCAGCTTTGAGAATAACAGAGGTGCGAAGGACGTGTTGGATCATCCTAGCAACTTTAAGTAAAGAGCTAGTCTCTCCAATATGAAAGTGGGCATTAGAATTATGGAGAAAGTGATTGGTTGTAGCCCAGTTAAAATCAGGATTAGAATACAGGGCATGAAGTTTATCTCTTGTGGTGGAAAGCTATAAAATCTCCGCACAATCCTGATATATGATCTCGACGGGACATCGATTCACATATAAGGAAGGAAGAATTAATTCTAAGGCTCATGAAAATTCAAACAATAGCTCAAAATTGAAGCAGATTGTGAGAGTGAGAATGAAACACAAAGAGGTGTGAAAGAATAAGTCAAGTACTAGATATAAAAGGTGGTTTGGGTTGATTAATCGGGAAACAGTAAGCTGGCTGTCTTATAGCATTGGTAGGCAACTTGATCATCTGCCTCCAGGAATTGAGGGTCCAGAGTGGCCCTCGAGGAACTTTTGGATGAGTGATGAAAGCATTTTCCTCCAATCTTTATCATAAAAAAGCAAAAAAA
>CM028342.1:47975849-48016734 GCA_016618105.1 Dendrobium huoshanense
CCACCTTTTGGAAATACCCATTCAATCTGAACCTATCCAAATCTCATTAGGGTGTTTCTTAGAAATATCCAACTCAACAAAACACAAACCATAGACGGCGTAGATAGATATGTTGTAGCTTTGTTGGTTTGTAATGGCATACGAAAGATCGAAGCCAAACCAAATAATATCTGAGAGTTAAAAAAATGAAGGTGCAAATTCTAGAATGAGGCATATCGAAGATTCCTCACGCACATCAATCCGTAGTCTATTTGAGTAATCTCTTTTGACAAGCATGTATATAGTAAGATCTCCTTGTGAAAAGGTGACTATAATCAAGATCATTGGTAAGTTAAATCGCAATATGACACGGATCTAGAAAATCAAGGTGAAGGAACCCGACAGTTTAAGGTTAATAAAAAAAATTTTAATCACATCTAAGTTAGGCTGATGAAGAACAAACTTGCCAACCAAAGTAAGAGCGAAAGGAGCAGCAAGCTGCAACACCACAGAATCATCAAACATCAAACCCGAAAATCCCTTAAAGGAAGTGTGAACAAAATGAACCATAGTAGAAGATGATGAGGAACCCTCCAAAACTTCCTTAAAGGAATTAGATTTCCCATATGGCAATGAAGACAAAGTTGTGATAGATGACATCAGGGACGTCACTCACAGCCAACAAAAATGAGAGAAACTGCAAAACAACACTCAAGAAACTTCGAACAAACCAACAAGAGAGAAAATGCACGAGAAAACCAAACACAACTCCAGGAGCGAAGAGAGGAGGCAGGAGAGAAAGAACCCTAAATCGCCTCAGAATCACCTTAACAGAGAGTTGTTTCATGTTACTTCAAACTGTAACATATTTAAATCATTCATATAGAAGGAACTTAGGGATTTTCATTTAGTGGGCTAAATGACTTCAAATACTAATGGAAATTTTACAATATGTCAAGGATGACTAAAGATAAAAAACCTAAAAATTTTAAGGTTATTTCGATGCATGTTTTATTTTTAATGATTTAGTTAAATTAAATTTTAATTTAGATCCAAGTTTTAATTAATTTGCTATTTTAAATTCAAAAAGTTTTTAGTTTTTTCTTGATTATATACTTTAATAAAAGTTCATTGCAATTTAATTATTTTATTTTACATTTTTCTATAATTAATTATGAATTTTAGAATTTTTTTCTAATTTTTTATTAGGGGAAACCCTCAAAGGAGCCTAAGCATTGATTAATTTTAAATTTTCAAGGTCCATAAAAGGTACCATTAGCTATCTACTACTCAAAAGAGCTACAAAAATAGCAAAAATAAAACCTATGAGCTTAAGGTCACTATTAAGTAATTGTACTAAAAATCCTAGGTACACGCTATGGTGGAAAGCAGTCAACACCAAAAAAATATGAAAAGCCCACTGGTTTTGTTTAAGCCCCATCTTTCCACGAGAAATTATAAAAGCCAAAATATATGCACTAATAAAATTCTGCAAATACAGATAACAAGAAGAAAGGACATAACTAGCCATAGATAAATTTGTAAAATACATTCAAATAAAACCTAAAACTGATTTTATAAAAATCCATTAGGTATATGGGAATGGTAGTAGTGTAACAAATAATGAGACTTGTGACCACAACATAATCATTAAAATAATAAAACCTAATGTAAATAAAATAAAAGCAAAATTTAATAAGTTCATATCAACCCAAAAGGAAGATAAAAGGAGGAAGCCAACTCCTAACCAAAAACATACACGGCCAAGGATTGTACCCCATCAAATAAAAAGTGATATTCCACCCAGCCTACCAGCAGTTAAGACCATTAATACAACGACACAACCACCAAATGGGAAATCTAATTATAGCATTTGAACTGGACAAGCGAATATAGAACACCATAATAATATAAGTTATCCTGGGAACAAGCTAGGAGAACAAACAAACCAGAAAAACATGCCTAAACTAAAATAAATAAACAAAAGCTACTAGAAAATTAAAAATCATACTCAAATTAATCCCAATGCTCAGCTTGACAAGGACAAAAAAGGAGCAAAGATAAAAACCACCATAAAAGGGAAAAACCCACAGTCCCTTATCTCAGTCCAAATAATAGACAATGGAAGCCAACCTAGATGCTACAAATTATAGCCATGATTCCCAACAAACAACCATAGCTAATTCCATCGACTAGTGAACAAAATCCTAGAATAAAAGATAAAACTAAATTTTTTCAAAGACCACAGCTGGAACCATGAAAGACTCTAAATAAATGATAGTCCATCGTAGGAAAAGGGAACCAGGGACTTGATCTCAAAATAGAACTCATAAAAATCAATTATTACAAAGACAATCAAATTAAAGACCACATATAGAAGAAATAGAACAAAAAACCTCAACAGAGCCTTAATTAAAGTTAGCTGACATAAAAATAGAACCAAGAAAACACATATCCATTGATAAAGAACCATAAAACAAGCTACTAGATGGGCCAATTAATCTCAGGAGCATAGCTTTTGCATTTCCATCATTGACTAAACCAAATAGCCACTCCAATCTATACCCAAACCTACCTAGGCAAAGTAAAAACCTGCGCTGGAGGAAAGGAAAGGAACATTCAGAGGAGCAATAGGATTTCAAAATCATAAAAGAACATATTAGTGAATCCTAGCCCAATAACTAAAGGAAATGAACTGAAGGAATAACCAAAGTGGGAAATTTACTCTCCCAAACATTAGCAAAATAACCAAAGGTTTCATGGCCACTAAATAAGGGAACCATTAAAACCTCACATAAAGGCAACTAAGCAAACATGGCCAATGAAAGAAGGATAACAAGATAAATAAAATCCATATAAAGCTACAACAAGATAACCTAGATCCAACCACAAAAAGTATATATGAGCATTTATTCAGGTTTAAATCAGCAAAATAATTGACATAATCATGGCTTACAACTGGCCTAACACAATAAAAAAAGAAACAAAAAAGAAAAACAACACCAAAATTCCCATCACTAAAAGACAAAAAATGGAAGAGCTTGGGTTACGCAAGCCAATTGACTAGATAAGGGCACCAAACCACAACACTGCCAAAAAAATACAACCAAGAGAAACCAATCCTATACTATAAACAACTATAAATAAAAACCCTCATAAGAAGGAAGAAGAGCATCCTAATAGACCACACCCATAATGAAATAATGGAGCTACAATAGGGAAACTATAATAGCCAAGTGAACGAAATAGAACAAGAGGAAAACAGTCAGAACAAATGCTCCCAAACCTAAGGAAAGATGAAGCTCGAACATAAGGTATAAAATTTTTTCCCAGACTAATAAGCCATATAAAGCATTAGGTAAATAATGAGAAGTGAAATAAATAAAGCAGTCCATAAAACAACCATGATTGGTAAGCCAATCAACATAAGTATTCCCCTCCCTAAGAACATGGGTGATGGTGTAATTTAAAATGATTAAAGTTTCTTAATTTCCCAAATGATAAAATAAATTAGAATTATAAATAACATTATCAAATTGTTTTAAACAATAAATACTATAAGTAGCATCCATCTCATTGAAGATATTGGTGATGTAAAGATAAATACATAATTTTAGGCCATGTAAGATAGAGGAGCATTTTGTAATGATAATAGAGCACTTGGCTAAGAAACCAACATAAGACTGGACAACATTCCCAAGAGCCACCCTGATAATACCACCACAAACATAGATAGAATCTTTAATTGACCCCTTAGTATTAAGTTTAAAATTATTATATGAAGGCTTAATCCAATAAACACACTTTTTTTTTTTAATTTTCCTTAAAAAAGAGAGAAATTGTATTACATTCCTCCTTCAACAAAGAAATAAAGTTGGAGGAAAATTATTACAACTAACTTCAAACAAAAAAATTTATTAAATAAAGAAATGTTAGCACCAAATTCATCTAACTTATTACAATCCCAATAGGAAAAATGAAATAACACTTGATTAAATTCCTTTAAAAAGACAATTTCTTCAAACCAAAATTTTCATTCTTCCAATTAGCTTTTTCCAAAGAGCATTTGAGTAACTTGATAATATTAAACTTTTTACCTTCAATAAGAATACCTTTGGCTTCAAACATCCAATCCTGCTTAACTTCCTTCAAAGATTGAATAGCCAATATTTCTTGGTGATTTTTATCCCAGTCTAAGAAACTGAATCAGATTTTAAGATCTCTAAGAACTCCACCAGTTCCATCTTTAGTGGATCTTAATAATGATGCAACAATATTATGTTTAATCCGTTCGAGAGGAGGAAGGTGCCAAGAATGGAAGAAAACCTTTGAAAGCTAATTAACACCACATTTTTCCAATATGAGATTTAAATGAAATGAGTTAGCAGTAAAATAAATAACATTAGCAGCTATCCAAACTGAAATATCTTTAATTCCTCTATGCTTAACTTTGTTCCTGCTCTTCGAAGAAAAGAAAACAAATTCACACTACATATTTGAATTAAATGGAGTAACATTATATATCCTTTCTAAAGACTTAAAACATTCAGCTAATGAAGAGAGCAATGAAACATGAAATCCCTTTTATTAATAAAATCTATAACTTGAATAAGTTTCAAACATCAAGATGCAATATGATCCAAAATTTCCCCTGCAAGACAACCTCTTGGATAAGCATTATTATCAAGTAGACTTCTGTACATAGAATTTCTAATTAACCGCCACCATAATGCTTTAATATGAGTTTTAAGCTTCAAATTTATTATCAGACTCAAGTAATTATTTTTACCCTGTTCTTCAAATGCAGCATTAGTTTCCAATGCTGCAATAGATTTTCCAAAAGTTTTAGATTTACTCTCTAGCTAGTCAGATAATGAATCATAAAAATTTTGAACTTACTGAATAAGATTTTCCAACTATTCTAAAATTAAATTGTTCACCAGAACAACATTCCAATTTCCATCAAGAATAAGACTGCTTACTGAGTTCCCAACACCCTTCAAAAATGAAACTAATGCTAGGCTCAAATAAAGGTGATTAATTTGCAATGGAATGCCTAAATCTTGAGCCTCAAAGGAGAAAAACTTTATATTTTTAGAGCACAACCGGTTAGCTAAGAAAAGCGTCATAATTTTTCCTTTGACATCACTAATGATGTGATGATGGCTTATGCAGATGTTGTTAAAATTGGAGTTGTTTCTAGCAAGCCACAAAACAGACAAAATAAGAAAAGGAATGAAATTCCTAATATGACCACTTGCGTTAACAAACCAAAGGTTAAGCATGTTATTGATGGAATTATTTTTTATAAAATTTTAAAATCTAAAGATATCCTCAAAATAGATCAAAATTTTTGTATTAATAGGACAAGAAATAAACACAAGATGCATAATATCCACAAGATAATAACATTGACACTTGGACGAAAAAATAAAACCACTTTTGATTAACTTCTTGTTAATAGGAATGAAATGATGAAAATTCTCCAAATAAAAGTAGCAACTGTGGTAGGAATACTTTTGTGCCAAATCATTAAAAAAAAAACTCTGTTAAAATAAATTTTTGTTCTAAAAGAATTACAAACATACTTCAAATTGAAAACTCATTTTTAGAAAAGTTACAAAGTTAATAATCATTTGCCTTAAATTAATAGGGAGTTGTAAAATTTGGCTAATAATAGCTTCATGAAGCACTTCAGCAAGTTTCTTGTAATCCCTACTATTCAAAAAAATAAAATAATTATCCTTAATAACAAAAGTTGAGAAAGTGTTCAAGATAGAGTCAATATAATGCATACCAAGCCAAAGATCTTGTCAAAAGAAAATGTTAGAACGACCAAGACCCCATTGGATATGATGCTCTATAGCCCTTTTAATATAGAAAAGCCACATCCAAACTCTAGAATCACCCTTATTATAACAACAAAAACTAGGATGCTTACCAACACAGTACTTAATAGTCATAAATTTATCCCAAAGGCTGATTTTAGCATGAAAACTAAACCTTAACATCACAGAAAATGCTTTGGAAAGGTCTTACATATTTTTTCAACCCAGATCACCTTCCTCCAGAACACCATAACAGTTGCTCCAAGAAGACCAAAAAACCATTGTTGCTGCTACCATTCAAAATAAAATTTATTAAACAATTTTTCCAGCTTATTACACTTTTCACACATATGTTGTAAGTTTTTAAAACATAAGCAAGAAGGAAACAAAGAACACTCTTAATAAGAATCAATCTCCCACCAATGCTTAAGAAATTATATTCTCAAGAATGAAGTAATTTTTTGCATAAAAAGAGAAAATTCATCAAAAAGAAAGGATTTATTATGACCTTTCTAAATGGAAACCCCATGGTACTTAAAAGGAAGAGAGCTTTGCACAAAACCAGTGATATCTTTCATAACAAAAATATGATCTTAGGGAATTTTGCAAGAGGAAATAAAATAGCTCTTGGTTTTCTTAAGGAAAATACCATTAGAAACTTTAAAACTATGCAAAAATATCATAAGCAAATTAATCCTATCAAGAGACCGATTGGCAAAAATAATAACATCATCAGCAAAATGTACATGAGATATAGGGATAACACCCATAGTTAGATAAAAGAGATTGGGTTAAAAAAGGTTCATGAGACCTCTAGATAAATATTCAATGTTAATAATAAAAATGGTAGTAGAGATAGGATTACTTAGTCTTAAGCCATGAGCAGATTTTAAAAACTATTACTTCTACCAATTAAAATAACAAAAAAGAAAGGGCCATCAATATAATTTTTAGCAAGATAAATAAAAATAGATTGGAATCGAAGAAGTAAAGAATGTTGTAGAGAAAGTTCAAGTTGTTGTAATCATTGGCTTTGGCTATATCCATCTTTAACATAATGTTATTACCTATAACTCTAATATCAAGTTAAGTAAGGATCTCTTTGGCAAGTAAAATGTTTTCAAAATTAGCCCTACCCTTAAAAAAAAAACTAGTTTGGTTAGTAGAAATTGTTTTTGGTAGTAAAGGATAAAGATGATTCTTAAGAATTTTTGAAATCAAATTACTAAAGAAGGTAAACATACTAATAGGTCTCAGATCATTCCAATTATTAATGCCATTCTTCTTAGCGATAAGTACAATGGAAGTAAAGGAAAAATACGTATGGATACTATTACCATCAAAGAAATCTAATAAAGAACCATAAAAGTCATAACTAATAATATCACAAGCATTTAAAAAAAAAAAACTTAGCAGAAAAACCTTCAGGCTTAGAAATAGAGTTAAACTTCATAGTCTTAAAAATCTCTTTTTAAGTTCCTCTAAAAAGGAGGGCTAGTAAGATTCAAATTGTCATCATAATTAATAATATTTGGATCTCAAGATTATCAATAGGAATGGGATCAATGTTATGCTTAGAGGCCACTTTTTACATCCAAAAAATTTGCTCCTTATCTTAAAGACTAGAAAGCGAAATTTTATACACTTAGAGGAGAGTAAGGTTGGCATCAAAAGGGCAAAGTTAACAAATATCCTCAATAGAATTAACATTATTCTCAACAATCAAGATATTAAAGAAAATATTTTTAACAACATGCTTGTTCCACCAATTGATTTTAAACTGAAATCTTTTATGTTTGAACCATAATCAATTTATATCAAAAGTAGAATTATTATAATGTAGAGGGGCCTGCACGTTATCTTAGACCATGCTCAAGAAATAGTTAGGAACGGAACCATCATGCCTCATCAAAATTCAAATAAGAAGAGCGGAATGATTAGATAATGTTCTATTGGTATGGTCCACATAAGTAATATTAAAAGAATTAATCAATATATCTTTAAAAAGAACATGATCCAAACATTGTCGTAGACTGCCACGATTCCAGGTAAATGAATTACTAGTAAAACAAATGTCCACAATGTTACAATCTAAAATCATGTTATTAAAATCCTCCATGGATTGATAAACTAGGTAAGAACCCACAAGTATTTATTTGAGGCCAATTTTAGGGTTGGTTAATTTTGTGTCTTCAAGAATCCTAATTTTCACCAAATTAAATCCTTGGGTTTGTAATGTCTCTAACTTTATAGGATTTAAGTTTATAACAATTTGAAGTGAAATAATGTTTTTAGAAATACTATAAATTCCATAACTCTAGACCAAGGTAAAATTACCTTGCTCTTTCTAGTATTACAAATGGAATATGGTTTAAGGAGTATAACACTTATATAGGTTCACACAATTCACACAAAACAAAAGCCCTAATTCTTATAAATTACATGTAACACTACAGGAAAAATGCTGATTACCGGCGGTCATGACCGGCGGTTATATGACCATCAGTATTACCGGCGGTTTGCGGGCGGTGTAGCCGCCAGCGGTTTACCGGCGGCCTAACCGTGGGTTTTGTAACGTTAAGTTGCCGGTAATAGCGACGGTCCTGTAACCGCCGGGTAAACTGCCGGATGTCAATATTATCGGGAGGATGGCTCTATCACTGAGAGTACTGTGGAGATTGTTAATTTAGCTTTTCAGCATTTTCAAAATTGCCTTTATAAGATTTTTTGTCTGACTCCGAATTTTTATCAGTCTTTTATTCCAAGCCTTATTTATCAAGAGGTGAATGAAAATCTTTCTAAAACTCCTTCTCTCGAGGAAGTTAAAGATACTCTTTTTGGTATAAATAGAGACTTTATGGCTGGGCCTGATGGTTTTACCATTCAATTATTTCAAAAATCTTGGCACGTTATTAAAACGTGCAATAGTACCACCACCTCAAAAACTTCAGCCTATTCACGAGAAACTTAACACATCATTCCATGACTATCTAATGTAGAGCTCTCCCTTTCCAAAATAACAATTCACTTGCCTCCATCTTCAAATGCAACCCAAGGTTCCAGTGCAAGTCACCGACAACCTCAATAAGTTAACTAGTGTTAGCCTTCATTAGCTCGGCACTCTGAAGAAATATTCAAGCATATTTATTGAACTTAACAATACTTGACAGTATTGATACATCCAAAAGATAGATCATTATGAGCCACATAGCATCATTCCCCTAACCTTGTCATGAAGCGACTCATGTATGAGTAGTCTGTACTAAAAATCATTTTAAGTCAATATATTTTTTTATTCCTTCATTGTTTAACTTTAACCATATCCCGTGGATCCATATTAATAAATAATGAAAAGAAATATTTTAGATCTTTTTGCGGCATTAAGATTCAGAGCCACTTGAGCATTTCTCTTATGTTTATCTATTTAGTTTTGTTGCGGGCTAGAAATACGCGGCGATAGAGATTTAATTCTACGTCTTAGAGTTGTACGGATAACTAGCTCACACACAGAGAAATCAAGATTTTTTATGTGGAAAACCCTTAGAAAGGGAAAAAACCACGGAGCCTAGCCCAGTTGAAATAAATCCACTAGAATTTAAGTCGGTTACAAAGAACTGAATCCCCTCACAGGGTGATTAGATTTACAATTAATGACTGCTTGATAGAAGTCGAGTGTTAGGCCTGAAATCACGTGGAAGTTTGGGTGTTGATAATCCTGCTTTGAGCAGGACGTCGGGCCTTTAGCAGGACGTCAGGCTTTGACCAGAACGTCTGGTCTTCAATAAGACATCGGGTCTGAATGTCGGGCCTTAAGCAGCACGTCGGGTCTGAATGTTGGGCCTTAAGCAGGACGTCGGGTCCGAATGTCGAGCCTTAAGGTCGTGGTGCGATGAAACTCTGGTGGTGGTCTGGTGAGGTTCCTGCGGTGGTCCGGCAGTGCTCCTGCAGTGGTCCTGCGGTGGTCCGACGATAGTTCTGTGGTGGTCTGGCGGCTGTCGAGGAGGAGCTTCTTCCTTCTCTTCTTTTTTCTCTTCTCTTCTTCACTCTCTTGATTGAATCCTCTGTTGTGAAGAATGAGGGCTTTATTTATAGATTTTCTAGAGTGGCAAAGCTCGTAAATAGGCATGAGATTAGGGGCGAATAGGGAGTGGTTGAATGAACGGCCGATGTTGAATCCTACGATCGTGCACCGTTTGTTGGACATTTGGAGGCCTTAATGATGTTAGAATTTGGCGATCTTGGGCTCGTTGGACTTTTCTTATCGAGCCGTTCGATTCAAGTATAAGCTCGTCAAAATCGTAGACCGTTTGGTAACTCAAATTGCGGTTTTAACCTTCTGACAACACTTTGAGCCCTTAATTTGGACTCATTTGGGCTCGGATTGGGTTGATCTTGGTGTCGTCGGGTTTGTATTTCCGAGATGCTCAGTTTGACTATAAGCTCGCTGAAATTGGAGTTTGGGTGATCCCAAAATTAATTTTTGAACTTTCCAACTAGCTTTTGCCTCGAGATTCGTGCCCGATCAAGCTAATTTTTTTATGATTTATCAGTTGCCTCCCTATTTTCAGACGTCGAAACTCCAGAAGTTCAAAAATACTTGTTCTAAAATTTTATACCAACCAAAACGCAAAAAATTGTGTTCCAAAAATTAATAACTTGCTCGAACATGATCATAGAGGCTCCGTTGGGCATCAAAAGTATCGAAATTGAGTCCGAGATGTCGAAAAACGTGTCCGGGGACCCCAGAAACGTCGAATTTGGACTTTTCGAGACAAAAATCAAGCCCAAAATGGGCTAGGCAGCCGGACCGGCCAAACTGGCTGCCCAGCCGCCGCCGCCGCCGTGAATTGCCTGGCCCGCCTCCGGCCCACGCTGGGGCCTATGCGGCGGCCTGCCTGGGCCGGCCGGCCCGCCTGGGCCTGCGCTGCAACCCGCACGGCGGCTCGTCTGGGCCGCCTGGGCTCGCGCTCGCGGCCCGCGCAGCGGGCTTTTGGGCCGCTCCCGGCCAGTGCGGCGGACCGTCTGGGCCCGCGTAGCAGCCCACCTGGGCCCGTGTGGCAGCCCGCCTGCTGCTCTTCCACCGCCTCAAGCGTTGAAGAGGCGGGTCAGTTTGGGCCACTGACCTAAGTGGGCCCCACCCCCTTGAAAAATTGATTTTTTGGCCTTTTTTGGCAGAAAAAATTCCTAAAAATCCCAAAAAATTTTGAAAAAATTCAAAACAATTTAGAAAAATTTAGAAAATTAGAAACTCTAAAAACTTCTCTTCTCTCTCCTAAAGAACTATAAATAGGCCCTTAAAGCCTTCATAAAATTATCCCTCTTTTCTTTTCTCTTCTTTTCTTCTCTTCCTCTCCTCTTTTCTTCTTTTCTTCTCCTCTTCTCCCTCTGTCCTTACAATTGAGGTGTTTCCTTGGTCTTCCAAGGCCCCTCTCTCTGCAAGGAAGTCTGGAGATTTTCCCTTCTCCCTCTCTCCCTCTATCCTTATAATTGAGGTGTTTCCTTGGTCTTCCAAGGCCCCTCTCTCTGCAAGGAAGTCCAGAGATTTTTCTTTCTTTCCTTCAAAAACCCTTTAGGAGAAATGTCAGGTGATCGCCTCCCACCGAGAGATCCTGCGATCCGGGGAGACCGCATCGCACCGTATGACGGCGAGCAGAGGCCAAATAAGAAAGTGAGGGTGGATAAGACCGCGTCGACTGTTACAAATGATTTATTGTTTCTCTTTCGTAAGAATTATCATTTTCCTAATGATGTGAAGACGATGGTGCTCAAGAGGTCCGATCGGGCTAGTCATCCTCCTCCTGGGTATCTGACCGTTTCTGAGACCCACTTGTGGGCCGGGTTACGCTTTCCACCTCCTACCGAGTTGATTGAAATTTTATAACGATGTGGGGTGAATATGTTCCAATTTTCATTCAGAGTGATGTCGGTGGCTGTGGGATTGATCGCTCTCTTCAGGGATCGAGGAGCTACTTTGACACCAGAGCACCTTTCACGGATGGGTTGATTTACCAGCGACACACATGGGCGTGTAACCTTTAGATCCAAATGGTTAGATGTGCGTACCCGTGATCCTTCAAAGAACTTGCTCAGTGCTTTCTTTTTTGTGAATAATGATTGGGGCTTGATAGAGAAGTGGGGAAAAATGAAGGATCTGCCTCCCCTTTTGCATGTTGGGGAAGAAGACATAATGAGGATTTTGAAAGTTTCTGATCTTGATCATCTTCTATTTGAGGTTTGTCACATGAGTAGATACACCGAGGAAGAGTTCTTGTTCAAGGTTGGGCTGTTGTTCCATACTGAAGGTCTGATGAGAGGATGTTGAAGCCGACATCCAAGGTTCCTGAGCCACCTGCCCCTACTTCAAAAGCGGCTCCCAAACGACCGGCAAGAGGCGAAGATCCTCAGGTTTCAAAAAAGAAGAGGGTGGAAAAGACTGCAATAAGTACTGACAAAGCTCTACCTGACTCTTCCCCAGCCAAGTTGTGTATCCCTGAGGATGTTTTGAGCCACCAGTGTATTGGACACAATAAAACTAGCAATTTAGTGAGTAGCATGTCTCAATGCTTTTATCTCTTTTTCTTTTGGGGTGACTTCTAATAAACTTTTCTTTTTTATTTTAGCTGTCACGCCTTAGGATCAAGATTAATGACTGGAATAGTGAGTTTGTTAAGATCAAGTATCTCTAGGGAGAGTTCAAGTGAAAGTATGATCAGAAGGTCAAGGAGATAAAGGTGCTTGAAAAAGAGTTGAGTGAGTGCAGGACTGAGTTGGTCAATACAATGCACTTTGTATCTCTCCAAAATCGGCAGGCAGATCGGCATCAAATAGATCTAGATGAGGCTCAAGCGACAATCACCAGGCTTTTAAAGGATCAGAAGGCTTCTGAAGAGAAGATAGCATCACTTGAGGCAAAGGATAAGAAGTCCCAAGTTCTTATAGCTGAGAAGGAGGCCGCTTTGTCTAGCTTAGAACCTTCAAGAGTTATTAAAGATTTCAAGAAGTCCATAGCTTTCAAGACTATCGTTCAGGATTGTTGAGTCCAGTAATTAGGTTGTTAATCCTAAGTAAATGTCCCACGGCTACCAAGAGGGGGGTGAATTGGTAGTTTAAAAAATTTTAAACCCTCTTTGAAGATTAAGTTGAACCGAAATAAAAATTTCTTTTAAAGTTTGTAGAAAAATATTTTTCAACCATAGAGTTGTTAAAACTGAAATTTAAAGTGCGGAAACGTAAAAACAATAAAGTAAATGACACAAGATTTATAGTGGTTCGGTCTATAACCAGACCTACATCCACTCCTTAGAGGCACCCTCTGAGTATTGCACTAAAACCAATAGTGACTCTCCTTTAGCACCCATAGCAAGGCGGAGAAGCCTTTACAACACACTCTTTTCACCACTACCCGGTGCGGCAGAGAACCATCGTCCTTTTACACAATCCACAGTGCTGGCAGAGAACCGTCGTCCTTTTACACAATCCACAGTGATGGCAGAGAACTGTCGTCCTTTTACACTCTCCTAGTGTGGGCAGAGAACCCTACGGTTGTTCACACTCTCCAAGTGTAGGCAGAGAACCTTTCCGCTGTTCACACTCTCCAAGTGTAGGCAGAGAACCCTTCGGCTGTTCACACTCTCCAAGTGTCGGCAGAGAACCGGATCTCCTTGACTGATCTTCTCATAAGAATCTAGAAGGAAGAAGGAAAAGAGTGAAGTAATCCAAATTCACAAGTAGAGAATCTTACCTTTGTAATCCAAGTGAAGCCTTCTCGCTCCAGTGGTAGGAATCCTCCTTTGAATGCTCTCTTCCACTCTCTCCTTTGCTATTCTCTCAAGAGGCACGAAGATCAAAAGACAAAAAGATTAGGTGGCAGTCTAATTTGGACTATTTATATAAAAGACAAGAAAAATCACCCAAAAACTGCAAGTTTCCAATTCTGAACGCAGTGGATCGTCCTGTACGATCATGGATCGTCCTGGATGATTTTACTTAAACGATCTGAACCGACCCTATTTGAATATGTGTACGAAATGTCTTCGTACAGATGATCGTCCTGTACGAACTAGGTTCGTCCAGTACGAACGGTTATTACTAGGTCGGTTCTAGAAACTGCTGAAAACTGTTCTAAGTCAGTTAATCGTTTGGACGAGAATATGTTCGTCTGGACGAAAATTTTCCAGAGACCTGATCGTCCTGGACGATTATTTATTTTGTCTGGACGAAAATATTTTAGAGGACCAATTGCCACGGACGATAATTTATTTTCGTATGAACAAAAATTTTCCAGAGACCCAATCGTCCTGGACGATTATTTATTTCGTCTAGACGAAAATATTTCAGAAGACCAATCTCCACGGACGATAATTTATTTTCGTCTTGACGAAAATTTTACAGAGAACCAATCGTCCTATACGATAATTAATTTTGTCCTGGACGAATAGGACTTAGAAAAAAATTTTCGAGCAAGTTTCTATTCGTTCCATGTGCCCAATAGGAGATAACTGACTAATCGTCCCGTACGATAGGATATCGTCCAGTACGATCAGTATAAAATTTTTATGATCTCCTTATGTGTGTGTGTATGTTTTTTTTATTCACTCAATTACAATCACTCCCTTTCAAAATTAATTCAAAGAGAAAATGCAAACTTCAAATTAACAAAGTATCTCATGTTGAATTTGATTTGAAGTTATCGTAGTCAGGAGTCTGATTTTCCTAAAATATTAGTACACACAAGAGTAAATGCAAATCTTCTAAAATTGTTAGGAGATAACTACACATTTGAACAATAATGTTTGGAATCATCAAAACTACATAAGTTGCAAAAATGTAAAGCATTCAAATAGCAATTATTCTAACAATCTCCCCCTTTTTGATGATGGCAAAACAATTATTGTTTGTATGGTTTCAAGTTAAACAAATCTCCTATCTCCTAAACTCCCCCTGAACTGATAAGTACATTAAAATAAGGAGGCATAAAGAACAATATTTTTGTTTTTCAAAAATTTTAACACAAACAACCACAAAGTCAAAAACATGCAAACAGAATAATCAAAACAGGAAACACATAATTCAGAAAACACGATAATTTCTCCCCCTTTTTGACAGCAACAAAAAGTGAAGAAGAAATAGACAAAAAATGTAAGTAATTATATGAAATTCATTTTAAAATTTAATCTAAATGGTGATTGACATAGGGTATGCAATTTTAAACTAAAAATATTAGGTCAATCATAGAAATTCATAAAATTTAAGAAGTGATATAACATTATAAGTAAGAAGAATTTATCAAAGACATGATTCAATTTAGACATTTGACTATCGAAAATCATTACAAGAGAGATGTATAAAAATTCTATATTTCAAAGTTTAATAGAATATAAATGAACATAAGATCAATTTGAATTAAGAGATTGAAAGAATTTGGAAAGAAGAGAATTACCACATGTGGCGCTTTGCGCATCTTTTTCAAAATTTTTGGGGCACATTTTTGTGCAATTTTTCTTTGTTGGGCTTATTTTGTGCCGCTTTTTCACTTTGCAAATCTTTGCGAATTCCTTTTGATTTTTGTACTTTTTGTACAATTTTCAAGAGTAATTGAGACCAATTCTTTCCAAAATCTATAATCTAAAATTTTAAATATTTCTAAGTGCATAAATATCACTTGAGCATAGAAATATAAAATAAGAAAACATCTAAATTGTAATAGTAATATTAACTTTTATGTAGTCTAAATGAATAGACATGAATTTTATAAGTTCTAATTACAACACGTTATAAACAACTTTTAACTTTAGAAAGACTAGATTTTCTAATATAGATAATCTCAAATTACAATCTAATTTAAGCACTATGAAGATTAAATAATACTAATGAAATTAATAAACATTAACCACATTCCAAAAACAAATCAAATTTGAAAAAACAGAACAACTTCCATTGATATTAATGAACGGATTACATAATATCTAAAAAACAAGAAGAAAATACTTTGAACTTAAAAAGAAAAACCAACATAAACACAAACACTTAACAATTAAACAGACACAATAAAAACATAAAATACAAATACAACAAACACACAGAAAATCATTTCTACTGTTCTGGAGGAGGAGGAGGAATGCCTCCAAAAAGGTTGAAGTGGGAGGCCATCAACATTACATTGGTATTAATTTCATGTACTTCATTTCTAATATTACCAATGTCTTGTTGTTGCTGCGTAAGTTGAGCATCAAATTGATCAAACCTTTGATCAATGTGAGTCTCTAATCTATCAAATCTTTCAATCAGATTCTGATAATCTGATTGAGGAGCAGAAGTTTACACTCCTTCTTCTTCCTCCTCTTCTGAAGCACTGGCATGTGCTTTTCCTTTTTCCTCCTTAAAGAGCAATCTGAATGAAGCATCATTATAGTAAACTGGCTCTTTGTATTCTTCATCAGGATGCACTAAGTTGTATTTTTTTTCCAAAATGTAAGTGATTAAGTGTCTTAATGAAATATTCTTCTTCCTCTTTTGATCTGCATGTCCTATTTCTGAAAGCCCATAGATATGATCTATGATAAGTTGGGCTTCGTCAATAGGATGACCTTCCATAATTAAAAAGGTTAGAGAAGAAAGGAGAGGGGTAATATTAATCCTATCACCAGCTTTAGGAATGATTGAGGATTGAAGGATATGCTGGATGATTCGGGCATCTCTAGTCATTCCAGAAACTCTAGCAACATGATAGGTTAGGCTAATTTCTCTAATCACCCTATTGATTTCATACCATTCGAATTTCTTTTCACTCATTAGGGTGTTGGCTCTATATTCTTCAGTTCTTAAGTTCAAAAAGGCACCAAGGTCGTGCTTGGTGATCTCAACTTTTTGCTTGAAGACATAAGAACTAATGGAGGAGTGGTCAGAATTAAAACTCATGTTTGCTAGAAAATAGTTGTAGGTTTGCTTGTTGTAGAAGTGGACGAGAGAAAGTATGAAATGAAATTGGGTTGAGGCAAAGAGGTGCATTACCCAAAATTTTAACTCGGTTTGAATTAGAATGCGAGAGGGAGTGATTTTGGCGGATGCAAAATGAGGAAAGGATTCCTCATTCGCCTTAGAAAGAAAGTTGTCTGAGGCATTCCTATTTGGTTTCTTCACCAACACCTTTTGTCTCTTGTTTGAGGAGGCCATTATCGATTTGAAGTAGAAAGGGATTGAAAATGAAGTTTGGAAGTGTGATTGTTAAGTTAGAAAGCCTTCATATTTAAAGAAAAACGATACGTTCGTCCTGGACGAAAAATCATCGTTCGTCTGGACGAAATTATTTCGTACAGACGATCCAATTCGTCCAAAATGTAACGGCTTTTCGTAATCAACACAACTTACGATGCGTCCCTTCGTACAGGCTTTTTGACTTGACCAATCGTACAGACAAAAAATTTTTGTACAGACGATCAAAGTAAATCGTTTTAATGTCTCTTGAAAATCGTCCCCTACAATGAACCGACACTTGTTCGTCTAGACGAAGGAAAAATTCATACAGACGAAGTCAATATTAAAAACTGTCTTATCCACTCAACCGTTCCATTCAATTGTCCCGACGTTTAAAAAAAATATTTTCCTCCTGGACGATCGTCAGATAGTACAGACGATCTAATTAAAAACTGCTCTCAAAACGGTTAAAATTCGTGCAAACTATTTTTTTTTTCAAATATCGTCCCGTACGAAACCAAATTCGTCCCGGACGATTTCCTCCAAAATTTTTAATTTTGATTTTTAAATTAAGAAAATCAAACTGAACATTAAAAAAACACAAAAAAAATATAAAACAAAACCATAAACCCAAAAAAAATTCATTCAAAACACACAAAATTTCACAAAATCAAAAACAAAACACAACAAATATCAATGTTGCAAAGACATTTTGTTTAGGCATTCAAATCAATAACACCAAGCCTTGTTCTTAAAGTACTGAAGGTATCAAAGGCTAAAGGTTTTGTAAAAATGTCTGCAAGTTGATTTTCAGTTGAAACATGTATAAGTTCAATTTCTCCTTTGGATACATGATCCCTTATGAAATGATGTCTTATATCAATGTGTTTGGTTATAGAATGTTGAATAGGATTTTTGGAAATGCAAATAGCACTAGTATTGTCACAATAAATTGGAATAGTGCCTATAGTTAATCCTAAATCAATCAACTGTTGTTTTAACCAAAGTACTTGTGCCACACAACTTCCTAATGCAATGTATTCTGCTTCTGCAGTAGATAGTGCCATTGAATTTTGTTTTCTACTAGACCATGAAACTAATGAATTTCCAATGAATTGACATGTTCCAGAAGTGCTTTTCTTATCCACTCTACAGCCTGCAAAGTCAGAATCTGAGTAACCAATAATTTCAAATGAAGAGCTAAACTTATGATACCAAATCCCTAAGTTTTGAGTTCCTAGTAGATATCTTAAAATCATTTTTACTGCTGTCAAATGCGATTCTTTTGGATCTGATTGAAATCTAGCACATAAGCAAACACTGAATATAATATCTTGTCGGCTAGCAGTCAAGTAAAGTAAAGATCCAATTATCCCTCTAAATTTCTTTTGATCAAAAGATTTTCCCTTAAGGTCCTTATCCAACTGAACTGAAGAACTCATTGGTGTACTAACAGGTTTAGCATTGTCCATTTCATATTTTTTGAGGATGTCCTTAATATATTTAGTTTGACTAAGAAAAGTACCTTCCTCAAGTTGCTTAATGCTAAATCCTATAAAGTAATTTAAATCTCCCATTAGACTCATTTCAAATTCACTACACATTGTTTTAGAAAAATCATCACAAAGATGTTTATTTGAAGATCCAAAGATGATGTCATCCACATAAATTTGAACAATAAGTATATCCTTTCCAATTTTCCTTAAAAAGAGAGTTGTATCCACACTTCCTTTTTCAAAAGATCTTTCAAGTAGGAAGGTGCTCAACCTCTCATACCAAGCCCTAGGTGCCTGTTTCAATCCATATAATGCTTTTTTTAACTTGAAAATATGATTTGGAAATTTCGAATTTTCAAAACCTGGAGGTTGTTCTACAAAAACATCTTCCTCAATTACCCCATTTAAAAAGGCACTTTTGACATCCATTTGAAACAATTTAAAACCTTTAAAACAGGCAAAGGCTAGTAAAACCCTATATGCTTCAAGTCTAGCTACAGGGTCAAAAGTTTCCTCAAAATCAATTCCTTCAATTTGATTATACCCCTTAGCTACTAATCTAGCCTTATTTCTAATGACTACTCCTGAGTCATTCATTTTATTTTTGAACACCCACTTGGTTCCAACAACACTTTGATCTTTTGGCCTTGTAGTTAGTTCCCAAACTTTATTTCTTACAAATTGATTTAACTCTTCTTGCATGGCCAATATCCAAAATTCATCAAAAAGTGCTTGATCAATGTTAGTGGGTTCAATAGTTGAAATAAAGGCTGAATGATTAACTTCCTTGTTTAATCCACGCCTAGTTCTAACACCCTCACTTGGTTCACCTATAATCAATTCCTTTGGGTGGTTTTTAGAAAATCTTTAATCTCTAGGCAAAGGGTCTTCTCTTTCCAAATTTTCTTCCACATTTTCTTCCAAATTTAATCTATCAATCTTTTGGGAGTTTTCTTCAATTTCTTCTTCAACAACATTTGGCTCTTCCATGTTTCCACTTTCATCAAATACAACATGTGTGATTTCTTCAATGACTAAAGTTCTTTTGTTGAATACTCTATAAGATTTTCCAACACTTGAATATCCAACAAAAATTCCTTCATCTGATTTTGGATCAAATTTTCCTAAGGCAGATTTTCCATTATTATGTATGAACACCTTGCAACCAAATACATGCAAATGAGACAAATTTGGTGTTTTACCTTTTAGCAACTCATAGGGTGTTTTATTCAAATTTGATCTCACATTCACCCTATTCAGAACATAGCATGCAGTGCTAACCGCCTCAGCCCAAAAATATCTAGGAAGCGAGTATTCTGCTAACATTGTTCGGGCGGCTTCTATTAATATTCTGTTCTTCCTTTCAACTACTCCATTTTGTTGAGGAGTTCTAGGTACAGAAAAATTGTGATCAATCCCCTTTTCTTTACAGAAATTTTCAAATCTTTCATTTTCAAATTCTTCTCCATAATCACTTAGTATAGAAATTATTTCACATCCTAGTTTTCTTTGTATCCAAGTTGAAAAATTTCTGAATTCCTCAAATGATTCACTCTTATGAAAAAGAAATTTAACCTAGGTGAATCTTATAAAATCATCTACTATAACAAATCCATATACCTTTCTTCCTAGACTTACAGTGCCTATAGGTCCAAAAAGATCCATGTGTAGAATTTCTAAAGGTTTACTGGTCCTAAGATCTTTATTGGACTTAAAAGAGGACTTCACTTGTTTTCCTAATTAACATGCATCACAAAGATGGTCCTTGGTAAAGTCTAGTTTAAGTATACCTCTCACCAAATTCTTTTGGGTAATTCTTCTAAGATTTTTCATACTAGAATGACAAAGTCTCCTATGCCAAAGCCATGATTCATCAGAAACAGTTTTCAAACAAAAAGCAGTAGGAGATTGAATACAATTTAAATCTAGCATGTAGACATTGTTTACCCTTTTTCCATTTAAAACAATTTTCCCATTTAGGCTAATTATGCAGCTAGTAGGTAAAAATTTTACATTATAGCCCTTATCACATAGCTGACTTATGCTAATCAAATTATATTTTAAGCCTTCAACTAATAACACATTGTCTATGAAAAAGTTTTTCAAATTTCCAATCATACCTGATCCAACCACTTTCTTTGTGGTATATCTCCAAGTGTAACCTTGCCTCCACTCCTGGCTTCCAACATTATGAATTGAGCAGTATCTCCAGTCATGTGCTTTGAACATCCGCTGTCCATGTACCATATACTGTCACGAGGTCTTGTATGAGAGTATTCCTGCAAAATTCTCAAATGTTAGACCTGGGAACCCAAACTAGTTTGGGTTCACCTTTATGAAATTTATAATCAGATGCATGTATGATATGTCTAGGTTTATGCATCTTAGTTCTCCACACCAAATTAGTTTTCATCTTTAAAGTGCAGGTGTGAGATATATGTCCCAAAAATTCACAATTATTACATTTAACATTAGGAAAAATATTCCTATATTTTCTTTCATATGATTGTCTTCTAAGGAATTTCATGAATTTAGGATAATATTTAGGATTTATAAAATCTTCAAGTTTAGGGGGGTTCCTATTATCCTCGAGAGCTCTTATAGTGAGTTTGTAAAATGAATTCATATCTTCCAAGATTCGATTGGTATAATTGATTCTATATGTCTTGCTCTCAGATTCATCCTTAAAATTCTTAAATTCTTTTTCAAGTTTAGCATAGGATGATTTTAAATTCTCAAAATTTTTATTCAAGTCATCATATTCATCAAGTACTTTCATGTGGTTGTTATCAATTAAAGCATGATCTTTCCTAAGGATTTTGTGTTCCTTATTAAGCTCTTCCAATTCTAAAACTAAACTAGCATGCATCTTTTTCATTTTCAATATATGCATCATGCATGTGTTCAGAAACTTCAAACAATTCATTATAGGTTAAATCACATACCTCTTCTTGATCTGATTGTTCAGCATTATCTGCCATCAAGCAAAGGTTGGTGACTTCTTCTTCTTTTTCAGTCTCAGATGAGTCTGAAGCTGAGTCCGCCCAAAAAGCCCTTTGAAACTTCTTCTTGCCCTTCTTTACCATTGGTTTCTCCTCTACCTTCTCCTTACTAGGAGTGGCTTTGAGTTTTGGACAATCAGTCTTTATGTGATCTGGTTTCCTGCATTCATAACAAATCACTTCATTAGAAACCTTGTCATTTCTGTTATACTTACCTCTATTTCATTGCTGGCGTCTCTTCTGCTTCCTCTTTAAAAATCTTCTGAATTGTCTAGTCATCAATGCAATATCATCTTCATCCTTAGGTTGTGAGTGTTCACTTTCTGACTCTTCCACATTTAGAGCAATATTCTTGTCCTTTCTAGTTTCACCTGCATCAATCTTTCTTTGACTTACTCCTTGCTCATAAGCAATGAGTGAACCAAGAAGATTGTCAATGGAATAAATGTTTAAAATCTTTAGACTCTGTAATTGCAGTAATTTTAGCATCGTATGCAGTAGGTAAATAACGAAGAATTTTATTGACCATTTCAGCATTAGTTAATTCCCTACCAAGTGCATGCAAAGAGGTGACAATTTGAGTGAATCTTTTATACATGTCTGAAATAGATTCATTAGGTTTCATGCGAAATAATTCGTAGTCATGTAACAAGATATTGAGTCTTGATTGCTTAACCTCATTTATCCCTTCATAAGTTATATAAAGTCTATCCCGTATGTCCTTTCCGCTTTTACAAGTGGAAACTCGCATGTAGTCTTCAGATTTTAGAGCACAAAAGAAACTGTTTAAACATTTCGCATTTAATTGTGTTAAGTCACATTCTTCAATAGTCCAATCTGCATAGGGTGTTTTTACCCTAATTCCATCAACTAATCTAGTTGGTTTTGAGTAACCTTCCTGGACTAGCATCCACATGCAATAATCAAGTGACTGTAAGAAAGTAGACATGCGTGTTTTCCAAAAATCAAAAGGAATATTGTCAAACAGTGAAGGTCTAGTGATAGAGTAACCCTCAGGTGTGTTTCGGTTTCCAAATATAGCCATCTACGTTAATCAAAAAGTAGTTCAAACTTATGATTTTGAAACTAAGCTCTGATACCACTTGTTGAGTCCAGTAATTAGGTTGTTAATCCTAAGTAAATGTCCCACGGCTACCAAGAGGAGGGTGAATTGGTAGTTTAAAAATTTTTAAACCCTCTTTGAAGATTAAGTTGAACCGAAATAAAAAATTCTTTTAAAGTTTGTAGAAAAATATTTTTTAACCACAGAGTTATTAAAACTGAAATTTAAAGTGCGGAAACGTAAAAACAATAAAGTAAATGACACCAGATTTATAGTGGTTCGGTCTATAACCAGACCTACATCCACTCCTCAGAGGCACCCTCTGAGTATTGCACTAAAACCAATAGTGACTCTCCTTTAGCACCCACAGCAAGGCGGAGAAGCCTTTACAACACACTCTTTTCACCACTACCCGGTGCGGCAGAGAACTGTCGTCCTTTTACATAATCCACAGTGTTGGCAGAGAATCGTCGTCCTTTTACACAATCCACAGTGCTGGCAGAGAACCGTCATCCTTTTACACTCTCCTAGTGTGGGCAGAGAACCCTACGGCTGTTCACACTCTCCAAGTGTAGGTAGAGAACCTTTCCGCTGTTCACACTCTCCAAGTGTAGGCAGAGAACCCTTCGGCTGTTCACACTCTCCAAGTGTCGGCAGAGAACCGGATCTCCTTGACTGATCTTCTCATAAGAATCTAGAAGGAAGAAGAAAAAGAGTGAAGTAATCAAAATTCATAAGTAGAGAATCTTACCTTTGTAATCCAAGTGAAGCCTTCTCGCTCCAGTGGTAGGAATCCTCCTTTGAATGCTCTCTTTCACTCTCTCCTTTGCTATTCTCTCAAGAGGCACGAAGATCAAAAGACAAAAATATTTGGTGGCAGTCTAATTTGGACTATTTATATAAAAGACAAGAAAAACCGCCCAAAAACTGCAAGTTTCCAATTCTGAACGCAATGGATCGTCCTGTAAGATCATGGATCATCCTGGACGATTTTACTTAAACGATCTGAACCGACCCTATTTGAATATGTGTACGAAATGTCTTCGTACAGATGATCATCCTGTACGAACTAGGTTCGTCCAGTACGAACGGTTATTACTAGGTCGGTTCTAGAAACTGCTAAAAACTATTCTAAGTCGGTTAATCGTTTGGACAAGAATATGTTCGTCTGGACGAAAATTTTTCAGAGACCCGATCATCCTGGACGATTATTTATTTCGTCTGGATGAAAATATTTCAGAGGACTAATCGCCACGGACGATAATTTATTTTCGTATGGACGAAAATTTTCCAGAGACCCGATCGTCCTGGACGATTATTTATTTCGTCTGGACGAAAATATTTCAGAGGACCAATCGCCACGGACGATAATTTATTTTCGTCTGGACGAAAATTTTACAGAGAATCAATCGTCCTGTACGATAATTAATTTCGTCCTGGATGAATAGGACTTAGAAAAAAATTTTCGAGCAAGTTCCTACTCGTTCCATGTGCCCAATAGGAGATAACTCACTAATCGTCCCGTACGATAGGATATCTTCCAGTACGATCAGTATAAAATTTTTATGATCTCCTTATGTGTGTGTGTATATTTTTTTTATTCACTCAATTACAATCACTCTCTTTCAAAATTAATTCAAAGAGAAAATGCAAACTTCAAATTAACAAAGTATCTCATATTGAATTTGATTTTAAGTTATTGTAGTCAGGAGTCTGATTTTCCTGAAATGTTAGTACACACAAGAGCAAATGCAAATCTTCTAAAATTGTTAGGAGATAACTACACATTTGAACAATAATGTTTGGAATCATCAAAACTACATAAGTTGCAAAAATGTAAAGCATTCAAATAGCAATTATTCTAACAAGGATCACATTGAGGGGGCTCGAGATCACATCTATGACATAGAAGTGAAGGGTTTGGAGCAGCTGTGTACTGAAGATGGATTTATTCGAAGCTTCTTTAATGGGGTTCGCCTGATGTAGCGAAAGACCAGAGTTCCAGTCGATGGGGTGACCCCTAGCCAGGCTTCATATGACTTTCCTGCAGGTTCTGATGGTGATGAGGTAGAGAGTGATCTTCGAAAGGTCCTGGATCTTGATGTGGATGATGAGATTGTAGACGTTGAGTAGGATTTCTAGTTTCTACTATTTGTATTACTTTTTCTTTTTTAGTGTTTGCGATGTACCTGATGTTTGTGTTGATGGGTGATATCTACTTTGATTTAGTAGTGGATTGTTGATGTACCTTATTGTTGATGTATTTTTATCCTGTTTAAATATTTTAGTGCATTTATTCATCTTGAGTGAATTTTGTTTATGTTTGCTTAAGGTACTTGCATTCCAATTTATATGGATGAGTTTAGGAGGATTCACCAAGGATGAGTGACCTCCTCGAGGTTGCATGTTAGAGCCCTGCTCGATGATGCCAATCTGTGTGAAAGAGGTTAGAAGAATCCACTAAGGATGTAAAACCTATCCGATGTTATATGTCAGAGCCATGCTCGATGACGTTAACGTGTGTGGAAGAGGTAGAGAGAATCCACCAAGGATGTAAGACCTATCCGAGATTGTGTACCAGAGCCCTACTCGATGGCGTTAACCTGTGTGGAAGAGGTCGAGAGAATCCACCAAGGATGTAAGACCTATCCTAGGTTGTGTGCCAGAGCCCTGCTTGATTGCGTTAACCTATGTGGAAGAGGTCGAGAGAATCCACCAAGGATGTAAGACCAATCCGAGGTTGTATGTCAGAGCCCTGCTCGATGACAATAACCTGTGTGGAAGAGGTCTGACCGAATCCCCCTGGAATTGATCATATAATGACTGAGCTATAACAATAATTGTGTGCTGCTCGAATCAAAGATATTGAAGTTTATAACTCAAAATAATATTTCTCGTGGAAGACAAAGAAACAAAGTCTTTACTGCTTTTAAACAAAGAACATAGCTCCCGAAGACAGCATAAGGGAGGGAAAAATTATAAATATCACAAACAACGTTCAAAATTAAAGATACACACAGTCCTGAAAATACATAATACTAAAGGCATACAAAACTAAGCGACATTATCACGCTCTACTGATAGTATTTACGGAGATTGTCAATATTCTAAGTCTGAGGAAGCATCTTCCCTTTAGCATCCTTTAATTTGAAAGTTCCGGGCTTTACCATAGTTGCTACTAGGTATGGGCCTTCACAGAGGGGGGAGAGTTTATTTTGTTGAGGGCCTTTGCCTGCTGGCTCAATGCTGCGTAGGACCAGATCTCCTACCGTATATGTCACGGCTTCATCCTTCTGTTATAGTGACGGGCAACTCTCTGGTGGTAGGCAGCAACCTTAAGCATCATCTAGTCTCTTACTTCTGGAAGGAGGTCTAGGTTGTGCCTGAGTTTTTCGTCGTTAGTATTGGAGTCAAAAGTTTGTACTCTATGACTTGGGACTCCAATGTCGACAGGAATGACAACCTCTATACTAAAGCAGAGGTTATACGGCGTCTCTCCTGTTGCAGTCCTTGCTGTAGTACGATAGGCCCAAATGATATTTGGGAGCTCATCAGCCCATTGCCCCCCAGCCTTATCCAGCCGTGTCTTCAATCCTCTCAAAATGGTTCAATTAGTGACCTCTATCTGTCCATTAGTTTAAGGATGGGCCACAGCCATGTGTACTAGTTGAATGTGGAGATCTTTACAAAATGTGGTGAAGACCCTTCCGGTGAACTGTGTTCCTTTATCAGTGATAACTTTTGCAGGAATGTCAAAGCGACATATTATGTTCTTCCATAGAAACTATTTGGCATTTGCTTCAGTGATCTTTGCCAGTGGTTCTGCTTCTACCAACTTTGTGAAATAGTCGACAGTCAATATGATGAACTTCCACTGTCCCGTGGCTATAGGAAAGGGTCCTATTATGTCAATCCCCTATTGGGCAAAAGGCCAGGGACTCTGTAATGTCGAGATTTCTTTGGTAGGTAGATGAGTGAGGTTGGCATGTAACTAGCAATTGTTACATTTTCATACAAGCTCTAATGCGTCCTGCTTTATCGTCGGCCAGTAAAACCCTTGCCTCATGACCTTTTGGGCTAATGCTCTTCCGCCCAGATGTTCTCCACAGATGCCTGAATGTACTTCTCGAAGTGCATAGTTCACCTCTGAAGGAGGTAGACATTTGAGGTATGGCCCTATGAAAGATCATTTGTATAACTCTTCATTAATAATGGTAAAGTTTGTTGCCTGCCTCCGAAGTCGTACTGTCATTGTTGAGTCTTCAGGAAGAGAGCCTTCTTGTAGGAGAGCGAGAATGGGGTCGATCCAAGAAGCTTCTTTTGATTCATCTATTGATTGAATCACCCATGGGCCTTGTACGCTCGGAAAATGGATCTCCTCAATATGCTTTCTTTTGAAAATATCCCCTGTCGTAGAAGTGGTCAGCTTAGAGAGAGAGTCTGCCTTTGCGTTCTGCTTTCGAAGGATATGGATAATCTGATGTTTCGCTATTTGGGCCAATAAGATTTTAACTATCTGACAGTATTTGGCCAATAATGGGTTGTGAGCATCAAACTCCCCTTCTACCTGAGAGGCAACCAGCTAGGAATCAGTGTGAACCATTAAGTCCTGGACTTCACAATCGATTGTCAGTCTCAATCCAGCGATTAAAGCTTCATATTCAGCAACATTGTTTGTTGCTGGGAACTTCAGTCTAAGCCTGTATTCGAGTGTGGCTTTATACGGGGAGATTAATAACATTCCAGTGCCAGCACCAGAACTCTCAGAAGCTCCGTCGACATATAATGTCCAGCAGGAGGAGGAAGGAGACACATCAAGTGATTCACTGGAGTTGTGGCTAGTGCATTCAACCATGAAATCAGCAAGCACTTGTGATTTGATGTCAAGTCTAGGTAGGAACTGTATATCGAACTCCCCGAGCTCCACTGACCATTTGATCAATCTTCCATATGCCTCAGGTTTTTGGAGAATACTTTTCAACGGTATGTTTGTATAAACCCTGATCACGTGCGCTTGGAAATAAGGTCGTAATTTTCTTTCTGAGAAGACTAATGCTAAGGCTATTTTGTCTGCCAATGGATAATGTGTCTCAGTGTCTGAAAGTACCTTGCTAATGTAATAGACTGGGCGTTGAATCGTATCCTCTACCCGAATGAAGACCGAACTTATAGCTTGGGAGGAAACGGCCATATACATATATAAAATTTCCTCTGGAACTGGTTTCAAGAGTAGTGGCGACGAGGCTAGGTAAGCTCGGAGTTGTTCGAAAGCCTCTTGGTACTTATCGGTCCACTAGAACCTTGAGTTCCGAGCACCTATGAGAACCTTGAAGAAAGGTAAATATTTGTCTCCTGATCGAGCCAGAAATCGAGAGAGTGCTGCAATCCTTCCGTTTAATCTCTAGACTTCTTTGATATTTCTTGGGGGTATCATGTCCCTTTGGGCCTTAATCTTTTCCGGGTTGGCCTCAATCCCTCGATGAGTAACCATGAACCCAGAAATTTTCCTGAGACAACTCCGAATGCACATTTGGAGGGGTTGAGGCGCATGTTGTAAGATCGAAGGAGGCAGAAATATTCTTCCAAGTCCGATATATGCTGGGATTTCTCGAGACTCTTTACTAGCATATAGTCTACATAGACTTCCATGGTATGCCCGATAAGGTTCTTAAAAACCTTATTCATCAGTCGTTGGTATGTTGCCCCAGTTTTTTTGAGCCCGAACGGCATTACTAGGTAGCAGTACAATCCTTTATCTGTTTGAAAAGCTGTTGCCTCCTCATTAGCAGGATTCATTTGTATTTGATTGTATCTGAAATAAGCATCCATGAAGCTTAGCATTTGATGTACAGAGGTGGCATTAACTAGCTAGTCAATACGGGGAAGCGGAAAACTATCCTTGGGGCAGGCTTTATTGAGATCAGTGTAGTCTACACACATTCTCCAAGCTCCACTTGCTTTTCAAACCATTATGACATTGGCCAACCAAGCGGGATAGTATACCTCCCTTATAAATCTTACGTTTAAAACCTAATCGACCTCCTGCTGAATTGCCAGCTGACGTTCTAGCACAAAGTTTTGTTTCTTTTGAATCTCTGATTTATATGTCGGATTGATCTTGAGGGAGTGCATGATTACTTCAGGATTGATGCCGGGCATATCAGCCGAACTCCATGCAAATACATCTTGGTTTGTACATAGAAAGTCTACGTATTTTTTTTCTCTGCATCTGAGAGGAGTGATCTGATCTGTATTGTTCTCGAAGGATGCTCTTCTGATAGAGAGACACATGTAAGATCTTCTACATGGAGGCCCTTTGAGAGGTATCTTCATTTCGAAGATCGAAGTCCTCGATGCTTAGAGTAACTAATGAGTGTGGTTGAGCCTGCCTAAGATAGCATGATTGTGCTACTTGGTTATCTCCTCGTACTGTTCCAATCCCCGATGGGGTAGGAAACTTGAGCCTTAAGTGGGGAATTGAAGCAATAGCCCCAAAGATTGTTTGGAGTGGCCTTCCAAAGATTGCATTGTAGGCTGATTCAGATTTTACTACAATGAACAGAATGGGGTGTTCAACTTGACGGGGGAATTCTCCAAGTACGACCGGGAGAGTAATGGTTCCTTCAACTCTTACAGGTCGGTTGTCAAATCCATAGAGTGGATCTGCATTAGGCTGGAGTTTCTCTCTGGATAGGCCCATGCTAAAAAAAGTAGAGTAGAATAGAACATCTACTGAGCTTTCATTGTCAACCAAGATCCTTTTAACATTGTAGTATGGGCTGCCGATTCCTGCGCTAATAACCAGTGGATTTTGATGAGGGGTCTTTACGCCTTCAAGATTGGACTCCTCGAAGGTGATGGAGTGATCGACATGAAGTTTCTTTGTGGGTGGCTCCTTGTTCTCTGCTATTAGAACTTGATAAGGAGTTGATGGGCCTCCAGCAATAGTTTCGATCTCCCCTACTATTTGGTGATTATTTACTGACTGCCTTTGTTGTTGATTCTGCCCCCAAGTCAGACCAACTTCATCTCGGGCTGGCGTATTCTTAATGAATTGTCGGAGATATCCTTGTCGGATCAGTCTCTCAATTTATTCTTTGAGTTTCCTACATGCTTCAGTAGTGTGCCCACAGCTGTGGTGGAAGTGGCAATATTGCTCCTAGTTTCCGACGTTGGGCTTTAAAAGGTGTGGTCATTTTATGTTCTCCTGATCTCAGATGGACATCAATACATTCACTCGGGATGTATTGAGTGGTGTGTACTCTTTTTCTTGGCAAGGCTCTCATCGTGACTGTGAGGGCCGAGGAGGAAGATTGTAGCTTCCTTGCATCTTCCTTTGTGATGGGGGATTCTCCATCCCTGAGGGATATTTACGCTTCCCGGTTGTCTGCTCGAATTGCTTCCTATGAGCATTGATGGCTTCATCGGCAATGATTTGGGCCTCTACTCAATGGATTAGATACGCATATGAATGAACCGTTTTTCGCATGAGTGCCGAGTAAAAAGGGCCCGGGCGAAGCCCTCCAAGAAATACACCTCTAAGCAATTCGAGATCTACCCCGAGAATTTGTCGGGCTTCCGTGGAAAACCATTGAAAGTACTCTTTAAGAGATTCACCCTCGTTCTGATATATCCCTGAAAGGTGGGAGGAGTCTTTAATCATTCTTCAGTTGGCAACAAATTGTTCGACAAACAATTTGGCCAATTTAACGAATAGTGGAATAGACCCGGGGGGCAGTGAGTAGAACCATGTCCGGGCTTGCCCTTTAAGGGTGGCAGGAAAAACTTGACAGAGCAAAGCATCTGGGGCCTGCTAGATATGCATAATAGTGTGGTAGTGGTCGATATGCTCGTAGGGGTCTGAAGTCCCATCATAAGAATCAATATTCGGGAGTTTGAATCTTGTCGGAACGGGGTGTCGGAGGACAACTTTGATAAAAGGTGATGACTCTTGAATATCCCGTTGGTGAAGGGACTTTCTTCTACCCCCTGTGGGGAACTCCTCTCAGACTAGCTCTGCAACTCATGTCGTAGAGTATTACGGGGGAGTTCAGTGACGTGCTGTTGGTCCAAGTCCTCGGGGACGTCCGGAGGCATATGCTACCGGTGGCCTATGCGCGAAGGATGGGTAGAGCTTGCTGTGTCAGCAAGCTCATTCTTTGGACGTGTAAGAGGGCGCATCCTTGGCGGAGGAAGGGGGACTTCGACATGAAGAATGTCTTCGAATCCTGGCTGGTCTCGAGGCAGAAGAGTATCTTCTTGGGGTACCGGTGCTGGTCCTCGAGCTTCCCTTAAGACTTGAAGGATCTCATTCTGAGATTCCTCCATTTTTCTGATATGCTCTTCTAGGGATGGCCCTGAAGTTCCTTCTCCTACAGGGTGTCGGCTACCGGGGTGAAAGTAGGCAGATGCTTGTCGTCTTTGATTCAGGGACTGATTCCTGGATTGGTGTGAATTAGAGCGGGAGGTTCCCATGATGCGATGGCTACGCCTATTGACCATTGGAGGATTACTTAGTGTAGTGGGATTGACGTTTCCCACAGACGGCACCAACTGTTGCGGGCTAGAAAATACGCAGCGATAGAAATTTAATTGTACGTCTTAGCGTTGTACGGATAACTAGCTCACACACAGAGAAATCAAGATTTTGTACGTGGAAAACCCTTAGAAAGAGAAAAAATCACAGTGGCCTAGCCCAGTTGAAATAAATCCACTAGAATTTGAGTCGGTTACAAAGAACTGAATCCCCTCACAGGGTGATTAGATTTACAATCAATGACTGTTTGATAGAAGTCGGGTGTTAGGCCTGAAATCACTTGGAAGTTCGGGTGTTGATAATCCTGCTTTGAGCAGGATGTTGGGCCTTTAACAGGACGTCGGGCTTTGAGCAGAATGTCTGGTCTTCAATAGGACGTCAGGTCTGAATGTCGGGCCTTAAGCAGGACGCCGGGACCGAATGTCGGGCCTTAAGGTGGTGGTGCGATGAAACTCCGGTGGTGGTCTGGCGAGGTTCCTGTGGTGGTCCGGCAGTGCTCCTGCGGTGGTCCGGTGGTGGTCCTGCGGTGGTCCGGCGGTGGTCCTGCGGTGTGTTAGGAAAGTTGCTATTTGCGTGTTTTACATTCTTGCAACTTGTATAGTTTTGATGATTCCAAATATTATTGTTTTATGTGTTGTTATCTCCTAATATTTTTTGGAAGATTTGTTTTTGCTCTTGTGTGTACTAATATTTTAGGAAAATCGAACCCCAGACTACGAAGAATTCAAATCAGATTCAGCATGAGATACTTTGTGAATTTGAAGCTTGTACTTTTTATTTGAATTAAATTTGAGAGGGAGTGATTGTAATTGAGTGAATAAATTTACACACACTTAAAGGAGATCTTGAAAAAGTTTTTGTACTGATCGTACGGGATGAACATTGTTCGTACGGGACGATCAGATCAGTTATCTCCTTGTAAGAGCAATAAAACGGACAGGAACTGAACTGGAAAATTTTTCTAAGGAATGATCGTCCAGACGAAATCATTTATCATCCTAGGACGAGTTTCTCACTGTAAAAATTTTGTCCAGACGAAGTCCAGTTCGTCCAGGACGATGGGAACCGACTATGGCAGTTTCTGGCAATGTTCTACAGTTTTCGGAACCAGCTTTTGATATAACTGTTTGTACCGGACGAAAATTTTCGTCCCGGGACAAACCAATTTTGTCCAGGACGAAATTTGTTCGTACAGATAAACAAAATGGTTCGTACGGGACGATCCGGTGCGCAGAAAAATATGTTTTTAGCATTTTTTTGGACGGTTTTTCATGTCCTTTCTATATAAAGAGTCCTAGAAACTATTACAAGTACCTTTGGAGTTATTTTCTCTTGAGAGGGATCATTGAGAGGGAGAAGATCCTTGGAGGGGATTTCAAGGGAGTGTGAAGGGGATATTCACACAGTTGCTCCAGCGAAGGCTCTCAAGTGAAGTTCAACAACATTGGTCCGGTTCTCTGCCGACACTTGGAGAGTGTAAAAGGACGACAAAGTGTATCTTTGATAGCCATTGTGTCTTTGTTCTTTGGGAGAAAACTAGAAGAGAGAACTTGAAAGGGAGAGAGGAAAGGGTGGAGTTTGAGAGGGAGAAGATCCTTGGAGGGGATTTCAAGGGAGTGTGGAGGGGATATTAACACGGTTGCTCCGACGAACTTATACTTCAGTACCATCGGATTCAAGGGTCGTCTTGAGGGAAGTTTTGGGGAGAAGAAGATCTCTTTGGTGTCAAAGAACCCGGCTACTCCGCTGCATCGGGGAAGGTGAAAGTGATTTTGTACAGGCTTCTCCGCCTTGCTGTGGGGGCAAAAGGAGAGTCACTTTATGGTATTAGTGCAATACTCGGAGGGTGCCTCCGGGGAGTGGACGTAGGTCAAGGTTTGACCGAACCACTATAAATCTGGTGTGTTCTTTCTTATTTTTCTTACGCATTTAATTTCATTGCAAGTTGTTTACTCTTGTTGAAAAGTTTATTTTTTAAACTTTAAATTTAACTTGTATTAATAATTAAAAAGGTTTTCTAAAAATCCAAGAGTAGAAGTATAATTTTTTAAATTACCAATTCACCCCCCCCCCCCTCTTGGTTAGCCTTGGGACAATTAATTAGTCTTAACATCCTATTTACTAGACCCAACACGGTGCTCCAGCGGCATAGCTCGTAAATAGGCGTGAGATCAGGGGCGAATAGGGAGTGGTTGAATGGACGGCCGATGTTGAATCTTACGATCGTGCACTGTTCGTTGAACATTTGGAGGCCTTAATGATGTCGGAATTCGGCGATCATGGACTCGTTGAACTTGTCTTGTCGAGTCGTTCGATTCAAGTATAAGCTCGTCAAAATCGGAGACCGTTTGGTAACTCAAATTGCGGTTTTAACCTTCTGACAGCACTTTGAGCCCTTGATTTAACTTATTTGGGCTCGGATTGGGTTGATCTTGGTGTCGTCGGGTTCGTATTTCCGAGACGCTCAGTTTGACTGTAAGCTCGCAGAAATCGGAGTTCGGGTGCTCCCAAAATTAATTTTTGAAGTTTCCAACTAGCTTTTGCCTCGAGATTCGTGCCCGATCAAGCTAATTTTTTGATGATGTATCAAGTTTCTCCAATATTAGTTTTGATTAGATGAATTTTCTAAAGAAGTATTAAGAATACAGAATGAAGATTATACAGTATGACATACGCTATGATTCTTTGGTATATTTGGTTGAATAAAAAATTGCTTGATTGATGCACAAAATATTAATTCAAATTAATCAAGCATTTTACTGTATGGTCCTGCATCATGCAAAATCATCCATAGACTAATCAGATTATATAAAAAAAATGTTTCATTTTTTTGTTTGTATCAATAAGAGATGAAAGCATATCTTATTGTCCAATCAACATACATTACATTCCATAAGCCGATTTAATTATAATAAGTTTACTAGATTTATTCTGCTCATTTATTTCAAAACCGACGCATCTTTACTGAAGGAAAACAGTAGAAATAAATATAATATATGAGTGATGAATGATATAATTAACGACAAAGTAGGCCGAAAGAGAGGAAATAATTCCTCTAAATCACCGAAAAATTAGCCTGCTTACTCACTTAAAGATATGAAATAATGATCTAATATTTAAATCTTCCGATTCAATTTTATGACGCAATTTGACCAACCGTTTCGCTTGGTGCCAACTACGTTGAATAATTCCTTATATTATGCAACCATAATTTAAATATTGATCAATCAACTCGCCAAAGCAGTTACCGCACAAGTAGCTAAATCAGTTATACCAACTCCTTCATCTTCAAAATCAGTTTCCAAAATCCAAATCCCTCCTTCCCTCCAAATTCCAATTTCTTTTATCTCCGAATTCCCCACAAGCATTGTCCCCCATAACCAAACCAAATCTCGTTCACACACAATGCCAACCTCAAAATGCAACCAAATCTCCCTCGAACAACAGTACCACAACCTCCGCCGCGACTGGGACCAGTACAAGACTTCCATCCCCTTTCACCGCCGTAGCCGCTCCACCGCCGATCTCCCTTCCTCCGCGTCAGACTTTGACTCGGAATTCTTCCAAATCTCTTGTAAGAACCTTGAGGATTTGGAGACAATGAAACAAGCCAAAGCAACCGAAATTGAATCTCCGCTTTGCTGTGGTAATTTCACCTCTTCATCTTCGTCGTTAGCTTCGCATGAGTTCAATAAGTATGAAGATTCGAGTTCTGATAATGGTGACGACGGTCTGGAGGATAAGGATATTTTGAGGGGAGAGAAACACGAGTGGATAAAGAGGCTGAAATGGTTTTTTATTGGGATTGGAGCAGTGGCCGTAGGTGTTTGCTCTTTCGGTGCCTTGTTTGGATTGGACAATGTGGGTCAGTTAATGACTCCTACGTAAATAAAAGAAGCTTTTAGAGAAACTTCCTTTCATATTGGGAATCCTGTGCAGAATTTTTATAATTGGATGATTATTGGATTGCTGCAGCATATTACACATTTTTTTAATTATATATATTTTATGTTATGTATTTTTTCTAATTTGTATCAAATTTCAAAATGATATTTCTTTCCTGATTCTCTATGATTAGTTGCTTTTAAGAATTTTATCTCATAAATTGTAATTTTAAGTAATTTGAGAAGAATTTATCAAGTTTTTTTATAGACATATTCAATTAAGATTTATATTAAAAACGTGGAATTAAACATATAAACGCATGATTCTAAAGAAAAAAAATTATGTGATTTATACTAATATTTTTCAAATTGAGTTTGTCTGGATTGAAAGGAGCTAATGAAATGAAATATCTTCATTTGCCAGCGTACAACGAAGTCAATCTTTGTTGCTTTTTGTTTTCTTGCTTTCTATTGAAATAAAGCTTTAGATTTTAACTACTTTCTTCCTTATAATTGTATTCGCATGAAAAAAAACATACTCCATTGTACAGTTATTTTCTATTTGGTTACTAAAACAAGAAATATAATTAGTCAATGTTTCATTGTGGATCAATTGGTGTGATGGTGTCAAGATAAAAAATTGTAATGAACGTACCCTTTACTTTAAATAATCACGAATAAATAAATTAAAAATTGAATTTTTGAGCAAAAATTCAGACGTTAAATTATTGGACCTTAAAGAAATTAATGGTTTACTCTTATACTTTTTTTACTTGCGCTACATTTCCATCACAATAATTTACAATGGAGTAGTATTTTAATGTTTAAATATTTTCACAAAATGCTAACTCTAAACTCTCATAAATCTTCATAGGTGCCTAGCTAGTTGGTAGTCAATAGCCACGATGGAGGAACTTGCATCTAGCAAGGCGCATAGTCGAATTAGCCGAATGATCAATATGTTCTACTCACCGAAGCCTTCAATATGAGATTTTCCCTCATAGGAGGCGATGAAAGGTCCTCAAAGATCAAGTAACTTGTCACTCGCCACATAGGTGGTCAATCATCAAGGCTACTCACCTTCATCTTTGGTGGGGTTTTGTGATTTACACTCGCCGACCTCAATGGTTGGAAAGTATCTACTCACGAGGATTTCATCTTTCCTTGTCACGACTGCATATCTCGAGGTTCTCCACCATATTTTGACATCTCATGTGCCTTCCTAGCTCTTCTAAGGTGTTTTGAGAACCTAACACTTGTTGTTAGTTACCCAGTATGCCTATAGATTACAGGCACCATTATCTTAACACTTGCCAATGTACTCAACTAAGCATATTTTTGAGAACCTACTCAACTCTATTTGCCTTGCCTAAAGACATTTTATCAAAAATTTAAAACATTATTCTCCTAGCATTCAGTCAAGAGGTGTCACATGTCTTGGGTAGTATATACTATAAGTTATTAAATTTATATATTTAAAATTCTTTCATGATGTTGCCTTTTTTGTAGCCCCTATATCCTTATAAATAAAAGGTCAAAGGAGCATTTTTATCATTTTACTTTGCTTAGATTTAGTCTCTTTAATACTTTTACAACATATTTTCTCATAAGCAATTTTTTTGTAAATCTGGACTAAAGTCTTGTGATTTCGATGATAACAAATCTTATTGGATTTCTTATTGTGTTATCTCCTTTTAATTGCTATTATTTCATATCTAGTTTATTCCATGCACTGACATTTCAATTCCAACATACAATTGCAAGGTTGATCAGCTCAAGAGTGGGTAGACTAGGGTTAACTATGTCGTGAAGAGTTTGTATTTTCAATTATTATGTATTTTTATCTTACTTGAGTTAAATTATGTATTTGGTAGATACTAAGCTTATAAACCATGTACAAACACACTTAAGGGAGTAAGTTAGTGACAATAACAGAAGATGAAAATTTTCAAACTAATAATATTTATGATCCATATTGTACTATATGATCAGTTAAAAAAAATAATTAAAATGACTAATTGTGATAATTAATACTAGATCAACTAATCATAATGTATGATGTATATCATACAAAACAATCAATCAAATCGGCATCACAACCACCATTCATATGTTAGCCAATATTTTAAAATTCAAAACTTATGCTTATCGTAATGTGCGATGTATTTAAATCGTACCTAAATTAATCTTGTGACTAGGGAACAATTTTAGATTAATTGATTCATTTAGATCATACTTTACGATAGAATCCTTACATGAGATGATAATTAAATCATCACCAATCGTACTGGACGATAATCTTAGTATTTTGAACAAATTTTACTAGATGATTCTTTGAATTGTCCTGGACGATCAGCTCAATTCTTGAATTGATTACAAACCACTGAATTCTTCATATAGTACCAACATGAGTTCTTTAAGCTAATCATATAGGATTATCCCATGATCATACTAGAAAATTAAAGTCATTATAATTGATTGTAGGGATTTTTGTGAGGCCTTGTACTTAATCTCTCATTATCTTATTTTAAAAAATCTTGGTTGCTGAGTGTTCTTGAGAGGGAGCATTGAGAAGAAGTTCTATGAGAGCTTTGGGAAGAAGAGGGAAAGCTTGTGTGTAAGGGAGAAGTATTGCAAGGGGATTACATGGTTGAGCTAAGCAAGTGTGTTTCCTTGTTCTTTAAAGTGTCTATCTAGATTTTGTGAGTGTCTCTAGGGAGAAATTCTTCATCTCATGAACATAGTTTTCTGCCATCACTAGGACGGTGAGAAAGAATTTAAAGGTACTCTACCTTCTTTAGGAGGGAGGAAATTAATGAAGGTCTACTATAGTTACCAAGAGGGTGACAAAGCTTCCAGCTCTCTACCGCACCAGGTTTGGTAAAATGGATTTGTGCAAGGGATTCTCCGCCTTGTTGCGAGGGAAAAAGGAGAAACACTATAGTGATAGTCCATACTTAGAGTGGAGTGTTAAAATAGTTGCTATTTGCATGCTTTATATTTTTGCAACTTGTATAGTTTTGATGATTCCAAATATTATTTGTTCAAAAGTGTAGTTATCTCCTAACAATTTTAGAAGATTTGTATTTGCTCTTGTATGTACTAACATTTCAGGAAAAATGAACTCCAGACTACGAAGACTTCAAATCAAATTCAGAATGAGATACTTTGTAAAATTTGAAGTTTGCACTTCTTTGAAATTAAATTGAAAGGGATTGATTGTAATTGAGTGAATAAAAATATACACACACACATAAGGAGATCATAAAATTTTGTACTGATCGTACTCGACGATATCCGTTCGTACGGGATGATCAGACAGTTATCTCCTATTGAGCACATAGAACGAATAGGAACTAGCTTGAAAATTTTTCTAAGTCCTATTCGTCCGGGACGAAATTAATTATCATCCAGGACGATCTGGTCTCTATAAAATTTTCATCCAGACGAAATTAATTATCATCAGAAAACGAGTTGCTCACTGTAAAATTTTCGTCGAGACGAAATTAATTATGGTCCAGGACGATCTGGTCTCTGTATAATTTTCATCCAGACGAAATTAAATATCATCAGAAAATGAGTTGCTCTCTGTAAAATTTTCGTCCAGACGAAATTAATTATCATCAAGGACGATCTGGTCTCTGTAAAAATTTTATCTAGACGAACCAATTTTCGTCGAGACGATTAACCGACTTAGAACGGTTTTCAGCAGTTTTCTAGAACGACCTAGTAATAACCGTTCGTACCGGACGAACTTAGTTCGTACGGGACGATCAGCTGTATGAAGACATTTCGTACACATATTCAAATAGGGTCATTTTAAATCATTTAAGTAAAATCGTCCAGGACGATCCACGATCGTACGGGGGACGATCCACTGCGTACAGAATTGAAAACTTGCAGTTTTTGGATGATTTTTCTTGTCTTTTGTATAAATAGTCCAGATTAGACTACCACCCAATCTTTTTGTCATTTGATCTTCGTGCCTCTTGAGAGAATAGCTAAGGAGAGAGTGTGAGAGTGCATTCAAAGGAGGATTCCTACCACTGGAGCGTGAAGGCTTCACTTGGAATTCAAAGGTAAGAATCTCTACTTGTGAATTGGGATTACTTCACTCTTTTCTTTCTTCCTTCTAGATTTCTTGTGAGAAGATCTTTCATGAAGATCCGGTTCGCTGCCGACACTTGGAGAGTGTGAATAGCCGAAAGGGTCGCTTCGTACACTTGGAGAGTCTGAACAGCTGTAGGGTTCTCTGCCCACACTAAGAGAGTGTGAAAGGACGAAAGGGTTCTCTGCCCACACTAGGAGAGTGTGAAAGGACGGACGGTTCTCTGCCAACACTGGGGATTGTGTAAAAGGACGACGGTTCTCTACCGCACCGGGTAGTGGTGAAAAGAGTGTGTTGTAAAGGCTTCTCCGCCTTGTTGTGGGTGCAAAAGGAGAGTCACTATTGGTATTAGTGCAATACTTAAAGGGTGCCTCTGGGGAGTGGATGTATGTCTGGTTATAGACCGAACCACTATAAATCTCGTGTCATTTACTTTACAGTTTTTACGTTTCCGCATTTTATTTTTAAGTCTTAAAAACTCTGTGGTTGAAAAAAACTTTTTCTACAAAACTTAAAAGAAACAATTTTATTTCGGTTCAACATAATTTTAAAAGAGGGCTTAAAATTTTTAAACTACCAATTCACCCCCCTCTTGATAGCCTTTGGGACATTAACTTAGGCTTAACAACCTAATTACTAGACTCAACAAGTGGTATCAGAGCATCATTTCAAAATCATAAGTTAAACTACTTTTTGATTAACGTAGAAGGCTACATTCGGAAACCGAAATACACCTGAAGGTTACTCTATAACTAGACCTCCACTGTTTGACAGTATAGCTTTTGATTTTTGGAAAACACGCATGTCTATTTTCTTACAGTCACTTGATTATCGTATGTGGATCCTAGTCCAAGAAGGTTACACAAAACCAACTAGATTAGTTGATGGAGTTAGGGTAGAAATACCTTTTGCAGATTGGACTATAGAGAAACGTGACTTAGTACAACTAAATGCCAAATGTTTAAATAGCTTCTTTTGTGCTTTAAAATCTAAAGACTACATGCGGGTTTCCACTTACAAAAGTGGAAAGGACATATGTGATAGACTTTGTATAACTTATGAAGGGACAAATGAGGTTAAGCAATCAAGACTCAATATCTTATTACATGACTATGAATTATTTCGCATGAAACAAAATGAATCTATTTCTAACATGTACACAAGATTCACACAAATAGTCACTTCTTTGCATGCACTTGGTAGGGAATTAACTAATGCTGAAATGGTCAAAAAGATTATTCGTTGTTTACCTACTGCTTATGATGCTAAAATTACTACAATTACAGAGTCTAAATATCTAAACATTTATTCTATTAACAATCTTCTAGGTTCACTCATTACTTATGAGCAAGGAGTAAGTCAAAGAAAGAGTGATGCAGGTGAACCACGAAAGGAGAAAAATATTGCACTGAAAGTGGAAGAGTCAGAGAGTGAACACTCACAACCTGAGGATGAAGACGATTTGCATTGATGACTAGACAATTCAGAAGCTTTTTAAAGAGGAAGCAGAAGATACGCCAGTAATGGAATAGAAGTAAGTATAACAGAAATGACAAGGTTTCTAATGAAGTGATTTGTTATAAATGCAGGAAACCAGGTCATATCAAGACTGATTGCCCAAAACTCAAAGCCACTCCTAGCAAGGAGACGGTAGAGGAAAACCAATGGTAAAGAAGGGCAATAAGAAGTTTCAAAGAGCTTTCTGGGCGGACTCAGCTTCAGATTCATCTGAGACTTAAAAAGAAGAAGAAGTCACCAATCTTTGCTTGATGGCAGATAATGTTGATTCAATCAGA